>CM075811.1:41375042-41919723 GCA_037975025.1 Excoecaria agallocha
AAAATATATTCCAAGCATTAAATCTAATTTTGTTTAGAGATAAGTAGAGCACATAAAACCTTATTTATTTTAGATAAAACACTTGATAAAAGTGATACTTTATAGACCTGCATAAATAAAACTTAAAAAGTCCAAAACTATGTTTAAATGAATTATTTTGTTATTCATCAAAATCCACATGTGACGCATGCTAGAGCCTTCTTTAGATTTTGAGTTTGACTCTTGAAAGCTGGCTTTTAGGGTTTAAGACCTAAAGAGGCTCATTTGTCTTATCGATTGGCCACTTCACCATAGGGAGGGATCAAGCCTAATCCATAGTTGGTGGTCAGCCTATGAAGGCATCTACTAGTGGGTCCAAAAAGGTAGGTGTCATGGGATCACCACCTAATAAAACATCATGAAGTATATTTTTGTAAGCGGATTTTATATTTAATCCACTCTCTTTTCTCACACGATGCAAGTGATAAAATTAAATAAACATCCAATTCAAATAACAAAAGCAGTAAATAAAGTAAAGTTCCTACTTAAATTTATTACATAAGTAAATCGTCCTAAAAATGATGTATAAGATAAAAATAAATATCATACATAAAATAGGCTATTTAATAATTTTAGAAGTGTTGGTTCTCTCATGTATATTTACAAAAAGAAATAATATTTATGTAAATTTTAGGCTAAAAATCAGGCATTGGTTCATTTTTAGTAAAAAAAATCCCAATTTGATTAATAAAAATGATTTTAAATGAATTTTGATTCATCATGCAAAAACCATCTTTTTTACTACCTATTACATTCTCAAATTAATAATACATCAAAATAATTAAATAATAAGAAATAAATAAAAGTAATGAATAAAATGAAATGAACAAAAGAGAATTAAAATCATCCACGGGTATTCTCCAAAGTATTCAGCCTCTCAAACTCTAAAACCCGATGCATTAAAGATTAAAGTACTAAAAAACAACAAAAGAATTAAATGGTTAGTGTTGTAGCAAAAGAAAATAAATAATAAAGTAAAATAAAATAAAATACATTTTAGAATAAGAACAAACAAAGAAATAGAATGCAAAAAAAAAGTATAAAATATAATTAAAAAAAACTTAAAAAATATAATGAATCATGCAAATGCGATTAATACAATAAGACATGCCAAATCTAACTATAATAATTAAAAGCATATTTAAAACATGCCAAGTAATTAATTAATCATAAAATATAGAATTTCGATAAAGAAAAGTAATTATGCATCAGTGGAGAAAAATCCTAAAATATGCCGAAATTATGTTAACACATTAAAAATACAATTAAAACATATAAATGATTAAATTAACAATAAAAATATATTTAAATCAAGAAAGAGAAAACATACACTGATGATGAATAAATCTAAATCATGCAAGCCTAGATGTATCATCACATCCTTAAAAAATATCTTAACCTAACAAAAGCATCGAAGGAAAATCAAATAATTAAATAAAATTGAATCATGGCATAAAATCAAGATAAATAATTAAACAACACTTTCATACAATAAATCACAACAAAATACACTTAAAAGGGTTTCACAACCTAGATCTAAATATATGTAATAAAAACATTATATAAATAAGATTACAAAAACTAAATCTATAATATTCGAGAACAAAATTAATGAATTCAAATCTACTAAAAACTAGATAAAGAGATAAAATTAGTTTAGTAATATTACCTTCAGTGTCCAGTTTTATTAATTTGTTATTTCCCAAAGATTGAACGGTTGGAGTGCACTGATTTATAGACAGCATCTCCTTAACACCTCGATCTCTATTATAAAAGGTGGAGATCATATTCTAAAAGTTGGAGATTATTTCACCGCTCCGGGATAGAACCTTAAAATGAAAATGTTTCTCTCTGCCTAACTTTAACAATATGTCATTTTCTAAAAATTAAACCATTGGATCAAATTGATATTTGTCCAATAGATCCATAACACCTTGATCTTTATTTTGAAAGGTGAAGATCAGATTCTAAGACTTGGAAATTATCCTATTGCTCTACATCAAAAAACCAAAAAAATAGTCTAAAGAAAATGAATGCTGCCCAAAATATTACCCTCAACTGTTTTTAAAAAAATAGAGAATTATGTTTCAAGTAATTTCTAATTGGTCTCCACAATTGATAAAATAATATTTTTGGTCTTTTTTAAAGATTTAAGTGAAAGAAAAAGAAAAAAAAAAGGAAGAAGAGTCCCTCAAAAACCATATGTTTTTTCTATTTATTTGAGTGAGTTTGAATTTTTCCTAAACTCTCCTTTTTAGGATTTTTTTCCTTTCAAAGCCCTATTTTTAGGACTTTAAATCCTTTTAAAAATCCTAATCCCTCAAGATCGGATTATATTTTAGAAAAAAAAAATCTTAAAAATCCCCATTTTTTCGCCTAAGAAACATGGGAAGAAAATTGAAAATCGCGCTATAGATAGCAGTCTATCATGATGGACATGAAGTCTATCCATCATGATGGATGGGTAGGGTATTTATCAATAAAAGGGTATTTTTTACCATTTAAAATTTTGTTTTAACCCTATAAAACACAATAAGATAAAAGCTCAAAAAACATTTAAAAAGCTTTATGGAAATCAAGGATAAGGCTCAAAATTTTCATTCTTTATCCATAATATGAATGATGCTACCTCATCAGGTAACTCTGATATGGGTTGCCTCAGGATTTGATGTCTACAGCTACTCCCAATTTTAAGGAGCTTAGTGTATTAGTGCCTAAATGAGCCAAAATTCAAAGTGAAGGAAAAAAATGCATACTTGAGGCAACAAATCTCTGGTTAACTTTTTGGTGTAAGAAAACTTGATTAGCACTTAGGGTATGCAGAATCGGGGTTGAGACCAACTCTATTGAAGGTGGTAAGTCTTCAATTATCCAATTAGCACCTAGGGTATGCAGAATTGAGATGAGAATAAAAGATTTTACCTGACCAGTGCTCGAGGCATGCAGAATCAGGATTGAGACTAATTCCATTAAAAGTGGTGAGTCTCCACTTGTCCAATTAGTACCTGGGGCATGCATAATTAAGAAAAAAAGGTTTTGCCTAATTAGCATTTGAGGCATGTAGAATTAGGGCTTGAGACTAACTCTATTGAAGGCGGTAAGTCTCCATTTGTCCAATTAGCACCTGAAGCATGCAGAATTGAGATAAAAAAGGCCTTGCTTGATAGCACCTAGGGCATGCAGAATTAGGGCTTAAGACTAACTCCATTGAAGGAGACAAAGTCTCCATTTGTCCAATTAATGCTTAGGGCATACAAAATTGAGATAAAAAAAAGTTATACCTCATGAGAGGGCTCTAATACTTGTAAAAAGAACTTGATGTTAGTGTGTTATTGCAATTCAAAAAAGATATAACCTTGTAGAGATGTAGATTTGTCTTTGAGTAGAACGACCATCCTCTAGTAATTACCCCCAACATAGCATCTGTAAAAGGATTTCATCGCTTGTAGAATGGACTTTATTGCCTGAGAGACTCAAAATACCTTGACAAAGGACTTAATGCTTAATACTTGTTAAGAAATGAAAATGCCTTGAAGGATTCAAATACTTAATGCCCGCTAAGAGACTCAAAATTCCTTAGAAAAAAGACTTAATGACTTAATACTTGCTAAGAGACTCAAAATTTCTTGAAAAAGGACTTAAACACTTAATGCTCGTTAAGAGACTCAAAATGCATTCAAAAAGGACTTAAAGAGTTAATGCTCACTATGAGACTTGAAATATCTTGAAAAAGGACTTAATGCTCACTAAAAGACTTAGAATACCTTAATAAAAGGACTTAAACACTTAATGTTCACTAAGAGACTCGAAATACCTTGAAAAAAGTACTTAAAATCTTAATACTTGCTAAGAGACTTTAAATGCCTTTAAAAAGAATTAAAGACTTAATACTCAATAAGAGACTTGAAATGCCTTAAAAAAGGACTTAAACACTTAATGCTCACTAATAGACTCGAAATGCCTTGAAAAAAGAACTTAAACACTTAATGCTCAATAAAAGACTTAAAATGCCTTGAAAAAAAAAACTTAAAAGATTAATGCTCGTTAAGAGACTTGAAAGGCCTTAAAAAAGACTTAAACACTTAATACTCGCTAAAAAACTTGAAATGCCTTGAAAAAAGGACTTAAAAACTTAATGCTCGTTAAGAGACTCAAAATGCCTTAAAAATGACTTAAAGATCTAATGCTCACTAAGAGACTTGAAATGTCTTGGAAAAAGACTTAATGGCATGTGGTTGAGACTTGCAATCTTGTATAGAAAGCAGATAGTTAGCTTGTTATTTTATCATTCACAATGGAGAATATTACCTGGTTGTTTCTAACACGAGCACGTAAAATATCATCTCGTATTTTGAGGTGAGCAAAAATCATTTTGGCTCTTAAAGGCATTTTACGAATAGGGGCCTATTGGCTTACCCCCTATTGTGGGGTAATGATTAAGATGAATGTTTGTAGTGTTGGTTAAAGGAGTTTGTTATGTCAATCTTCACTTGAGAGACCTATCTGTACATTTTTTTTACAAAATTATGGGTGTAAGAGTACACACAAAGGATTATGGGGCATGAGATGTGTGCAAAGAATGTAATGTATGTAAGGAGTCATGCTCCTTAAGTGTATGCGAAATAGCTATGTATAATGAAATGTATGGGCCATGTAAAATGTAGGTAAAATCTATTAATCCAAGTGAGTCAGGGGAAAGTGAAGGTCTGATCCTATTGCATTTCTATTTAATAACCCTTTATTGCTCCACGTCATTATTTTAAAGGTAGTATGCCCCTCGTGGATTTTTATACTAGCTTTTCCTAGCAAGAAATGCATCCCGTTTGGGATTTTCACATAACCTTATGCCTAAATTTTTCTTGGAATGGACCCAACCCATTCCAAAGGCTTTTATTCTTTTTTTCTGTTTTTTTAGAATAAACTGCTCATTTCCAGGTTTTCACCCTGTCCTTTGGCCTAACTTTTGCTTAGAGATCCAGTTACGGTTTTCATCTCTAATGGCTTTTTTCTTTTTTTTTTAAGGATTTACATTCTCAATTCACACTTAATCATGTGTTTTTATACATGTCATAGGTTTTGTTCGATCAGTTAATCATACTTATGCTTAACTTATGCATGCATTCTCATCTACGTGCATCATATATGATGACAATAATCATAACTAGGAATGTAATGCAAAAACGGTAATTCCATTTAATCCCAAAAAGTGATACTTTGTGTTCATTTGAATCTTATTATCAATCAACCTTTCTGGATTTTCTTTATTGAATATTTTTGCTCAATCCTTAATTTTTGTCTAGAGTGCCTTTTTTGGTTTTCACCCTAGTGAGGGGTGTCTAATTTTAACAAGGCCACCTTTTTCGATTTTCAACCCGTGGGACTTTTTTTCTTTTTTATGTGATGCAAACTAGCAACATGCCTAAATGTCCATGTAGTTGATGCTCCTATTGAAAAGTTTTTGAGATGATAGCTTGTCACCATATGGTATATTAACCCTCACTATATCATTTGTAGATTTACCTCAATGTTCTTGCTAAAATGCTCTTGTCACAACATATTGGTGCTGCATATTAACCTTCACTATGCTATCATACTGTAGTGGAATAACTTCTTGGACTAACCCCTTTTAATATGTTTTTTTTTTTAATTTTTTATACTATGATCTTGGATAGATATTTTCTAAAGACTATGTCACTACTTTATAGATTGGCATCAATGTAAGGAAAACTATCATTAAGGTTGTTAGCATATCTATTTACATTTTGCAACTTTCCAAAATTTACATTGTCATCAGAGTTTTATCTTTTGTCCAGCATTTCCTTATTATCTATAATCGTCTTATAACTTTTAATGTGTTCAGTCTATATATAGTTCTCCTACTAAGGACCCTTCTTAATTGTGGCTTAAATGAATAGTGACTACTACAATAATATGCTTAAGTTATATTCCATTTTGACCTCATAAAAATCCATGCTTGCCAAAGTAACTTGCAGTAATGGTTCAAAAAATATCATTTAATGATATATGGTTAGCAAGATAGAGTATCCCTCTTGATATTAGGATTCATCATGGGAAAATCAATTCATCATAGGAGATAGGCCATTACCTCAATTTTCTCTTCCAACTTCTTGAGAGCCATATCTTTTTTACCCTCAGGTTCTCATTCTTCACTAATGGTACTGGCTCATCCTTTTCCTTATCTTCTATAAAGTCCTCTACAGGAGCGGGTATGTTATTCCTTCTTTGCTCAGCACCTGCAAAGAAAATATCCCCAGTAGTGTTTTGATTTATGGGCTGAGGTTTAACGGGTGGTGGAAAAATTCCTTCAATCAGGGCTAGAATCCTTTCTTCAAACTCCTAAAGTTTTCTATCTAGCCTTATATCCAACTCATCATGTGTTCATGGTTTATCTACCATTTCTAACTCTGGTAAGGTAACTATCCCCTAAACCGCTCGAGTGAATAGTCTACAATGGCTAAAAAAGTGAAGCATTAGAATGATGTATGATATGGTAAGGCATATGAGTTATATACATAACGCATGAGTGTAATATGTTACATATTTGTTATTTAAGGATTATGCACATGGATCACATATATACAATGCATAACTTTCTGACTAGAATGATGCATGATGATGTATAATAAATAGGTAATGCATAAATGCAATGAATGTTTTCATTAGACATCAATCACAATCACACACAAGCATAGATAAAGCCTTCCAACCTTATTATTCTTATATAGGAGGTCCTACGGTCTCTTGTTTAGGTGGGCTTAGCCCATAAGTCAATGGGTACCTAATGGATGCGTATGGTGCATGATAAAAAATCAGCAATATAACCTCTCTAATTGAAAGCATAAGCATATGGATTTTGATCATTATATATTTTAACTAACTATTATAGATCATATTAGGCCCACCAGGGCATGGCAGCCTTTGACTGGTATCCCCTTAATTTGTTTGAGTTTGATTAATATAAAAAGGTCCACATAACAAGCAAACCTTATTTTGGTTATACAACCTAAGGAAAGTTGCTATTGTCATTATATAGGCTTATGTCAAGTATGATGAAACTTTAGGGCTATCTAAGTATGGTTCATACCAATAGGTCTAGCTCATCACAAGTATAACGGTAGATAGATCAACATTTTATATCCCATTCGATATTAAACTTGGGCTGGTAAGTCTTTCTAACACCTTCCTATATTGAGTAAACATATAGCATGCTTCAAGATAGCACCAGAGCTAAAAAGGGATGCTAGCTTAATTCTAAGGCTCTTTGATAAATGCAAGGAATGCAATTTAGAAAGGAAATATGATTAATAGCAAAACCCAATTAAAAAAATCTTAACAAAGATACTTTTTGAAGTAAGGTCTCTTTAGTCCCCAGTGGAGTCACCATTATGATGCCTATCAAAGCCTTCTTTAGATTTTGGGTTTCATTCTTGAAAGCCATCTTTTAGGGTTCGAGATCAAATGAGGTTCATTTGTCATATAGATTGGCCACTTCACCATATGGAGGGATCAAATTCAATCCATGGTTAGTGGTTAGCCTATAAAGGCATTTACTAATAGGCCTAAAAAGGTAGGTGTCATGGAGTCACCACCTAATAGAACATCAAGATACTTGTCTCGACCTTTTAATTCCTAAATAAGGATCGATGTTTGGGACATCACTCTTATTAGGCATCTTAGTTAGGTGTTGTTTTATAAGCGGGTTTTATATTTAATCCACTTTTATCTCTCACACCATGCAAGCGACAAAATTAAATAAGCATCCAATTCAAATAACTAAAGCAGTAAATAAAGTAAAGTCCCTACGTAACGTTATTACATAAGCAAATTGTCCCAAAAATATTGTACAAGATAAAAACAAATATCATACATAAAATAAGCTATTAATTAATTTTGGAAACGTTGGTTCCCTTATGCATATTTATAAAAAGGATTTTATGTTTGTGTAAATTTTGGGCTAAAAATATGACATTGGTCCACTTTTACTTAAAAAATCCCAATTTGATTAATAAAAAAGATTTTAAATAAATTTTAATTGAACGTGTGAAAATCATCTTTTTTAATACCTATTACATCCCTCAAAATAATAATATATCCAAATAATCAAATAATAAAGAAATAAATAAAAGTAATAAATAAAATGAAATGAATAAAAGAGAATTAAAATCACCCATGGGCATTCTCCAAAGTATTCAGCCTCTTAAGCAAACAACAAAGGAAATAAATGGTTAGTGTTGTAGCAAAGGAAAATAAATAATATAGTAAAATAAAATAAAATAAAATGCATTTTAGAATAAGAAAAATCAAAGAAATAGAATGCAAAAAAGTATAAAATATAATTAAAATAACACCAAAAATATAATCAAGCATACAAATGCAATTAATACAATAAGAAATGCAAAATCTAACTATGATAATTAAATACACATTTAAAACATGCCAAGTAATTAATTAATCATGAAATATAGAATTTTGATAAAGAAAAGTAATTATACATCAATGGGGAAAAATTCTAAAATATGCTGAAATTACATTAACGCATTAAAAATACAATTAAAATATACAAATGATTAAACTAACAACAAAAAATAGATTTAAATCAAACAAGAGAAAACATGCACCAATAAAGGAATAAATCTAAATCATGCAGGCCTAGATGTATCATCATATACATGAAAAATATCATAACATAACAAAAGCATCGAAGGAAAATCAACTAATCAAATAAAATTGAATAATGGCATAAAATCATGATCAATATAAATAATTAAATAACACTTTCATACAATAAATAACAACAAAATACCCTTAAAAGGGTTTCACAACCTAGATCTAAACACATATAATAAAAATATTGTATAAATAAGCTTAAAAAAACTAAATCTAAAACATTCAAGAATAAATTTACTGAATTCAAATCTATTAGAAACTATATCAAAGATGAATTAGTTTAGTAATATTACTTTCAGCATCTAGTTTTACTAATATGTTATTTTCTAAAGATTGAACCATTAAAATGCATTGAGTTTTGTACGGTATCTCCATAACACCTTAATTGTCTTTGTGAAAAGTAAAGATTGGATTCTAAGACCTAGAGATTATTTCATGGCTCCGGGAAAGAATCTTAGAATGAAAACGTATCTCTCTGCCCAGCTTTACCAATTTATCCTTTTTTAGAGATTAAACCGTTGGATCGAGCTGATATTTGTCCTATAGATCCCTAACACCTCAATCTTTGTTTTGAACAATGGTGAATGAATTATAAAACCTAGAAATTATCCCATGGCTCCATAATAGAACACCAAAAAATAGTAAAAAAATGAATATCGCCCAGAATATTACCCTCAATTGCTTTTTACAATGTTAAAAAGTTATGCTTCGAGTCCTCTCCAATTGGTCTCCATGATTGATAAAAAATTATTTTAGTATCATGTAAAGATTTAATTGAAAGAAAAATAAAAAAAGAAAAAGAAGAGCCCTCCAAAAACCCTAGGTTTTTTTTTATTTATTTGAGTAAGAGTTTGAATTTTTCTCAAACTCTCATTTTTAGAATTTTTTTCCTTTCAAACCCCTATTTTTAAGACTTTAAATCCCTTTAAAACTCATATTTTCAAGAATTAAATCACTAAATTAATCCCTCAAGATTGGATTAGATTTTAGATAAAAAAAACCTTTAAAAAATCCCTTTTTTTGCCTAAAAGACGTGGGAAAAAATTGAAAATCGCATGATAGATAGGAGTCTATCGCAATGAATGTAAAGCCCGTCCATCATGATATATGGGAGCAATAGATGGGCATGGCATCTGTCATTAGAAAAGGGTGATTTTTTGTTGCATAAAAGCTTATTTTTAACCCCAAAAAACACAATAGGACAAAGCTAAAAAAAACTTAAAAAAACTTTGTGAAAATCAAAGATAAGGCTTAAAGTTTTCATTTTCTATCCATAATACGAATGATGCTTCCTCATTAGGTAACTCTAATTTGGGTTGCCTCAAGACCTGATGTTTACACCACATAATGCTGAGATTGTAGCCTTTTGAGCTAATAAGGTAAATTGTGTAATTTTAATAAAATATTTTAAAAAGTATATATTAGTATTATAAGGTAAGGCATGAGATATAAGATTCAATTTCTAATTTTTGCACCTTTTAATATGAATTCTTACAAACATAACATTAGTTTTTTTTAAAAAAAAATATAGCACAATTATTTATCCATTAATGTAGATAAATATTTGTTGTGAGGGTGAATGATTATTTTATTTTATACTAGGATTTTTTTAAATAAAATATATCAAAGATGGTTGAATGTTGGTATCCATTGATCAAACAATGAAAGAAATAAAGTAAGTGTTTTAGATGAGAAAGAAGAGAAGAGATGTATGTTAAGATATCATCCATCACCGATTTAGCTAAGTCCAAAGTTAAATAACAATAGCAATAACAACTAACAACAACAACAACAACAATAATAATAATAATAATAATAATAATCATCATCATCATCATCATCACCTAGAACAAGACAATCCAAACTACCCTAGAAATATCACTAGAATATTATAAAAATAGCAAAGTTGGTTTTTAGCCGACTTAAAAATTATATAAAAGGAGCTAAGCTCTTTATGTGTGTGTGTGTGTGGAAGAAAAAGTGTGAGTAGGAAAATAATTAAAAGGAAAAAGTGTGAGTAGGAAAATAATTAAAAGGAGTGAAGTGTGTGCTACCTGTGAGTGATAAAAGTGTGAGTGTGTGAAATGTGAGTGGTGTGCGTGAAGTTGGAGTGTATTTATGAGTTGTAAAAAATTTAAAATTAATACAATAAGTCTTTCACTATTTTATTTTAATACAATAAGTCCTATCGGTCTGTGATCGAATTGTAGTATCAAGTAATAAAAAATCATTGTGCGAGATGCCTTTGCCAAATGCACTATAAAAATTCTACCTATTTACTGTTAGGGACTATAAATTTAGTTGCTCTAGGACCAAATTTACTTGATTAAGTGTTAGGCATCACCAAGTTATAATGATAGAGGACTATTGAAAAGCTTAGTAACTTTAAGTATAATAATTAAAGGTTGTAAATGCAATACTATTTACTTGGACAAGATTTATGGAGTATTATTGGAGGCGACAATACCACACGACTCACAGATGTAGGATAATTAAATAAATGGAAGATTAAAGCCAAAAAAATTTATGTATGTACTATTGGTGACAATTGAGGATGGCCTGCTACATCACATCAAAAATACGAAAACACCTAAGGATACTTGGGATATACTAGCAACATTGTTCACTAAGGCAAATGACGTAAATTTTCAATGGTTAGAAAATGAGCTCCTATCAGTCTTGACATAAAGTATATTGGTAAGTGAATATTTTACAAAATTCAATCTTTTTATGAGGAAATTTTAAAAATTATAACTTTATTAAAATGTAATTACGGAGATTAGAAAAAAGAGGATCATTATTCCAAGCTTACAACCATAATAATATGCCATTATCATCGCAACTCGTGGTTGGGCTAAAAAACCAACACTTATAGAGTTGGAAAACATTCTTGTCATTTAATATATCTTAGATAACCATGTCTAAAGTCTCATTAAAGGATGAAGAGAATGACCTATTCAGTAAGTAAAAGGCATATAAGGGAAACAACAAAATTCTTGCAGGACATGGTGATGATAATTTAAGAAAGTCACAGGATGGTTGATGAAAAACAAAGAAATAAGATTTTCTTAATAAGAGGGAGCTCCATAAGTTTGAAATAATGAAGATAAAATGTAGGGGTGGCAGCTAATGTTACAAGTATGGTAAGAATGGAGATTTTTTTTCCAAGGACTGCTGATTCAAAAGAGTTAAAGGCAATGTTGTCACTTCTACTAAAAATGATAAAGGTAGTGCAGAAAAATGGGATCTTCAATCATCTATAGAAATATAAGAGAATGAAACTTCTTGTATGGCTGAGCTACTAGAAGAATTTACATTTATAAAGATGAATGATGAGCTAATTAACTACATTGATGACTAGATTGTTGATTCTAGGTGCTCCAACCATATGATAGGAAACAAAGACAAACTAAATAAATTTTTACAATATAATAGAGAATGGGTTAAGGATACAATAAATAATTTTAATCTATCAATCACTCATATCAGCCAAACTATGATATTGCCTCGATATATTCCTTACAAAATAGAGTTGAGCAATGTCTATCATGTACTAGGTATGAAGAAAAATTTACCCTTTATTTTACAACTCACATCTTTAGGAAATTATGCAGTGTTCGATTAAAAAGATGTAAAGATGTACCAAAGCCTAAAGCCAACAAGTAAACCCATCAGGGAAGGGCAATGCATAGAATCTATCTGTGTTATGACTATATAAATGGCATATGTAAATAAGATAAAGAAAAATGAGATACTTGATTTATGGGAAGCAAGGGTTGGGCATATGAGTTATCAAAAGCTGAAGGCAATAATAAAGATATGTAAAAACACGCTACATGCCAAGAATGTGCACCTAGATTTTGGGTTGAGCATATGAAGACAACAACACACTTATCAACAGATTGCCTCAAGCTCAATTGTAGTGTATGATCACACCATTTGAAAAGCTATAGAATATTAAACCCATAGTTAGTCATTTTTAAGTTTTTAGTTGTGTTTGTACCAAATAACTTGCATAGTAAGTTTGATTAAAAAGGACCATTTAATGTATATTTATGGGGTATGACAACAAACAAAAAGGTTAAAGATGTTGTGATCCAATAATAAATCAATCTATATATCCAAAAATGTGGTGTTCAATAAGGCATGGTTATAGTGGTCACTATAATATGTTTTGTTACATAATTCTAAAGCAGTAGAGGAAAAGCTGCCAAAAAGAGTTCAACAGCCATCTGAGCTTGACAAACCACAAGAGTTAATTAAAGAAGTGAGATCAATAAAAGAGTTGGTAAAGATTAGCATGTCATCAAAGAAAAGCCTATGGCAAACTATAATGTATTGTGCAACTCCTGAAGGAAAAAGATCAAGTTAATTAGAAGAGCCAGAAGAATAAAAAATTATTCAACTATTTTTAAATTGGTTAACTAGAAAAAGAAGTTTGAATCCCAAATATGCAAATGTAACATTAACAAAAGAAAATGAAGTATGTAAAGTGCATTATTTCTTTTTGAGATGCACCAAAATTCTTGCTCACGAGTAGGCCTACATTTATAATCCTATTCAAATCATTTAGAATTTTATTACCCGATGTAGTTAATCCCTTCACAATGGTCAAGAGATTTGACTTCCCTTGCCAAGTCTTAAGCCTTAAAAAGGCATAAGACAACATATTGGGCTATCTTTATTTCATTATTGGCAATCAACTATCAAAAAGGTGTCAGTTTGGTATCACAAGGTAAGAATAAAAAGTTGCCACCTTTTAAATTAATTATTTTACCTCATTTCTTACATGCATAATCATGGTATAATAAATTAAAAATGCACCTAATCAAGTAGAAAAAATTTAAATCATAGAATCAATATCTATTAAAATATTAAACGGGCATCTATAAATCGAGCAATTTATTGTTTAACCATTTGGTGAAGATTTTGGTCTTCACATGAAAATTTTAAAGAGGCCTTTTATTATGAGTTTTGAAGATAAGGACAATGAGTCCAAGTTTTATTAATAAAAATGTAATTATTATTTAATTATATACAAAATCTTTTACATTGATAAAAACTTCATATTTACATGTGGCGTTTGGCATTAAATTAAGACATTGGTCCTATTTTAATAATTAAAAGTACAAATTATTGAATATAAACATTTGACATGACATTTTTCCTCGATCGACCAAAATCCTTTTATTTACAATGGTAAATATTCCAAAGGCAGGCGAATGAAAGGGTTACCATTTTGCTTGCCATGTTGCACTCACATACAAGGTTATATACCAAAACAATATATAGTATGGGATAAAATAAAACACAAAATAAATAAATAAAATATGCATATATAATGCATGAAATAAAATAGACAACATAAATAATATATATATATATATATATATATATATATATATATATATATATATATATATATATATTCAAAATATACAATAAAAATAACATTAAAATAAAGATAAATAAAGTAAATAGAATGAGAATTCATAAAAATAAAATTTCAAGGAAAAATATTTTGACACATAGATCCACGACCATCGGATCACATATATGTGCAAATGAGCTCAGTTGCTTAAAAGGATAATAATAATAATAATAATAATAATAATAATAATAATAATAATAATAATAATAATAATAATAATAATAATAATAATAAATAAATAAATAAATAAATAAATAAATAAATAAAGGTTCACATTGGGATGTGTGCCCTTGCAAAGCAACACATGCTTTGCCTTTTTTTTGTATGGTTTTTTTACTTGAAATATAATTTTTAATACCCAAATAAATGGATTTTCATGTAAAATAATTTTAAATGAAATTAACAAAAAGGCAGATCCAGAGAAATATTGTAACACCTCAAAATTGGTGTCTGATATGTCCGACATATTCTAGAGCATGAAAAGTAACCATAGGATAATTTTTGAAGTAATTGAAGTTAAATAAGATAGGAAAATTGGGAAGTGTATAAAGGTTAAACGTGCTCAGGCCAGAAAAATTGAAGGATGGATGACCTGACGGGTAATTTGAGTTAATACTGGAATATGAAAATAGGTGTTAAATGGAATCCGATAGTATAATTTGAGATGAAATTAAGTTTAAATAAATCCTTAAATCAAACAATGAAGATTTTACTCAATACGGTAAAAATGGTTTATCGGAAGTTTGACCGGACCTTAAAATATTTCACAAATCTCTAAAAATTATTTCAATCACATAGACATATTAGAAATAACTAAAATAAAATATTAGAAGTGAAAATTAATTTTTTAGATAGTTTTAGAATTTCGGGATTCGAACCGACTGACTAGGTCATCAAGTCAAAAGTATATTGAAATGATATTGGAATGGGCTGAAATTTTAACCACATGTTCTTGAATATACTAGTGTATGCGAGGTAAAATATCAGGGCATTCTAACATGTGAAACGAAAATCTCAAAAAAATGGTGTTAAATTAAGACAGAATTAATTAATTGGTTTAATTATAGTATTTTAATTATTTGAGGATATAGAGGTCATTAAAATAAAAGTATAATTAGATTGTTCAAGCCTATGATATGTGGATGTGTAGGGATAGAGGAATTGGTGCCAAGTGGCTTAATTTCAAGCCATTGGATCAAATAGTTAAAGATATAATCTTGGCTCTTCCTTTTACACACTAAAAGAAAAAATGAAAAAGTGGAGAAAACTCTCCAAATCTCCACGAAAATTGGCATTTTTGTATATTTCCACAATTTTTTCTTTAATTATCTCTCCTTCCATCATATCTCAACCTCAAATTTCACCCATACATACTAGAATTCATTCTCTATATCTTACAAATTAAATTAAAGAAAGAGAAAGATTGGAGATGGAGAATTTTAGTGAGGGATTGTAATATAAACAAGGTAAATTCATGAGTTTTTGTTAGTTTTAATTACAAAAATTATTATAGACTTGTAGAGAATCATAAGTATGATTATTTAATAGTAAACAGGTGTTTGAATTCCTAGCTAAAGCTCATTAAAATTACCCCTCACTAATTCAGCCAAAAGGGAAACTTATAGAAAAAGGGAAAATCAAGGAAGTGGAAGATAAGAGAGAGGAAGATTAGATGAATTCAAGATCAAATAAGGTAAGTAGATACAAACTATAATCTATTTCATTTAATTTTGAATTTTAATATGGAGTTTACATTATGTAACAACATGAAATGAAATAAAAATGTAAAATAAATTAATGTAACATTATTAAAGGATGTTTAGACATGAAATAAACATAAATATGTAAAGCAAACAAGCATTTAAGGGAAATAACTACGATGGCTGAAATGTATTCTAAGGGTAATAAAATGATATTTTGATAATTAATAAGGTATTAAAAGTAATTCTAGTATTATAATTGTAATTAAATATGTTATGATGAAATTGACATAAAAATAATATATTTATATGTAATTAGGTGTGGAACATAATGATGATCACATAAAGAATAAAGAGATAATAAGGTAAAATGAATAAATGAAGGTACATGTATATATAATTTAATTTTATAAAAAATGACATAAAATACATAAAGAAAATATAAAGTATGATAGGTGTCTTGTGTTGGCCGAATGGTATATAAAATGGAATTAATATATTTGCTTTGCATTTATATGTTATTGACCTTGTGTAATATGTATTTACATATGTTGTTGACAAATATATAAAGAATAAGATTATGTGTTATAATACATAATGATAAATGTATAAGAAATAAAGTATAATCAAACATGAAGTTAGCTTAATATAAGACAGACAGTTACCCTTAATGTGCAGTGATAATCCAGGATCTCTAGATAGAATGACTAGCCATAAGGATATATACACCGTGATATTATTGTGAATTTACTGAAATTGTACTATGTAATGTGATTATATTGCTTAATTGGCTCATTATATGGTATACTAGAGAACTATATCATACCTCGTATTGTAAGATCACTCTAGTAAATATACATTGATATTATGGTATATTGGAGAACTGTATTGTACCCCATGTTGTGCAATCACTCCAGTACATTATGATGATTGAAGTTCCTATCCTGTTTATCCGATTTAAGGATTTTTATCGATGACAACTAGGGATAAAATCATAATTTTACATGTGAATACAGATAAAAGGGTAATTACGACATTTAAGATATCATAAATTTCAATAAATAAGAAATAATAAATAAGGTGAAAATTGGATTAATAAGTCCAATAGGGGTAAAACTGTAATTACGTGATAAACTGAATGTAAAATAGTAAGATATCATAAAGATTATAAAATAAGGAAAGATAGAAAAAGTGAAAGTAATAAAGGGTAAAGTTGTAATTATTTGATAAAATAGAGATAGAAAACTATAATATGTAAAGGAAGTATCAAAAAGATAATTAAATAAGAAATAAAAAAATGTTATCAATAGGATAAAAAGAGCAAACTTGTAATTATACGAGAAAATAAGGACTAAAATATAAGTTAGAAAGTCCTAGATATGAGTAAATAATAAATAAAATGAAAAAATGATTAAAATATTGAAAATAATTAAAAAATGATGTTACGCGATTAAGTGGGGGCCAATAGGGTAAGTGTATAAGAAACAGGGACCAAATAGCAAGTTTGGCATTATAAATGTAAAATAACATGAGAAAATATGAAAAATATGATTAATATGTTCAATTAGGATAAAAACGTAATTACATAATAAAGCGGGGACAAAACTATAATTTTGGCATTAATATAGTGACTAAAGAAGTTAAATTGATTAAATAAGTCAAAAAGGGTGAAATCATAAATAATGAAAATTATTGGGACAAAAATGAAATTTTCACCATAAGGAAGAATTTTCCCAAATTAAATTGCAATTTATATAACTAAAAAAATTTGGTCAAAAGAGGTCAAACTAGTAAAAAATAGGGTTAATTAAGTCAAAAGAGAGTAAAAGTGAAACTTTAGGGATCAAATCATAAATTGCCACCTCTAGAAATTAATACAAGGACTAAAATGGAAATTTTCCCATTAAAAAGAATTAGAAATAAAAAGAAGTCAAATTGGTCAAAATTTAAGTTCATTAGGATAAAATAAGGTAAAAAAAATGACAAGGACCAAATCGTAATTTTTAATTAATATAAAGAAGTAAGTGGAATTAAATAGGAAAAACCTATAGTGAGGAGGGATTGATTATAAAAGTAATTAAAGAAAAAAAAAAGGAGAACGAATTCAAAATTTAATTACATCAAGTATGAAGAAATAAAAGTTCAAAGATTAAATTACAAATTATCGTTTAAAGAAGAATTATATGGGAAGTAATAAGAAAAATAAGTATCTAAAGGATTAAATAGCAAAATAAGGTAATAAAAGATTACATTGATTTGGATTTAATTGATTAAAGGTAGAATGAAAGAGATAAATTAGAAATTATATTTATTTAAAGGAAAATTGGGAATTAAATTATAAATTAAGTAGTGAAACTGAAATAAAGGATATAATAAATTAGCAAGGGTAAAATGGTCAACATGAAATAAAGTCCAGGCCAAAAGAGATCAAAAAAGGAAGTTAAACAAATTTAGTATAAAATGGATAAAAATTGTAATTTAGCTAAAAACTTAAGGATGGTAAGGATGAAACTGAAATTTAGGTAAGGAAATAAATATGAGGACTAAAATGAAAAGTGATGAAATTTCATGTTAAGAATTGTTAAAAAGGAAGAACAAGAAATAAAATAGTAATTCTAGGAAAAGAGAAGAAATAGCAAAAAGACCAATTAGACCGAAACAAGAATTTAAATGACATTTTAGTAAAATATAAAAATCAAAATGTTATACTAATAAAAATGAATTGAATTTAAAGACTGTAAAAATAAAAAAGGAGAGTGACACAAAAAATGAACGACTTATGGCAAATTATGAATTAAGTATAATAAAGTATTAAGCAGTCAATGAAGAAAGAAATTCCATATGGATACTGAAGTTAAATTACATAATTATGAAACACAATAAGGTGAATGTATAAATTGTAATTGGAAGAAACCAAATAAAATAGTTATGTTAATTAGTAGATAAGAATTTGTAAAAAGTTAAGTAAATATTTATATGTATGAAGGTACTGAATGTGGAACTTTAACAGTAATAAAGATTAGACAATAAAAGATGAAAAAGTATGGATATACAAGTAATAAGGATGAAGTAGTATCATGAATAATATAATTATATATATTCATAATGAGTTATGTAAAACAATAAATACAACAAAAATATGAATAAATATAAATAATTTTATTTAGATGAAATTTTGTGTAGTTGTATCCACCACTAGGAAACAATGTTGTTTAGCATGTGGTTTGTTAACTACACTTAAGGACATAAATTGAGGACACAATGAAGGAAAATCGATATGGCATATACATAAAGCATGATTGTGGTTACATAAGTTTGGACGGCTCATGTATAGGTACTGATATGCAATGATTAAGATTATTATTGTACAAGTAAATAATATTATGAAAACTGACATATGTACATATTTAATCATATATGCATGTGAATGATATGTTAATGATAGTGTTATAATTATGGAAACTATATAGGAAAATATAAATGAATATAGGGTGTTACAAATAAAATAAAATATTTAATATGAATTTATTATTTTTATTACACAATAAATATTATCAAAGATATTTTGCCACTTGAAATTTTCCAAGATAAAAATGAAAGTAATGCTAAGACAATTGGGATCAGATGTGATAATTGTGAATTATAAGTATATTTCTAGTATGTTTTATGTATTTATTTGAGTTAATTTAGTATTATTTTAGTTGATTTATGTTTAAATAATTGTAATTTGAGTTTTTAGGTTTAAATGTGAGTTTTGGTGTTTTTTATGACTTATTTGAAAGGAAAAAAGAAGTTAATTGAAGAGAGGAGGAAAGTTGAGGCAATTGTGCAAAGAAAAGAAGAATTTTCTTGTTAAAGAGGAGCATCACTCAGCTAAGTGACCAAATCACTCTCCGCAGTGCAATTTCCCTCATCCATGTCAAAAAAGTCACTCACCCATATCTGTCCTCTCTTTTTTCTAGAAAAGGATCATTCTCCAAAGTACCCAAGGCCACTCTCCTAAGTGAGCAAAGAGAATACACAATTTTAAACTTTCTATTTGGGTGAAATTCCTCTACAACTTGGTTTAAGAAGTTTACAAAGGCAAAACTTCTTCTTTTGGCAAGATAATTCAACTATAAAAGCACCAATGCACCAGAACTTATGGGATATAGCTGGAATTATGAATTTTTACTCTTTGTTAGTTTTAGTTTTCTTCAATTAATTGTAAATTAGTTTTAGCTTAGTTTTGAGATTAGTTATATTATTTTCTTAGTTTACAATTCTCTTAAGGACTCAAGCTTTCTATTGAAGTCATCAAAAGCAAAGTTTGAAGCTTCATAAGTATTGTATCTCATTACTTTAATTGTTATATGATTTTATAATGTTTGGTAAGTAGTTTTTCTTCTTTTGCTAAAGGATACTTGAATTCACATTCTTTCTTTGTAATGACTTTATTTTGAGATTTAATTCAATGCAGGTTTGATTATTTCTTAGTTCTTTAGCAACTTCTTATCCTTAATTGTTATTGAGTTGATGATTGATTTAATTTAATTAATGGTTAGTTACTGATTTCAAGTATGATCTATGATATGCATGTTCTTGGGTTAGTTCATTAGTATTAATGCATTATTATATTCTAAGTTAGGTGTAATTGTGTGTTGGTAAGAGTGGATTAATACTAAGAAAAGTTGAACTAAGATTAGATTGAAGTTAAGTTTGCTTACAAAAGAGTTTAATAGGTATCTAGGAGTTTAAAATCAAATTTTTATGTTAAGTGTTGAATTGTCCCTAAACAAGAGAATTTAATGCTTATAATGATATTTTTCTTTGAGATACTGGCTTTCTTTGTCTGGTTTTTTCATAATTACTTGTGCTACTTTTGTTATTGAGTCATTGCAATAGAAATTGAGGTGGGTAGTTCTTTTAGCAAAAGAATTTCAATTATTGCTTTGCCCTTAATTCATGTTAGTTTAATTTTAGTTTTTATTTTGTTTAATTATTATTTTAGTTTAGTTCTTGCCTTTAAATCAAAAAACATGGGAGATAATCATAGATTAATTTACACATATATTATTCTTAGCAATTCATGTTCCCTTTGATATGATATTTAGGGTCGTAATCTTATTATCTTATATTACTTGCCAATCTAGTACACTTGCTAAACACCACTCAAGTTTTTGGCGCCGTTGATAGGGAATGGTGGTATTGGTTGTTTAATATCTTTAATTAAAATTAGTCTGAGATATTTTTTTATTTTATATTTTAGTTGGTGATTATTCTTTACCAAAGAATTTTAAGACATTCTTCAAGATGATATAATATAAAGTACGAGATTATGAAATGTTTTTTATATTTTAGTTGGTGATTATTCTTTACCAGAGAATTTTAAGACATTCTTCAAGATGATATAATATAAAGTACGAGATTATGAAATGTTCCTTTTACAACAACAAATGAATGAGTTAATGAGAGAAATTGAGGAGTTAAAGCTCTTGCATACACATTCACCGATTCCTTATTCACCACCATCCTTTGTTGAAGAGTCTTATTCTCCATGGAATTTGAAAGCACAAATGGAAGAATTGAAGAGAAAGAATCAAGAACTGTAATATTCGTAGGAGGCTAGTAACTCCAAAATCAAGTTCTTCTTGACTTGCTTATAAGTAAGGATAATAAATTATGGGCTGAAAAAGAAAAGGGGGAAGCTACATTAAGAATTCAAGAGGAAAACTTTAGAGTTCAAGAGGAGAAGTTTTGAATTCAATAGGAGAAATTAAGGATTCAAGCGAAAAAGTTAAGGATTCAAGAGTAGTAGTTAAGGACTCAAGATAAGACAATCAATAGTCAAGAGAATTTACTAGGAATAAAAAAGAAGGAATTGAAAGATTGGAATCTAAAATAGAACTCTTGAGTATTTCAATGCAATTTTAAGGTGATGGTGGTAAGAAAGAGGACACAAATCATTCATTAATAGTGGACAAAGAAGTAACTAGTTTTGAGGTGCATAAAGAATAAAATGACCAATTCATATTTGAAGACAAGTCATGTATTCATTTGGAAGGTGTATTTGAATCTCTTGTAGAGAATTTATCACCAAAGGAGCAAGAAGTATTCAATTCTAAAGTGGAAGCACTAAATTCAGTCCATTTGAAGAATTTATTTGGGCTAGAAGAGCTGGTATAGTTCATTTTTGAAGAACCAAAAGAGGAGCTATACTTTATTAAAGATATGGAATTTCTAGATTTGGTGAACTATGACAAATTTCTTCTACTAATAGGAGAAAATGAGGAGCAAAGTTCGAAGAGATTTATATTTGGATCAAAAGCTCGACCTATAAAGAGTAACATGAGTCGAGCTAAGACTCAATAAACTAGAACTTCTCTAACTCTTCTCTTTAAATTTTCATCATTTTTTTATGATTTGTCTTTTTTTTTGTTAGTTTTAAATAAGTTAATATCTTATTTTTAGTTTTATTTCATAGGATTTTATAGTTTAAATCATAATTCATATGTTTATTGTGATTGTGTTTTCTTATTCATGAGTTTAAGATTTAAGGTGAAAAGAACCTATTTCTAATGATTTGTGCTTAATTATCATATTTAAATTAGTAGGTGCTTCTAGATAATTATAAAGCTCATATTGTTTTAAGGTAAGAGAATTACAACTTAGTTAAATTTAATATGAGATTTATGTTTCTTGAGTTGTTTTCATTTATTAAGTGTGAGTTTGATCTTATATTTGCTTAAGGCTTCATGAACTTAATAAAACATTCTTCATTTGCTAAGTTAAAAGATGGATTTGATATATGATTCAACTAGTTGGTGGGTTTACATGTTGTTTTAGCATGATTTTAAGTTAAGTTTGAGTGAAAATAATTTGGTTATTCAAAGTCGAGATTTATTTTACCGAGTATAATACATATTATATTTGATTTATGTTGTCAATTATTGTTTATCTATGGTTTCAAGCATGAATTTGATTGAGTTTTGATGAGTCTTAATAAGTTTTAATGTTCTTAGATCTGCATGATTGAGTAAGAAACTTAAAGAGAATTGAGTTGAAAAAGCATTTGGGTAAGTTGGATTTCATGTTCTAGTATTGCATGTTCTTTAAATTTTAGTTTGAGCATGAGTTTTCTTGAGATAAGTGTGTGATTTATTAAGGTTTAAATTTGGGATTTGATGCTTAATTTAAGATGGTTTTGAAACAATTATGGTTAGCTAGTAAGGAGGAAGGTTTGTGCATGGCATTAAGGACAACATAACTTCAAATTAGGGGCTGCATTAGGTCACTCAGCCAAGTGATTTTCATCACTCAGCTGAGTGCCCCATTTCTTCTCCCCTTTAGCCTTTAATTTTTGGCCAATTTCCCATCAGCTAGGCATCACTCGACCGAGTGGCACCACTCACTCAACCAAGTGATGCTTTAAAATCCCCCTTGCTTGCTTGCCTTTTCTCTTATTGCTTCCTTTATCTTGGCTGCCCCTGCCATTCAGCCGAGTGACATTGCTCACTCAACCTAATTACTGGTTTTAAAGCATCACTCACCAATATTTCATCCCTCACTTGCACTCTTCACTCACAATCACTCATCCACTTGCCTAAATCGCTCTCTCACTCACCTTAACATTTCAACACCTTACTCATTCACACATCACATTACTCATTCACTTAAGTTCTTTCTTCCACTTACCCAAACCTTTAGTTTTAGCTTTAAATCACTCACTTACCCAAACACACATCTCTCCCTACCAAGACACACTCACACACCTAGTTAGGTCAATCAATGCTTGGCACTTTGCTTTTATCCTCCTTCAACCAAGTAAGTGCACTCTATATAGTTCAATTCTTTAATTTACATGCTCTGATTAATTTGATTGAATGAGTGTGGCTTTAGTGTTCTTGAACATAGGTTTGCTTAAAGCTTGATTTTGAGTTTAGTTATGTTTCAATTGCATTCCATTTACTTTTAGCTGCTTATTGTTTGAGATTAAACCATGACTTCAATTATTGGCTTGATATTAATTGAGATTGTATTTAAAATTTACTTAGTTATTTTGTGCTTACCATGACCAATTAAAAATATTTCTCTTCATCGTATTAAGCCAACCAATCACCAAGTACCTTTAGACTTGAGATGCTTTCACTCAGTTCATACACACCTGATGACATGTTAATTTTATGCACATTATGATTTTTAAGCCTAAATTTTTGCACTATTTTGGTACTATAAGAATGTTTGAATTGTCCACTTAATTTCTTTGATCTCATGTCTCCTTTTGGCTTGATTATTGTTCTTTGCTTGTACTAGCATTACATTGAGTCAAGTGTATTACTTCTATCATCTCTATTTCTCTTGAGCATTGACTTGTTCATCAAAATTTATGCAGTGAGCTGATATTTTTACAACTTTGTTGATGACAGCAAGATTTTAAAGAGGGAAATAGAGTTTAGCTAAGTTTGATTTTAAGGATCAATTCAAAGGTTTTCTCTTATTTTTCTCATTCTCTTACTCATGAATTGCTTTAGTTGTTTTGTTTTTGTTTTAAATTGTTTCGTTCATTTTTAGTTTGCATGTTTGATTTTTAGTTTTATGCATGTTAAGTGATTTAATTAGTTCATTTATCATATATTGTACATTTAGCTTATTTTGCCCTACTTTTTTTTTCTCAAGAATTGAACATATTGAACTTTAATTTAGAATGTGCATTAGTCAAAATCATTTTTTAGCATTAAGGCAAGCATATTGTTTAATGAATTTTTAGCTAGTTTAAACATTCAACTTGAATTATATTAGTTAGTTTCTACTTTTTGAGCACTTAAGACCAATTTTTAAAATAGAGAAAAAACAATGCATTTAAATAGTTGAGTAAGAAATTTTATGACACTATAACCTTCCTTATCACCCTTTGAAGTATAAGATTAATCGAAACAACTTAGAAATTGATCTAGGTAAATTTTTGTTATTGAGCCATATTAAGACTGTTTTCCTACCTTTTATTTTGATATATTTGACCCTTGTTAGAAATTTTAAGCCTAATAAGTTATGCTTAATAAGTGCCATATTAATTTTTCTTGTTACACTCATATTTAACCATATAGTCTAAATAGTCTTTATCTTCCCTTCTACAAATGGCCACTCTAGGATTGGATAGATTAATTTTTTTATGGGTATCTTAAAAGGCATAGTTAGAAAAGGATTTTGGTATTTTTGGCAAAGGCTTATGGATGAAGTCAAGAAATTAGTGAAAGACTAACCTTGTAAGTACCCATTTTATCATTGTATTGCTAGAAATGAAGCTAGAAAACAAAAGAAAAGAAAGAAAATATTAAAATAAAGTTAGCATATATGGTAAAATTTTAAGTGTGTGGTTTTTACAAAGGGAAGAGAAATTTTAGGGTGCGTTTACTTATAGAAAATAATTTTCTATTTTTTGTTTTCTATTTTCTTAAAAAATTGAAATATTTGTTTTCTATAGAAAATTTAGAAAATGCATTCATTTATCAACAAATGAAAAACTGGAGTATTTATTTTCTGTATATATATATATGTATAAACATGATCTCTATTTTCTGTTTTCTATGGGAAATTTTTTTGGAAAACTGAAGCAGTTTTTTGTAAGTGAACAAGACCTTAGCTTCTCAAAAGTTATGAAATTGATAGTTTAAGAGAATTTTTAGTATTGTTTTCTCCTGTATATACTTAATATATATGGGATTGAGTAAGCAAGTATGGAAAAAGTGGTATGTACTTAGTAGTTTGAAATTTTAGAGTTTGGTCTATTTAAGCATAAGAGTGGCTATTCATTTTGATTATCTATTATCCATTCTTTGATAGCCAATACCTTAATCCCATTACAACGTAATGAAGATCTATGTGATTCTAAGTTTAGTTTTGAGTTGTTTAGCGAAGATGACCTTCTGGTTTCGGTTCTAAAAGAAAGGCCTATGGTATTTTTAGAGTTTCAAGCACGAAACCATATGTACACTTAGTGTGCATTAATTCTAAAGCTTGGCTATGAAATTTTTATTGGTGTTTTGATTTTTGAAAAATTGCTTAAAATGTTTAAATCTTGTACACATGCAAGAAAACTAGCTCATATTGTCTTATTTGAATTTATTCTAGTTAAAATTTGTTAAGTGCTCTTATTAATTGCTGAACTTAGTTTTAAATTCCATGATTCTTAGTTAATGTGTGATTATTTTGAGAAGTTGGTTTGTTTAAATTTGTTCATGGGTGAGCAAAATCTAAGTGTTGGTTATTTAATAGTTGTAAATTATAAGTATATTTCTAGTATATTTTATGTATTTATTTGAGTTAATTTAGTATTATTTTAGTTGATTTATGTTTAAAGAATTATAATTTATGTTTTGAGCTTTAAATGTGAATTATGGTATTTTTTAGGACATATTTGAAAGGAAAAAAGAAGTTAATTAAAGAGATGAGGAAAGTTGAGGGGATTGTGCAAAGAAAAGAAGAATTTTCATGGTAAAGAAGAGCATCACTTAGCTAAGTGACCAAGTCACCCTCCAAAGTGAAATTTCACTCACCCAAGGAAAAATAACTTACTCACTACATGAAAAATCTAATATAGCGATGGAAATTTATCAACAAAAAAATTTATATCGGTAATTATTGATGAAAAACTCATCCCATTTGAAAAATGGTAGTGGAAAGTCATAAGTTGGGACAAAATACAAATTTCATCATAAAAACTGGAGAAAAATTTTATCGCCAAATATTATCGATGAAATTTAACAATGGAAATGAAAATTCCACCTATAAATTGGAGTCAAAGTTTCATGGCTGAAATTAGACACTGAGTTTACTGATCAAATGTTATTTTCGTCGGTAATTTAGCAATGGATTTGAAATTCCATAGGTAAATTACCTATGGAATAGTATTTTTATAGTTAATTTTCCTACGAAATTAATTTTATGTCGATAATTTACTGAAAGGAATTCATTTCCATCAGTAATTACCGACGAAAAAGTTATTCCATAGGTAAATTACTAATGGAATTATTTTTTCATAGGTAATTTATCTACGGAATTCATTTTCATCCGTAATTTCAATTTCGTCGGCAAATCTTTCCTATATAAAAAATTGCTTCCCTTTTTTTTCATTCTACTACAAGGAATATATGTGTGTTTATTGAATATTAAATATTTTTTGAGTCAATTAAGATATTTCAATATTGTATAAAATTAAAAAAAATTAACTACTTGCATCTAAGACTTAGATCATTTTATACTATCAACTATAAATTTAATGGCCAGTACTTAACTAAAAGTATTAACGTCTTGAATCCAATTTTCTACTGACATTAATAATTGTATTTAGGGACTTTTTTTTAAGTGAGGTATTAGACAATATAAACTTTCGTGGAATTAACTACCCCATGACTATATAAACCTTACTAATTATTTTTTAGTGTTTGATACAGACTTGTTGGAGTGGCTAATTGTCATAATTGTTAGAGTGGCTAATTTTAAATATCAACTAATAGAGATTTATTGAATGAAGTTTTAATTAATTTTTAATTTTCTGGGCAAGTTTTTATTACTTGTTTTGTTCTCTTATGCACTTCTACTTTAAAATTGTTAGGTGCGTTTAATGTTTACATTTCTTACAAAGCTGCTTAAAATTTCACATTTGGAAATATGGTTAATTGAGTGAATTTAGGCCTCAGGATCCCCTCTAATAATAACCATGGAATTTCTTGATGTCATTTTTATCATCTCTGTTTATCTCCTAATGCAGTTTTGGAAATGGTGTGAGGAGGAGAAATATGTTGAAGTGGACTCTTGCTTGCTACAAGGTGTACATATCTAAAAGTCAAAATAATGCTGCTTTGGAGATTATTGAAAGAGCCACTAAGCTATTTCCTCAAGCAGCAGGGATTGCAAAGTCTTTAGTAGTAGATGTTTGCTCTAGTCTTCAAAGTGTGAGCTTTTTAAATGGTTTTAGTACTATCTAGTAGTAGTTTAGGGAGAAAAGCTTTGAAATTTAATATGATCAAGTCTAGATTACAGCCATATAGGAGACTTTGAGTAGTAAAAACATGAATAGCCAATAACAGAAAATTATAATTCTATTTGAAGCAACTTAATTTAATTGAAAAATAGATATTAGAACAAAGCATTATAACTTTTGAATATGGAAATAAGTCATTGCAAATGGAGCTATGATACCAAGGTTAATTTATTTTGTGTTGTTTTAAATGTGCACTTAGATCCTCGTTCTCTAATATTTGTACCTTTAAAAGCATTGCCTATTTGGCATTTGGATTTGAACATTTAAGCAAAACCCAAATTCAATTTTTATGGTGGATTCATTGTGGCTCAACCGCATATGCTATTTGTAACCTTATTTCTTTGGTGTGAAACATGTATGTCTCGAAATATCGGGTAATTATTAAAAATATATAATATTTTTAGTGACAAAATGGTGATGGATAATTCTATCATGAATTTTTTGAACAGAAGGCAAATTTACCGATGGAAATATACCTTCCATCGCTAAATTTACATATGGAATACTTCATCCCATTGAAAAATTTGCCTACGAAATATCACAATAGTACATGTCCTGCTTGCCCTTGCAACTAATAATTCTTAGAAACTCTAGCAAATAGATGTAAAGAATGTCTTCTTGCATGAAGAGCTAGACAAATAAGTATATATGGAGCAGCCTCAAGGATTTGAAGACAAAGCTCATGTAGTATATGTATGTAAATTAAAAAAGGCCTTTTAGAGGTTAAAGCAAGCACCAAGAGCGTGCTATGCAAGATTGTTGAATTCTTAATACACAGTGGTTACACAATAGCTCTAACAAACTCGAGCTTGTTCGTGAAAAATGAGAATGAAAAGTTAGAAAAAGTGCTTATTTGTATGGATAATATTATCAATAATGCTGATAATGAAAAGAAGTTCAGCAGATTTGAAATAATCTATTGGTACACTTCCTAATGAAGGAACTTTCTAAAGTTGAAGCATTTTTTTGGACTTAAAGTAGAACAAGTCAAAGAAAGATTATGCCAACAAAAATGTGCTAAAGGCTTAATTATTGCCTAAGTTTGGAATGCTTAATTGCAAAGTAGTTTCCATCCCAATGAAGGTGAATACTAAACTTTATTTAGAAAAAGGTCACGAGTTAGAAGATACAACAACGTATCAACAACTTGTGGGAAGTTTGATTTATCTGACAATAACATAACCTGACATAGCATTTGTTGTTAAAATGGCTAGTCAATTCATGACAAATCCAAGAAAGCCTCACTTAGATGCATTTTGGCACATAATTAGGTATATTAAAGGAACACTTGACCTAGGTATACTATATAAAAAGGAAATCATAAGCAAGGTAGTAGGAACTGTGATGTTCACTATGCTAAGGACCATGATACTCAAAAATAAACTACTGGTTATGTTTTCAAACTTGAATGTAAGGCAATCTCTTGGTGCAGTAAGAGACAACCAATAGTTTCTTTATCAACCACGGAGGTTGTGTATCATGCAGCAACAATATGGCAGCACAAGAAGGTGAATGGATAAAATAGCTAATGGTGGATCTCCATCAATCAATTGACTATTCAATAAAGTTATTTTGTGATCATTGGATCTTCATGCAAGAACCAAGAACGTGGAGGTACGCTATCACTTTGTTCGAGAAAAAGTGCTAAAAGGATAGATCCAGATGAAATATGCAAAGGCAGAAGACCAAGTTACAGACTTATTTACTAAAGGGGGGGGGAGTGTTGAGATAGTATCCATCACCGATTTAGCAAGATCTAGAATTTTCTAACAATAATTTAGAATAAAAATATATAGAATACCCTATAAACAGATAGCAAAGGTGGTTATTAACTGACTTACGAAGTCTATAAAAGGAGCCAAGCTCGTTATTTGTTGGAAGAAAATGTGTGAGTAGGAAAATAATTAAAAAGAGTGAAGTGTGCACAATTTTTATATTATTAAAGAGAAAAATTATAAAGAAAAAAAGCCAAAGAAGTGAATTGTTAAATGGACTTATTTAATTAAATTACATAGAAGATAAAACTCTTTAAAAATTAAGAGAAAATTAAGAGAAATACCCATTTTTTACTTTGTTTTCAAAATGCCATAGGATTTTTTTTACACGTTTCATCTTTGTATTTTCAATTTCAAATATACTCATTTTTAATTTAAAAAATTTATTTATATAAAAAAATACCCTCTTATTTCAATATCATGTTCCCTCTTAACTTTTTAAGGCATCTTTTTGTTCCAACATCTTACGGTTTTTCATCTTTATTTTACAGTTTTTCTTCTTCTATTCATCAACTCTTGTGTTTACATTCATTAATCATCTTTAAGTTGTTTGGTTGATATCGGCAACATATTGGAGGGTTATCATGATTCATGGAGGATTTGTTTTCAAAAGTTTATTAATTTTTTATTCATCGCTGGTAAGTAAATCGCAATACAATTAGGTTTTTTATTTTCTTGATTAATACTTGCATGCTTTTTAGGGTTTTTTTTATGATTGTACTGATTTGTTTTATTATATATATTCTATCGATTGTTGTTGCCTTGTTTGTTGTTTATGTTGATTTCTTGGTTGTTTTGAAAATGTATGCTTAATCGATACATTTTTTTATGATTGAAAAATGAGATGAATGAGAAGGTGTTTCATATTTGTTTAGATTATTTGTAAGTTTCCACACTGTCGATTGTTAGGTTATTTGTTGTTTATATAACAACATTAGTGAATACATTTTATTAGTTTTCAATAGATTGTATTAAGTTTTGTTAAATAATGAAAATAGTGTATTTTGTTTCAAAAAAATGTAGAAAAAAATATTATGTTTTTCATAAACTCAATACAGTGTATTAGATTTGAAAAACTTCCAGTACAGTGTATTAGATCTTTGTAAAACTGAATATATTGTTTTAGGTTTTAGTAAAACTGATTATATTTTGATTTTTGTTATATTTGGAAATTATGTATTGAAAAAATTATATTAGGTTTCAGTAAGTTTAATATAATGTATTAGGTTTTAGTAAAAATGGAGGCAATGTATTAGGTTTTAGTAAATATAATACACTTTATTAAGTTTTGTGCATAAACTCAATACATTAGGCTTGGGCAAAACTTAATAATGTATTTTGGTTTGAAAAAAAAAAGTGAATATAGTGTACTAAGTTTGTCAAAAAATGAGTAGTGTAATTAAATTGGTTAGATATTTATATTTTTAAGCTTTAAGCAAAAATTGAGTACAACGTATCAAGTTCTATTAAAAAAACAATATAGTGTAATAAGTTTTATAAAAACTCATTACACTGTATTTATTTTGAGCAAAAGGTTCATATAATGTATTAGATTTTGTTAAATAGAATAAAATGTAATTAAATTGATTAGATTTTCATTATTTTAAGTGTTAAGCAAGAATTAAATATAATGTATTAGGTTTTATTAAAGTCAATACAATGTATTAAGTTTTGATAAAATTACACTATATTTAGTTTGATAAAAAAGTGAAATGGTATTTTAGGGTTGTCAAAAATTTAATACAATGTAATTAATTTGCTTAGATAATAATATATTTAAGCTTTAGGCAAAAAAGTAGTATATGTAATAGACTTTATTAAACAAAATACAATGTATTTAGTTTTATTAAAACTCAATGCATTATATTTATTTTGAGTAAAAATTTTATATAGTGTATTAGGTTTTATCAAAGAGAATAAAATGTAATTAAATTGCTTAGATATTCATTATTTTTAAACTTAATATATTGTATAATGTTTTAACAAAAATATATGCAGTGTATTTTATTCAATTTAAGTGAAGTATAATAGAATGTAATATAGTGTATTGAGTGTTCATGAAACTTCATACATTGTATTAGATTATTGACAAAATGAGGATACATGTTTTTAAGTTTGTCATTTATTTGTTTCCTCTTATATATGTGATTTATTTTTGTATTTATTCAGTTTTTATAGAACGTAATACAGTGTATTGAGTTTTGATGAAATTTAATACATTGTATTAGGTTTGGTAAAACTAAATATATTGTATTAGATTATGGACAAAAGTGAATACACAATCTCAAGTTTGTATTTTATTTGTTTCCTATTATATACATAGTGTATTGCATTTATTTTGTTTTAAGTTCCTTGTTATATGTATGTGATTTTATTTTTGTTTTATGTTTGTTGATGAAATTTTTGAAATGAAATTATAAACTGAATATATTTATTTTTGTAGTTAATTATAAACTGAATATATGTTATTTTTGTATTTAACTATGTCATCTTCTCGATTTTGCAAGAGAAAAGGTGTTATGTCATGTTCTTCATATTCTCGATCTCACAAGATAAGAGGTGCTTCTGAAATATTAAGGAAAATGGAGAAGCCAATAGCACCAAAAAATGATCAATGATGTATACGTTGATCCCAAAGACTGCTGTATAGGTAGGATTTTTTTTTGTCATGGAGCATGATGTACCTAGATTAATTTCTACAATGTTAAATGAGAATCAAAAAAATATTTTTAGAGATTTATATTTTGGCTATTTTTTAGACTTACAGAAGGTTGTGGCTCAAGGGCAAGTTGTAAATTTTCTATTGATGAGGGAGATTTATACCATTAATGATGAAAAATTATATGTAAAGGTAGATGGTGTTGTTTTGAATTTTGGGATAGCTGCTTTTGCTATTATTTTTGGTTTAAAGAAAAATGGAGAGTTCAATAGGTCAAACTTATCAAGCGATGGTAGTGAGTTGATTGATAAGTATTTTTCAGGAAATATGAAAATTTCAAAGGATTTGATAGGTGAGATTTTTCTAAGATCGAAGTTTGATTCAGACAAAGATGCAATGAAAATTGTTATATTATACTTGTTTTACTACTATTTATTATCTAGTATAGGGCCTAAGATGGTAAGTAAAGAGGAAATTGCTATTATTGATAGTGAAGCATTCAACTATTTTCTATGGGGAAAAGATGCTTTTAGAATGACACTAAAAGTTTAAAGAGAAATTTTTGAAATGGGCTGTGCTCAAAGATATACATGATAAAAGGATTCCCATTAGCCTTTTTTATATGGTTTCATGAGTGTTGTGATCAAATTGAATCATGGTTTGGTGTATTGATGGCTTCCTATGATATTGAGATGGACTATTTCACATTTTTGTCAGTGGAAGAATGTTAAGAGTGACCTTTTCAATAAATAGTGTTTATTCATTAAATTGATAAAAAGTCAATCACTATTTTTTTAGGTTTTTGAAAATGTATATATATATATATATATATATATATATATATATATATATATATACACACACACACACACAAAATCAGAGGCTTACCTGCCTGAGGTGATCTCAACATCGGTGGATGGAGTAGGTACTCTCTAATAGTATCGAATGCTTTCTATCAATCCTCATTTCAAACTACTAGCCAATCCTTCTTGAGTAGCTTAAATATTGGCATGTAGATAGAAGTCAATTTTGCTATAAAACTACTGATGTACTAAATTCTACCTAAGAATCCTCTAACCTCTTTTTCCTTTTGGGGCACCTATATCTCTCTAATAGCCCTTACTTTATCATGATCTACCTTTATACCTTTCTAGCTCACTACATGCCCTAAGAGCTTACCTAAGATGGCCTTAAAAATGCACTTTTCAGGTTAATGTGAAGCTTGTACTTATCGATCCGCTAAAAGATTTTTTCTAATGCCTTAAATAAACTATATTTAGTTCATGTACAAAAATCAATACAGTATATTTAGTTTGTATCAAAAGGTAATGCACTGTATTTGGTTTGTATCAAAAGCTAATACATTATATTCAGTTTTTGTAAAGTGTAATACATTTATTTAGTTTTGTGAAAAGAAAATATAGTTTATTGAGTTTTATGAAAAGAAATACAACGTATTGTGTTTTATCAAAATTAAATACACTGTATTTATTTCATATACGGAAATTCAATGCACTATATTTAGGCTTTAAAAAGTTTAATACATTGTATTTAGCTTGTGTCAAAAGCTAATATATTATCTTTAGGTCAGGTACAAAAGTTAATACACTGTATTTAATTTTCATAAATTTTAATACAATGTATTGAGTTTTATCAACAAATAATACACTTTATTGAGTATTATTAAAATCTAATATGCTCCAATTAGTTTGTATATAAAAAATTAAAATAGTTTTTTCAAATTTTTTATAAACTCTAATATCATATATTGAATTTTTATCAAAAGCTAATATATTGTATTTACTTCATTTAAAAAATTTAATACACATTATTTAGTTTTTATAAAGTGTAATATAGTTTTATTTAGTATGTGAAAAGAAAATACAATGCATTGAGTTTTCTGAAAAGAAAATTGAGTTTTATTAAAAGTAAATATATTGTATTTATTTCATATACAAAAGTCAATATACTGCATTTAGTTTTTAAAAAATTTAATACATTGCATTTTATTTGTGTCAAAAGCTAATATATTGTATTTAGATCAAGTATAAAAGTTAATACAGTGTATTCAGTTTTCATAAAGTTTAATACATGTATTAAGTTTTATCAAAAAATAATAAACTGTATTAAGTATTGTAAAAAGCTATTACACGTTAATTAGTTTTTCTAAAAAAAAATTAAAATAGTGTTTTCAAATTTTTAAAAACTCAATGCTGTATATTGAATTTTTATCAAAAATTAATACATTGTATTAAGTTTTTTTGAAGTGTAATACAATTTATTTGAGTTTTGTGGAAATAAAATACAATATATTGAGATTTGTAAAAAAAAATACAACATATTAAGTTTTATCAAAACTAAATACATTGTATTTATTTCATGTCAAATTAAAAGTCAATACATTGTATTTAGTTTTTTAAAAATTTATATAATGTATTTGGTTTGTGTCAATAGTTAATATATTACATTTAGTTTAGGTGCAAAAGTTTATCAAAAAATAATACATTGTATTAAGTTTTGTAAAAAGCTAATACACTGTAATTAGTTTATTTATAAAAAAATTAAAATAGTATTTTCAATTTTTTATAAACTTTAATGTAGTGTATTGAATTTTTATCAAAAGCTAAATACACAGTATTCAGTTTTTTTAAAGTTCATTACAATTTATTTAGTTTTGTGAAAAGAAAATACAGTGTATTATTGAATTTTATAAAAAATACAGTGTATTTAGTTTTATTAAAAGATAATACAATGTATGTAGATCATATACAAAAGTCAATACAGTGTATCACACTTTAGTAAAACTTGATACATTGTATTAGGGATTATACATTTTTATATTTTTGAAACAGAATGTATTAGGTTTCATGAACAGTTTAAATAGAATTTAATACATAATAAAAATTTTAGGTTTAAGCAGCATACCTTTATTTTTAGTGCTAAAATGTAATTTTTTTGCAATTTGTTTTTGTGGTCTATGAGTAGTGTTGTGAAAGTTGCTGATGCTAGGTCTCTTTAATGTAACTTTATTTTTAGATTAAAGCAAGCATGTACTCAAGTAATGGTATGATTAGTAAATCTCTTATTGATTTCATTGCTACATTAATAGACTCAACAATATTTGATATCATTGTTAACATGTCAAAACACAAAAATCAAGCTCTGATACCAATGTTAGCATTTATGCACCCAAAAAGCATAAATCTAATAAATATGGGTAAGCGCGTTTACCTCTTTAAGTGTAAATTCCTTTGACACGAGTGGAAGTAAGGGATTTTCTTTTCACATTACTGGTATAGTCTAAATGCTACTTGGAGTAAAGTAAGTAAGACAAATGGGGAGAAAATTTTTGCATTGAGAGAGTAACCTCATTTAGGTTTTCTAAACCCCTATTTATAGAGGTTATTAAGAGTTAAAAGCCTAGTCTAACTCTCATTCCCATTTTAATTGATAATTAATTATCCTAAACTAAATAAAATAAATATTGGTAGAGTTATGAGTGCACCCAAACTCTATCAGTAATTATATCTTATCATATTAATTTTTTTATTTTTTATATTAATTATTAAAAATATTTATGGAAGATATACAATCTTGTGAATTCGTAAATCTTTTATGGCCAGGATTGGAACAATTATTATTTCTTATTTGAACTAGCGAGAGAATAAAATCCAAAGACTTGTAATTTTCAACTATTGAGATAAGTTTGTTAACTAATCAGATGGTGTATATATTAAAATACAAAGATAGGATTGCGTATCTAATTTTTTTGAGAAATAATATAATTGCGAATCTAAATTTGATTCAGTAAATGAAAATATATAATTTAAAATGTCTATTTACAGCCATATGTCTAAAAAAAATATTTATATTAAAATCTTAAATAATCTTTCTCGTATCCGGAGTGGATTCGGCATTTAATTCCTCCCGTGCCTATATAAACTCAACTAATCATCATATTTTAGATGTGCAAGCAAATATACGTGGAGAGCGAGAGAAAGTCGAGAACTATGTTTCAAGGGTTGAGAATTTCCACTTTAAAGAATGCTAAAAACTTTTGAAAACCTTCTATTACGGAGATGAAGATTGTTGTTCATGGCAATTCAAGGACCGATCATTCCGTAAGCAATCCATTTCATTTAGCTGCATTTCTTTTACCAACCATATATATATATATGTGTGTGTGTTAAAGTAGTAGATAAAAAAGAGTAAAATGGTGGATTATATATAATTATGGACAGGTTAAAAAAGAAGGGATCGAAGCTTAGGAGCAGTGCGACGGAAGTCAGAGGAAGATCTAGAATCTGATGCGAGTCGTATCACCATCATCTGTTCCCGCAAAAGGTTTTCTTAAGGGAATATCAGGTCAAATATTATTTAGTTTTCTTTCTTTTTTATGATTCTGTAGACTATACTATTCCAATATTTTGTAAATGAAAATACATTCTTATGTAATTAACATTTGTAATATCTAATCTTTTATAATTACTGGAAAATTTTTATTTATATATCAAAAGATAAGAATATTGAATATTATTTATTTATTGCGTCTATAGACGGACAAAGTTTGTGGATTAGCTTAAAAGGATATGAAAAAACTAACAGCTGCCGTTTTATTTGGATTGAACCAACGGCAGGCCACCACGTTGGTTACAAGAGGTTTTTTAATTTATTTTTGTTCTGTGGCAGTTTGCCAATGGTTTAATCCATTAGTACTCCCGTAAATTCGATTTAGATATAATGAATTAATTAAGACCATCCATTATGAAAACACACCACCATTTAAAGTGAACTCCAACAATTCAAATTTTCAAAGAGTCACAATTTCCTTGCAAACGTTCAATCAAAAATCTCATTTTATGCTCTTCCATTACTTTTAACACTTTCTTGCCAAAATGGAAACTTATCAAATAATTGAATACTTTTATCAAACGGTTTTCTCTTCTACCCATTTGGTCTCAAACAATGTATAACTCTCTCTAAAATCTAATGCTGAAAGAAGAAAACCATGAACCTGTTGAAATTTTACATACAGTATAGTTCTCTCAGAAGAGTATAAATGTGAGTCTCTTTTTAAATTCAAAGCAAACTCTTGGCTTATATAAGCCTTACAAGTAAAACAAACAGCCCACCGTTTGCAACTCCTAAAGACGTGGTAAGTAGCTAAAGAAAAAATCAAACTCTAACTACATGCCCCAAATAATAGGGATTATTAGTTAAATAAAATCTTGACAAATTCTAACCCAACAATTCCTTCCCTAAACTGATTGCAGTAATGCGTTCAGTTTACTCTTGGTACCACACATACTCCTAGCAACTCACGCAACTTTAAAAACACATCCAGCTTGAGTGGTTTTGTCATAATACCACCAACTTGTTCTTGCGTGCCGCAATGCTTCAGTTCAACTACTCCATCTCTGGTTAAATCACTCAAGAAATGAAACCTTACATCAATGTGTTTGCTTCGTTCATGCAGGACTGGGTTGTTGGACAATTTAATAGTGGAACTGTTGTCACATAACATTGTGGTGCATTTGCTTTGAGAGTGACTAAGTTTCTCTAGGACTCTCCTCATCCACACCCCTTGACATACACAAGAAGCAGCAGCCACAAATTCTACTTCAGTAGTAGACAAAGTAACCACAGGTTGCTTTTGAGAGAACCATGACACAGCTCCTTCACTGAGTAGAAATGCATAACCAGAAGTGCTTTTCCTGTCATCCACATCTCCTGCATAATCACTATCTATATATACCATCAACTCACCATTGCCCTTCTTTCGATAAAAAACTCCCAAATCCACATTACTTTTCAAGTATCTTAACACCCTTTTCGCAACTTGTAAATGCAACTCAGTTGGACTTGACATGAATCTGCTAATGAGACACACTATGTACATTAGATCAGGCCTTGTTGCAGCAGATACATAAGACTTTCAACCAGTTGTTTGTACATTGTAGCAGCCACCTTGACTCCTTATTCATCTTTCATTAATTTAACACCTGGAACAATGGGATTCTTCACACTATAATTCTTCTCCATCTTAAACCTCTCCAAGACTTCTTTTGCGTACTTCTTTTGACTAATATAAATGCCTTAAGAATTTTGTGAAACCTATACACCCAGAAAATACTTCATTTTTTCCCAAATCAGTCATATCAAATTAAAGTTTCATAGAATTTTTGAATTTGACAAACATGCTTTCATCATTACCAGTAAAATCAAATCATCAACATATAAGCTAACAATCAAGATTTTTCCTTCATCTTCTCTTTTGATGAACAAGGTGTGTTCACAACTACACTTCTCAAATCCTTCCTTAATAAAATACATTTCAATTTGACTATACCATGCACGAGAGGCTTGTTTAAGGCCGTACAGTGCTTTCTTCATTTTGTAGACCTTATGCTCTTCCCTTTTCTTTCCATAACCTTATGGTTGCTCGACAAACATAGCTTCATTCAATTCTCCCTGCAAGAAAGCGCTTTTTACATCAAGCCGATACATATTCCAACCATTATGAGCTGCTAAAGCAATTATCATTCGAATTGTATCCCATATAGCCACAGGTGCAATTACTTCATTACAGTCTATGCCATATTGCTAGGCATAGCCTTTCGCCACCAATCAAGCCTTACACTTATCAACCTAGCCAATTTCGTTGAGTTTAGTTTTAAAAAACCATTTTATTCCAATTTTCTTTGCTTCTTTAGGTAGATCTGTTAGCTCCCAAGTCTTATTCCTCTTGATTGCTTCTATCTCTAAATCCATTGCAGCTCTCCCCTTGGAACTTTGAGCAGCTTCTTTAAAGGTTGTTGGATCTCTATTTGAAGTAAATAAAACTATATTATGCTCAACTTCTTCATCTGAAAATTCTTCCCCACTTATATAATCTTCCATCCAGAGGGGTGCTCTTCTATTCCTTCCTTCTAGTGAACTTGGTGAACTTTTAGATGTTTGAGAATTCTCACCAAGTGACTCATTTGAAGGTGTGTTGTCTTCTCCTCCTCCTTCTTCTACTGCCTCCTCAGCTTCTTCTTCGCTTTGATCAATTTCACTTCCATTGCTATCTCCCCACTCGAGCACATCAAGTCTTGCTTCTTTATTCACTACAAAAAATGCATTTTACCGACGGAAAATGACCTTATAGACAGATTTTTATTATTTTACCGATGGAATGAATCCACCTCTAAAAAGTGTGTAGTTACAAAAAATGGTAGAAAATTTTGTCAGTAATATTATCGAAAGATTTATTAAAAAAAATTCCATCAGTAGTTTTATTAAAAATCCATTGGATATTTCATCGTGTTGACCGTCTACCGACGAAATTTTACGTCTATAAACCATCGGTAAATTTAATAAATAAAAATTTTAATTTATTTTAGTATAAACAGCGATGAATTTTTTTTTTGTTGTAATTTTGTCGGTAAAAATATTTAACATTAATATTAAATATAGTCATATATCAGCGACGGATATTTCCATCATTAACTATTCGATAAATTAAAATATTTCTATTTATTTTTTATAATTTTTTGCTTATTTTTTGTTTACAAATCCCAAGTGTAAAATTTAAAATTAAGATATATTATAATTCAAAATCAATATATACATTTTAATACTGTATAAACAATATCAATTTAATTTAAATTTTTTGAAATGACAAAAATAATAAATTTAAGACAAAAAGGGTAAACTTTGGCATTTTTTGAACTAAAGCTTTACAAAGAATCCTTGATACATGAACCTATCCTACTACACAAGACAATACAAAAAATTGTAAATTAGTGACTAAAATTAGCGACGGCATTATTTTCTTCGCAAATTTATGACAGTTTCGCAACTATTTTACAATTTCGTCGTGGGAAGATTATTTTTCATTTTTTTAAGGTGAAATAGCAACGGAATTAATAAACAGTCGCTAATTATTGGCAGGAAATTTACGCGTCGTATTTTGCGATAAAATTAGCAACAAAAGTACCATCAGTAATTTTTTTAATTTTTTATTCTTAAAATAAGTACCAAAAAATTTAGCGATGAAAGTTTAAGTCAATAATTTTGGAGGGAAAATACCGCGCCACTTTTTGCGACGGTTTAGCGACGAAAAATTGTTATTCGCTAATAGTATTAGATTTCAGTAAAAAAATAATACTGTCGTCGCTAATCCGTCGCAAATAAAATAAAAAATAATTTTTTCTATGTCATGTATTTTTTATATAGATCATATAAAATGGATATTTTATTTTGAAACAGAAATTTGTAAATCATATTATAATTTGATAATAATTTTTTTATCAATTATCTCAAAATTTAAAGTTATTTAGTTAAAATATTTATATTTTTGATAATAATAATAAACTACTTGTTATAATTATTATATAATCATATTATGTAAATTAATAAAAGTAAATATTTATAAAACACTGCAAGAAAAATTCAATATACCGACGAAAATTCCCGACGAAATTGAGTGAAAATCCGTAAGGAAACAAAAATACCGACGGAAATTAATGACGAAAATTGGCAAAGAAGATACGGTTGTAGGCACTTTTGCCGATGGAAAATATTTTCGTTGGTAATTTTACAGATGGAAAATAACTCCGTAGGTAATTTTACCGACGGAATATATTTCCGTCGTTAATTACGTCGCTAAATGAAGACCAATTATTGTCGTCACTTGCCTTTTTTACCAACGAAAAACTATTCCGTATGCAATATTTCCTACGGTATATATATTTCTTAGGTAAATTTGCCTACGGAAATAGGTATTATGTAGGCAAATTTGCCGACGAAAAACTTTTCGGTCGGCAATATTTTCCTACGGTATGATATTTTTCGTAGCTAAATTTACCGACGAAAATAGATCTTCCGTAGGAAAATTTAGGATATATTTTGACAAAAAATCTCAAATCTTATTTTATTTATTATTTAATTTTCTCTCAAATTTTAATTTATTTTCTCTATATAGTGAAATCGTAATCAACAATATAATATAAAATATATAATTTACAATAATAAATTAATAGAAATCAAATAAGAACATTGAATTTATAATATTCAATAACATATAACTTTTTTACAAGTCTTTAAAGTATAAATATTAGCTTAACATTGCAGTTAAATCGTTATTAGTCCCAAAAGTAATAAAATTTAAAACCCTGTTATGTCGGCGCGGGTGGATTATCTGGATGTTACGATGTGCTGTCTTCCCCCCTTACTTCTTTCATCTGAGTACGAAGCTCGGCTATATATTCCATAGACTCGAGCAATTGAGTTGCTAATAAACTAATTGTATTTCGAAGTTTAACTACTTCCTGACCTTATGCGGCTTGTCTACTGGAGGTAGCTGTACTTGATGTAGAGAAATGCGTATATTGTGTATTTGCAAAAGATCCAAGACCAAAAATTCTACCTTGACGGTCCCTACCACCAACTACTTGTGGATATATCTGATTCTCATCAATATTTAGGTCATCCTGCGACTGACGTTGTACCTTCTCCTGTATTTGATCCTATCATTATAATTATTTATACTACTTAGTTATAATTTTAAACTAATATTATATATGAAATGAATATTGAAATATATACTTTACATTGCATATATTTAATTGCCTGCATCGATCGTTGATTAACACCAAACTCAATCGAAATCGTTTATATCTTAAAAAGGATAAAAATGTGCTATCAACAAAAAGGCAAGTCAAGTGGCAAATTATATTAGCAGTCTCACTCAGGAGAAATAAAGTTTAAGATGATAAAGTGAAAATATGCATAAATCAAAGATTGAACAAGTTTTATGTTATAACTAAAAGTTATAAACTTTGATCATTAAAATGAATCATAACATTAAAAGTAGAAAAAGAACATCAAAGAATATACCTTTAGCTTAAGTGACAGGGTTCAAACATTATTATGTTGATAGAAACACAAGCAATGAACAAGAAATGAAAATTCATCATATGTCATGCTAACAATTACCTTCCTTGTTTTTGCATCTACCACAGTGGAAACTTGAAGACGAGGTAGGGCTATGGCTCTAAGATAATCACATTCCTGCAATGATGGCAAGAATAAATATTCATACTGTTCCCTTGCCATATCTACTACATAGCATTTTCAGTAGCTCTGAACAAAAACCTCCATAATTCCATCAGAAGTTAACCGATGGACTTGGCCAACACTTAACGCTTTCTTAGGGAATTTTCTTAAATGAAGTACATTTCTTAGCTCTCATTATTCAGGTTTAAAAATGATTCCTTCATTTTAAATTTGTAGGGGCAAGAAAAAAGGTAAGAGATACATATGCAAATCAGCTTAAAAAGAATGGAGGGAGTAGTTGACAGCTAGGGCATTCAATGTAGAAATGATTATATTAGAAAGCCAGATTTATATTTTGAATATGTTAATGGAATGACTATTTATGTGCTGAACATTATAATAGAATGACTAATAATGGCCTGCTGATTAAAACTCTTTTTATGCCACCCAAGCAGATATCAGTTTTTCTAAAAGCATTAGAACATAGTAATATTTCACTTGCTAAATCTATTTATTATAAAATTTCCCAAGAAATAACCCATGTGCGTAAACTGACCAGCAGCAGCACAACAATCAAGAGAAGTTCACTCAAATCTTAGGACAGGCAAGTAGGGATACCTTCATGCTCAAAAAGTTATGTAACACAATGATTCGAGGTGACCAACTGATGATTTCAAGCTTCACCTGCATTAACAAAAGAGTGGAGTGACTTAGTCATAACTTTCAGGTATAAACTTTATAAATAAGAATAAAATAAGTCCCAACTTCAAGGTATGTAGCCTTTTCATTTGCTAATATTACGCATAAAAATAAACAGAGAATGAGATGAAAAATAGAAGATTTTTGACATTTCAGAAAAAGGCAGTCTTTTGTAGGTGCATGTGAGAGAGAAAGGAGCTAAGACTATAATGCAGAAATAATATTTCTACATAACATTTGTGGCCTATACATCTATAAAAAGAATTCCCCTCTATCCTTTTATACAACTCCAAATAATAGTTCCAAGCTATGCAGTATGAAAAAGTAATATCCAAGCTCACTCTATTAACCATTACATAAAAATAACACATTTTAATTACATTTTTCAGCATCATTATGAACTGCCACAGTACAAGATAGAAAGGACTTGAATGCAGAAGACAAAAAAGTTTCATAGGTGTCAAAATTGTACAAATATGAATGCAGAGAAGAATGTTCTACATGAAGTGTAATGAAAAGATATGAGAAAATGCACATCGAACATGTCCTAATCCATTATGTTACATTCATTACATTTTTTTTTCTTTTCCATTTTCTGCCCATATACCATATTTTTTCCCTTGGTCTCGGTAGGGAGATATTTGCACAGCATTCACTAAATCTATGTGCAAAAGGATTGACCCTGTAAGTAGCAAGTATAAACAATTTCAGCAGCACTAAATCTATAATTTAAAACCACATACACAGAAATATACTAGGCAGCGCAGTAAGTACAGGAGCAGAGCAACTAAAAATGTCTTCCTTCTAATTTTTATAATTATGTAGACAGTAAATTGAAAGTTCATCCTAGCAAGTACAATTCAATAATTAATATCCAGATGCAATCATAACAGCATTAAAGCACTGGATCTCGCCAGAATATCGAAATTAAACATATTTAGATGAGAGTATTATTAAGATGGATGATCTCTTGAGAAGTATTCTTGTTGCATCCAGAATAATTAATATTCGATTCATATTAATATAAAATTTTGAAATGGTTGAGGAGTTGAATAAATAAAGGAGAAGAAAAAGAGAAGGAATATGATAACTCTCCGATTCAACAAGAGACACTAAAGCTATTAATCACAATCTCAACAAGAAGTAATCAACCAAAGAGACAAAAGATAATACTGTATTGATGAAATAATGGTCTCTTACAGCAGTAGGTCCTCAACAGTAATACTGAGGATTCATTACAATCATAAAACGAAATAAAAGAAAATAAGAACACCAAATGGCAAGGGCACAAAACCCTTAACCCCAAAAGCAGACTGGATCCATCCTCTCCTCTGCTCCTTCTTTTCCAACAACAGCAGAAGCATATCCTCACACAAACCTACTCCCTTCCTTTTATTGGCTACTCTTGCATAACTAACTCTTCTGCCAGCTCACTCGCCTCTCCTTCCATCTGCTTCTTGGGCTTCCTGGCATAGATCCACCATCTGTGGACTTGTGGGCTTGGGACTCATGACTATTAGCACGTTCTCTATCATTGCCACGGGATGGAAAAGCAGTCTTGTCCTCAAGACTGTCCGAAATAGGATCAATACCGTGAAAATCTGGACCATTATCAACTGTCGCTTTCCCCTGTGAATTATTTCTAAATACATCCCGGCTTTCATATTGGGATGCTGAAGGTCCATCCTTACTTCTCTCTGAAGACTGTGTAAAGACTACAACCTTCGAAATGTGAGCTCGTCGAAAGGTGCAATACAACCAATGCTGCCATCAAGAGACTCTGATGGGCCATCAGGATCCGGAACTCCCTTCTGTTCACACCAACTAGTAACAAGACCCTTGACACAATACTTAGGTGTCAAGCAAAAATGACTGAACTGCTGTTGAGTTCTAGGGCAGGATTCATGCCCATCACTGAACCATTTCTCCATACATAGCCTCCTATATGTTTGCCCAGATGCAATGAGGACTGGATCATCCATTAGTGGCAATGACATTGGACACCTTAATTCTTCTGGTGGCAGAGGGATCGATCCAGATTTCCTATTGTGTGGCCTTAAAAGGAAAGAGCTAAGCTTCGATAGATATCGCTTAAAAGACTGACCATCATCAAAAAAACACTAAACCGTGGGTGAGCAGGGTGATGATCCCTGTGAATCTTTGTCATCTGTGTGATCCCTTCTGGATTGCTTAGAGTATTTCCTCATCAAATGCAATAGATAAGCAATAATTGATTCCTTCCTCTTATCTTCGTCCACCCGAGCTCTTTCTATGAGTTTCGTAGGAGCCCTTCTCTCCGTAAGAGTTGCTCTAGAAGAGGTAATACCAACTCTAGTGGCTGCCAGAAGAAAAAATTCCAGCTCGTTACTATCATTGCAACTGTCAAATTTTCTCCCCTGTTGAAACAATGCAATAATTTCATCCCCCACTTGCTTTTCCCATGGATCGCGTGAGAAAACAACACCCTCCAGTTCACTTACCATCTCTAAAATCTGACACCCAAACGATTTAGGGGCGATATCTTCCACCCGATAAGTCTTTCCACAAGACTAGATCTTGCTTTTTCGAATTTTAAAAGAACAGAATTCCCAGTTTTAACCCGACATTCCAACATCGACACTAGCTGGGAAAAGATGGCATTGAGTGTTTCCATATATCCCTTATCTACCCCAAGTATATTTCCAAGAGTTGTAATGCAGCGTACCTGTATGGCACCATACATACAAATTTATTTGTTGCTTCCGCCAGCTATTATGTAACTCCCATCAGCAGAATAGCACAAAGTTGTAAAGCACTTTCCTGCAGTTGAATTAGCTGTTGATCTACGATCAGTCATGAGGCACCCTCCAGCAATATCTCTACGTCCCTCAATGGTATACATTAATAAACCATCAATAGGATCCCAGAAATTAATTTGTCCCTCCAATGTGCTGCAAGCCGATTGCCTTCCATCTGGACGATAAGCCACTATAAGAACATCATGTATGTTAGTAAATAGTACAACAGTACCTTTTCCTTCAAAGACATCCCATAGGCGAACAAACTTGTCCCAAGATGATGAAGCTAATACCGCCTGTAATTCCAACATCATCACTAGCTGGGGAGAGATGAAATTGAATGTTGCTCCGCCATTGGCCCTCATCAGCGTGGAAATTCCATTAGTGGTTCCCATCAACGCCACCGTCGACATTCCCTCAGTAGTACCCAGGAGCTTGTTGGCGCTCACTCCCGGTCCCTCTATCATCAATGCCTCATCCTCAGTTCCTGGGGCGTTAAATCCAAGGATCTGAAACTCACCATCGCTTTGTGGATCTAAATTGCCCCCTTCGACCTCAGAGAACTCCACCTCAATCATAGCTTTTTCTCCCTCGCTGAACAACACCGCCTCCAATTGCCCCTTGTAAAGTCGATGCTGGGGGAGATAAGCAAGCGCACACTGAAAACACGGCCTCTTGTGGCGTCTTTCCCTCCATTCGGTCTTAGAGAGTTGTCGGATTGGGGACCTCTGTTTTCCCATCCGATTGTCGTCGATCGGCGAGTGGAAGTGGTCTGTCTGAGGAGTAAAAAATTTTCGGCAGAATCGACTTGGGTGGTTGTTTGGAATAGGGCATGAATGTTTGTTTGGATTGGACCTAAAAACAAGATTGGGCTGCGGCTTTCCGGAACCGCTCCAAAGCCCAAAGGTGAGATTCGGTTTAGGGAGATCTTCTTCCTCCTTTACCGATCTCTGCAACCCCCCTGATGAACTCAACCCCTGAAGATTGGTTTGCAGGAACGCTTCATCAGATAGCGCAAGCTCCTTAACTTCCACCCTGGTCACTGGCTGAAAAATCTCCTCCCAAACCGCCACCTCTTGCTTCAACCCCCTAGTTTCACTTCCCTCATGCAGCGGTTCAGATAGATCTGGAGGGATAGCAACCACCTGCTCACCATATTTCCTCGTCATCTCCTCCTTGAATTGCTCCCATGTCAAGGTCTCACTATATCTCCTCATCATCTCCTTCTTGAATTGCTCCCATGTCAAATTAGGATATATTTCTAGGAGTAGTGAATACCAATATATCGTTGCACCTTCCATGGATTTTTCAGCCAACCGGACACGCATCTCAGGAGGAATCTGATGTATATATGAACGTGTCTCGGCTCGGACGATCCATCCCCTGGGATCAGATCCATTGAACATAGGAAGTTTAATTTGTTGTAAGGATGGCTGAGAATCAACAATTCTGGTTCCCTCCACCATCGATTTTCCTAGGAAGCTATAGTCCTCCATTAATTGAGGCTGCTTGTCTAATGTCTTCATCCATTTCGTGTATAACCTTCGGAACTGCTCCTTCTCCTCCTTATCTGTTTGGATCTCGAAAACAGATTTAGTCGACTCATTCATGCAAATTCTATGGTTGCTTTCAGCTGATCTAGAATACATAAGTTGTTGAAGGGTCTTCATTGGTATCCGGCAGGTCGGACCAATGATAACTCTCCGATTCAACAAGAGACACTAAAGCTATTAATCACAATCTCAACAAGAAGTAATCAACCAGAGAGACAAAAGATAATACTGTATTGATGAAATAATGGTCTCTTACAGCAGTAGGTCCTCAACAGTAATACTGAGGATTCATTACAATCATAAAACGAAATAAAAGAAAACAAGAACACCAAATGGCAAGGGCACAAAACCCTTAACCCCAAAAGCAGACTGGATCCATCCTCTCCTCTGCTCCTTCTTTTCCAATAACAGCAAAAGCATATCCTCACACAAACCTACTCCCTTCCTTTTATTGGGTACTCTTGCATAACTAACTCTTCTGCCAGCTCACTCGCCTCTCCTTCCATTTGCTTCTTGGGCTTCCTGGCATAGATCCACCATCTGTGGGCTTGGGACTCATGACTATTAGCACGTTCTCTATCAGAATAGGAATTGTTCTGTTGCTTGTACCGCACTATCACTATGATGTTTAATTTTAGAGTTGAAGTGATCTCCATGTGAAGAAGGGACCCAACACTTTTTTCCGAACTAAATTTAAAAAGGTTAAATTATAACTTTAAAAAGGAACTTGAGCTGCTTCAATTTTTTCTGTATATAATATCTAAATTTAATTCTCCATTGGATGTTTGTCTTTCTCAACATGTGTGTTTGAGGTTGTGTGAACAACCTACACAGAGAAGAATATGCTAGAATAAGAGGGAAAAAAAGCTTGGCATGTACGAGCAGTGTGTTCTGTTTTCATTGATCTGCTTCATAATATATATATATATATATATACATATATATATATATATATATATATATATATATATATATATATATATATATATATATATATATATATATATATATATATATATATATATATATTGATGTTTTGACGTTTCTAGTGTTGTAGATGTTCAAGATGTCAATAGTTTTCATTTTGGACTTTTAACTTTTTTATTTGTTGGTGGAACAAAATCCACTGTCATGTCAGCATATATCCTATGGTTTCTCAGTTTTAAATGCTCTGCTACTTTACTCTTTCATCCCACTGTTAATGGAAATGTCATAAAAACAAGGAGTTCTTCTGCTATCATCATATTTGAAATCTAGGATTGCTTTTGTTTTAGAATTTAGTTCTTCAGCTATCTTCATAATGAATTAGGTATGGCTTAGGTTTTACAATCATTTGTACCCTGATGTTTATGCATAATACTTAATAGTTTCTGTAGCTCTTATCCTAGGATCAAATTGCGGAGAATTTTTCTTGTTTGGTGGAGTTAGACTAATTTTATGGTTGTTCTTTCTTTAATTCTTGGATTATGCAAAGCAAGTTGAATAATCTGATTCTGAAGGTTGATATAGAAAATTTATACTTGGCTACTTGGCTGGTTCATTCCTAAGTCTCTTTATTTGAAATTAACTGCATGTGTTTAATAAAATTTTGGGTTATATATGATTATCTATTATGAATTTGGTTTATATATGATTATCTATTTGTTTTTAGCTTAATTTTTTAACTTATCTATCTTTTGTTTATCTCAAAAGTGATTATAACTTTTGTGTTTTAATTTTACAAACTGAAGAAACCCAAAGTTCAGTTTTGGAGAATTGCTATGCTGGTGTAATTTAGCTATACATATTTAGGCTAAAATTCTTATTTTAGGGACTTTTCTAATAATTTCTTCATAGAAAGATATCCGAAATTTAGTTGTACTGATGTTTTAATGTCTTAACTAAATGAAATATAATATGCTTTGAAAAGTGAAAGTGCTGTGTTTTATTTTCTTCGTTTTAGACCTATTTTTCTACTGTCAAAGTTATAATTTTTTCAGTTTCTGAAATTATCAAGTTAATTTTACAAAAAGTACCTTAATGTTTGAGTTCTTTTTCAATTTTAGACACTTTTTCTTACAATTTGAATCCAGATCTACAGAATTTGTTTCTAATTCAACTTCTTTATTACATTTTTGTCCAACTTGAATTAAATAAAATCTAACTTGAAAATGCTATTAATTAGGACCTCAACGCTTTAATTATTGAGAGAAATTATAATTATCTAAGATTCGACCGATGAATTTTAATTTTGCGTGGATTGTCACATGTGATTAGTAACTATATTTTTATTATCTTTTCAATTCATTTATCAATCGTGACATTATACTATTATTTTATTCCATAAATTTTCTAATATACCAGATTTAGACAATGAGAAATATTTAAGTAGCTATAATCGCAATTTATAATTTAAATATATTTCCGAACTCATAAAAGAGATTAAAACCTTGTTCATTCCTAGCATTGAGAAAGGTGCGAGTGTGAGCCAACTTCTTCGATATCTTCTTGCCTTCATTCTCACCGCAATCAGAAGCTAAAGCTTCTTTGTCGTCCTTGACAAGGTCGACCATGGCATTGGTATCAAGAGAAGAGAACGAACAAGGCAAGGAGACCTGTATTCTTTGGTGCTTTTAGGAAAGCACTGTTCGAAAGAAGGAAGGGGAAGAAAATTGGGAGAAGAAGGATCAAGAGTATGTCTCCTCTGCTTAATTTGATTAGAATTAGTGGTAGGGGGATCAAAGGTTAAAGTAGCCCTAGCTCCTGATGCGGAATTCGAACAGCGAGACAATAACAAATCCTTCTTGTTAAATCCAGGCAAGAAGGTACTTCCATGGTGAAACTTCTTAGCAGAAGAAGAACGAGAAGCCCTATTTTTACAGAGAGCAGAGGACAGACTAGTAGCTTGCACCGACGCCATCAATGGGTGAGTTCCGATCAAAGGAGAGAGAGTTCCAGAAGGACCAAAGGAACTGCGAAAATAACAGGGTTAGGAACTTTCTAAATGTGAATTAGATTTAGATGTAATTTCGCCAATTTTGGCGCTCCTCTAGCTTTTGTTGTTCCCGCTCTTCTCTTATCGATATAAAAAATTAATAAATAACAAAATTGAAGAAACATTTGATATTAGTTATTATAAGTACATTTAATAAATTAATTTATTAAATATATAAAAATTTACTTTTTGACATCCTAGTTAATTTATTAAATATATAAAAGTATAATTTTTTTAATATGCATCTTAGTAATCAATACTTGTAAATTTCTTACTTTATCGATATGTTCTTAATTAATATAAGAATATATTATATATTATTTTTCACCGAACACGTAGCTAAGAAAACCTTATTTTGTGCTATCTCCAAAATTTAATACCATGGATGAGAGCACACAGTTATTAAATTTAATTTCAGAAAATTTTAGCAAATAAACCTAATTTAAGATATCAGCATCCTAATTATTAATTAGTTAGTGATAAAAATGATGAGAATTGCTTGAAGAGATTTTCAAAACAAGTGTTAAATAAATTAGCAAAGTTAGTGATTAAGCATGTCTACGTATGTAGACTTAGAAATTAATCTACCATTACCATAAAATTAATGGTGATTTAAGGATTTCCTAACTACTTAATCTATTTGTTAATTATCATTATCTTTAAATTATAGGTGGTCACTTAATTAATCATTTTAATTAATATGTTTTTTAATAAATATTAATTCTAATTAACATATTTTTAAATTAATATGTTAACATACTTAATTAGTCACTTTAATTAATTAATTAATTAATAATAATAATAATAATAATAATAATAATAATAATAATAATAATAATATTATTATTATTATTATTATTATTATTATTATTATTATTATTATTATTACCCCAACACCATCTATTTATTTTAGATTTAATTTTATTGGTTTCTAAAATATACTTTAATTAAAACTATTAATTCAAAAATTTAAAAATAATATTCACTCATGTCGCATCCTAAATAAATTGATCCCTATAACCCGGTATCCAAAATACTACTCACACATATAAACAACATATTCTCAGCACACTTTATGGAATTTAAAATGATTTTGACCCATCAATTTTTTTAAATAAAAAATAAGAAATATGAAATTATTTCAAATATATAAAAAAGGATAAGATGGTTTTTTTTCAAATTTTTGTCTGATAAATGATAAACAAAAATAAATATTTTTTATTTATTCTTCATAGGCACACAAAATATTTTGTACTTACACTTTAATCAAATTATTATAATAATTATATTTTAAGTATGATTATTATTGGAAAGGGTTTAATTTAATTTTGGGTTGTGTTTTAGTAAGTATATTGAAATATTGGTTATTTAAAATGTTGGGTGCATTGGATTCTCTGGATGTGATATGTATGTAAATGTAACTGAAACATTCCCTGGTTAGGCATAAAAGACAATATTCTGTAGGACATCTTTTGGACTATCTTACAGTTTTCTTCGTTATTGTTACAGTTGGTGCGATTAATGATCCAATAACTAATGAGTCAACCAGAAAGCTAAAATTAAAATTGGCATTTGATATAAAACAACTTAATAATATATTAATTACCTTTAGTTGAAAAATAAATGAAGTCTTAATTAACATTTTATGGGTAATAGTGTACTATAGTACATTTAACTATATATATATATATATATATATATATATATATATATATATATATAGCTTTAATAATAATGATAATAACTATTTTTAAAAAAATCATCCAAAGCACAAATGATTAAGATTTTGGTTATTTTTCTATTTGATCAAAGATTTGAATCCTTCCCTCCTTGCCTCCAAATAATAATAATAATAATAATAATAATAATAATAATAATAATAATAAATAATATTTATAAATATATGTGTAAATAATTTATTATACTTCATTTGTTTATATGATTAGGAATATTTTACCACAAGGCTAAATCCCTTTTGTGATTATCCATTTTTTGTTTAGAATAGAAAGAAATTTCATTTAATTAGCTTCGCATCTTAATTTAGAAAATTTACCGACGGAAACATGATTCCGTAGGTAAATTACCGACGGAATCATATTTCCATAGGTAATTTACCGACGGAATTATATTTCCGTAGAGAAAATACTGGCGAAAAATTTTTTCGTAAGAAAATTACCGACGAAATCAAATTTTCGTAGGAAACTTACCGACGGAAATATAATTCCGTCGGTAATTTACCTACGGAAAAAAGATTCCATAGGGAATTTCCCGACGGAATAATTTTCTGTCGGTAATTTAACTACGATAAATTATTTTCGTAGGGAACTTCCCGAAATAGGATTCCGTCGGTAATTTACCTACGGAAAAAAGATTTCGTCGTTAATTTACCTACGAAAATGAATTCAGTGGGTAAATTTCGTGAGAAATTTTAGCCGTGAAATACTGGCGCCAAGTTTACGACGGATTTTTACAAATTCGTCGCTAATTTTCGTCGGTAAATTTGGGCGGCAAATTTTCCTCCATTAATTATGACAGAATTATTTTTCTGTCGCAAAATACATATTTTCAGACATTTTTTCCTACGAAAAACATTTTTTCGTCGGTATTTGAGAATTTTCTTGTAGTGAAATAGTAATACAAAATCTATTATCTCAATTAAAATAAATATAAAAATTTTATAATTTATTTTTATTTTGTAAAATTTCGTTCAAATATTAAATTATTAAAAATTTTAATTATATATATATATTTATCAAACCATTTTTAAATATAAAGACAATATAATGAAAATTGTTAAGGACATTATAATTTTTTACTTTTATTTTTCGCTTGCAATCGTATTATATTATAATTGTATAATTATACCATATATTTAACTAAATATAATTTAATTCTAAAACTAGTGAAATTGACCTTTTTCTTCACATATTTTAATAGATTATGGATTCATTATGTGTGATCACATAATTATCTATAATAAAATAAAAATCAGCATCCAAATAAATAGAATTGGTTGTTCATTAAATTTTAACTTATTTTAAAAAAATAAATATGAACTAATCATAATAAATATAAATCTATGTCCAGTTATATGTGGTGGTTATGTAACGTCCCAAAATTTGAGTCGCCTGACAATACTTTTTAATATGTGAGTAGTACTTCTGATACTGGTTAACGAGGATCAATTTATATTTAGTTAAATATATGGTATATCGACAAATTAAATTTTAAAATATTACATTAATTATAATCAAGATTTTAAATTAATAATTTGAACTTAAAGCAAAATTTAAGAACTAATAACAATGAATTAAAATTAATAAATCTATAATAATTATTAAAATAACTAAAATAATAATAATAAGATTAAAATTTCTTATTGGCTACTACTACTACTACTACTACTACTACTACTACTACTACTAATAATAATAATAATAATAATAATAATAATAATAATAATAATAATAATTAAAATTAGTCCCCAGAATATTCTAGATGAAGACTACATATTTGGCTCATCTTTGAATAGTTTTTACAACACCTAATTTATGTGGACACAAATTTATGAAAGAATATAACAATTAAATAAAAATAAGAAAAGAATAGGAAAGATAAGGGAGGGGAACATAAGGTAGGATCGGAGAAGGGAGATTAGAGAGAGAGAGAGAATCTGGCCACCACTTGTCACCCCCCTTGCAGCATCTCTTCCGCCATCTATCCCGCCGTCACCATACCAGCTTCTTCTTTTTTTTCCTTCTCAAGTTGGGATTTCTCTCTCACTGAAAACTCCTCCTCCATTTTTGGACCACCTCCGACATTGGATGGTGACACAAACACCTCCGGTAGGTTCCTAGCGGAGAGACGCACCTTTCCATACCCTTCATTTCTTCCCACATACCGAAAATAAACAGATCGAGATAGGTATATTGAGGTCTTCCGATGAGGATTTCGATCAGATCATGAGGCATTAAGGCACGTGAGCACTTCAAGGAGATTATCGATGGCTTAAGCTTCATATTGATGGTAGCAGATCTTCTCCGGTGAGCCTCCGACCATCGATGACTGACGGACGAAATTTTAACTTCGGCGTTTTGAATGGAAATTGAAGGGACATGATGTCACGATAGTAAATCCTCTATTAACTTTACTTTATCTTTTTTAATTTGAAGAAATAATACTTGAATTTGATTAGGTTAAAGACATGATTTAAGTTTAAGTGGCTTAAAGGAGAGGATTGGGAGTAGCTATTGCAACTGAAAAGGAAAAGCTAGTCATTAACACAAACACTATTTATTAGTATTTAATAAATGGCTCCGCTAGTCACTAATAAAAACACAGTTTATTTGCGAGGAAGATATGGAAGAAGCATTATCTGCTGAAAAGAAAGGAATAGGGACTTTGAGCAATCTAGTTGATAACTGTGTAATGAGACAAGAGCTGGGTTTGCAGGTGCTTCAGTTTGCCTATCCCTTATAAGGGAACTATAACTTAATTCTGTAAGGTTAGTATCAGTGGTAGAATCTAAATCTCTATTTGTTTTTATTTGTTACTTTTGTTAGTAATAGCAAAAAAAAATGACTATCAGCAAAAGTTAATATCGATGTTTATTTTGAAGTTATATTTCAATGAAAAATGACTTGTAGGATCTGGAATAGCTTTTAATGATTTTTTTACAATCTCATTAAGGTATGTTTTATTTGAATGAATTTAGAAGGGCAGTGAAATTACGAGGCAAGTAACCTCATCCAAGAAACCAGGCACCGATTTTGTTATATTTTCATGCTAATGATATTAGATAACTGTATATTGTAATATAAATTCCATGACTAATATTTCAATGAAATAATAAAAACATACAACCAAACTTTCCAGGAGACCAATGAGTAATTAACAACATTTGAATAGACTGGAAAATATTAGTTGAGAATACAAGTTCAACATAAAAAACCCTCAGAATACAACCATGTATATAATAGACAAATAATTTAATTTGAGTAGTAATTTAAAAAAATGGTTTTGGTTATTGGTATTTTTGTTAATTGATACTCTTGCATGTTAATTCTATGAACCATATTTGCTCACAGCCTTTAACTTCTGTATTTTGATTTTATAGTTGTGTTCTTCAAGGTTGTGTTCCTAAAAAGATTTTAGTGTATGGAGCAATTTTATAGAGGTGAAATTGAGGTAAGAATGTGAAATTTACCAAGTCATTGGTCTTTGGTCTAGGTGAAAGCATAGTTGAAACTTCTAGCAAATAGTCAGCTTATTTCTCTAATAATATTCTTTTGACTATCTAGGTGTTGTAAACATTGGGCTGTATTTTTATATGTTTTTGAATGGGAAATGATTATGAGATTTACTATTGGATTTAATTTTCTATGATAGTATAACAACTTTGCAATCGAATTTTGATTGACTCATTGCATTTTAAAGTGCTTAGATTTTAAATTGATTCTTTGGAATATTAGTTTTTGAATTTGGAATTGGCTACTCTCAATGGTGGGAAGATGCGTGTGACTAAAAATTATCCAAGCATATTTTCAAGTGACTCTTTAACTAGGAATAGGCATAAATATGATGGTTTTGCTGGATGTTAGATTAAGCAAATGTAGTCTATATTTCTTTCATGTGTTTCATGGTTCATCCTACATTTCTAGCTACAATCAATTTTTCTGGTAGATCTCTATTGAATTTTATTAGCAGAGCACGAGGATAATTGCTATGTTTAATCTATTTCTGATACGATGTTCTTAAAAATGTACACTATCCATCTCTTGTGCTTTTATCATCCTTCATCATGGCTTACTTTCCTTATTTGTTTCGTGGATTATTAAGGAGCTGGCCATAACCTCTGATGAGGTTTTAAGCTTAGAAGATATGCCTAGGCATGTTATGGTACTTTGTGGAGGGTAAAGCTTTTCCTTTAAGTTTAAGTGGCTCAAAGCTTTTGGTGTTTTTTGGTTGGTATAGGTTTCTTTGAGTTCATGGTGGTTCTGGTGCTAATTAAAACCGTGTCTTGTGTGTACTTATATTTACAGTATCATGAGGACAAGAGTTGGATAAAGGATACTGTGAAGTTGAATAAGGTATCATTTGTTTTAATGACATGTATATATTTTACATATTCCAATCTCTTAGTTGTTTAACGTGCTTGCCTATTTTAGATTGCTCTCTCATCAACCTGGGCACTTGAAGATTTCAAGACGGCTATTATTGAGGATGGAGGCTCTCAAACTATTTCAGATCGATGTTAACATAAAGGTAGTCTACTTAATACAATCAATTTTTTCTTGCCTTTTGTAGATCCCTTTTTTGCCTCATAAAGTGAACCAACAAACTTGTTTTATATTATTTGGAGTTAGTTCCTAATGTACCTGGAGCTTGCAATAGCATGTAGGGTTTCTGTTGCTTGATGTGTTAGTTGTGCATCTACTTGGATTTCCAAAAGCAGTATGTTTATTTGGAAAATTCATTGTGTCAACTTGGCTTCCTTCATATTAATATTTATGGCCGACTTCTTTTAGTACTTCATATTATGATCATGCTTTTACTTGTGAAATTGCATGCTATTCATAATGAAATGATGTTGATATGGAATTTCTATCTGTTGCAAACAAAATGTTATTTTTGGATTCTTAGTGCTTTGGATCAATCTTCAAGAGAAAGTAATTTTTGTGCTTTAGCACGTAAACCTTGCAATGCAGATCATTGGTGTTTCTTCATATCATTAATATTTAAGGTGATCCTGTTAGAATTTCTAGGGCTTTCTTTGATAAATTTTATGGATGATCAATTATGTAGGTGTGCTTAGAAGCTAGGGAAGCTGGATTATATTATGAACATTGAATTCTATAAAAATGGTTAAATTTGATCATTTAACAAGGGAATATTTTTATAATTTACGGAATGTATTTTCATGGGAACTAAAGCGACAGGTTGATACTATGTTGTGTTCTAAAAATAAGAATGCTTGTGCCTGAAGGTAAGAAGAAGGGTGCAGGTAGGCTTAGGTTCATGTGGACAGAAGTAGTATTCAAAGACCTATAATTACTAGAAATTCAGGGGATTCAGCCTTAGACAAAGGGATTTGGAGATGGAATCTATACAGCCAACCCTATATAGTATATGGGAATAAAAGCTTGGTTGTTGTTGTTGTTCTTCATTATGTTACATGCAGGAAGAAGCATTTAACATCAATTGTATTAAGCTTGATGGGACAACTAATGACAGTTTTGAGTACAAATGTTCGCTTAAATCAAATTTTGATTTAAGGGGCAGAGCCTATTTATCAACCTTTTTAGATGTGATTGTTTCTTAGCCATTGAGATCTTTATATGGGGATTATCCAACTAGGATGTTCTTCATGCTTGGTTGTAGGTTTGTCCCTTCAGCTGAAATTATTTTGGAAACTTGGGAATATAAATTCCTGTCCCCACCCTCTTACTTCTAAATCACATATATGGATGTACACTTTTTCCTTTCTCAAGCTAAGTTTGAATAAATTCATCAACCATATCTCGAGGTGGGGCTTGAGAAAAAAAGTTAGGCCTATCATACATCTTGAGTGGGTCTAAAGATAATTAATTATAGCTATATCATTAGCGAAGTCTATGGCTTGGTGACATTGGTTGCTCGGTGGTGACATTATCTTCACTTATTAACGTGTTGGTTGTACGCAAATAATTTGATATGATCTAATATTTGCTTGACTTCATGATTTTATACTATGATGTGGAATTAGTATATCATTTTGCAATGTAATATGCAAGTGTGAGACTAACCGAATAGATGTTTTTGTAATGCTTCCAGGAGGATCCAACAACAAGGCGATGGCTACAGCAATTACTTCATAATGTAGGAGTGAGTCGGGTCCCAGGGCTTCAAGCTGGTGGAGGGTTTGACCATATGCTGGTGAACTAGATTAACCTTTGCAACATTCTTTTGATTCAGTTCACTAGTTGAGATTTGTCATTAGCAAATCCTATGTCAAGTCAGAGTCATCTAGGTATTGAAGCTGAGTGATTTTAGTGGCAACATTTGAAATTTTTGATTAGAATTAGGTGACGAGAGTAGTCGTAATATTATATTTTTTAAATTAATAGTATTGGAGAATTTTTATTTATAGAAATTAAATTATGATTCCGGATACAATAAATTAATTTTTTGATTATACAGGTAGTAAATTAATAAATACAAAATAAAAAAAATTAAATTATGTTATAATTTCGCAACGGATTCGCGACAACAAAATGTCGCTAATATGCAAAAAATTAAAAGTTGATGAAATCCTTATTAGCGATGAATTTCGCGATGGAATATTTATCGCTAATAATTAATATTATATTTATGGCGACTAAATTAAAATTCATTTAGCGACGATATTATTCCTTTTTGCGACTATTTTTTCCATCGTAAAATTAGCAACTAAGCTTTTCACAACTATTCATCATGCCATCGCTAAAAACCATTCGCGACGAAAAATAGCCAAATTTCGTCGTGAATTGGCAGTTTTTTTGTAGTGAGAAATCATCGACAAACTTAAGAACATGTTTAGTTGAGAACAACAACATAATGAATTTTCACAAAGTTGTACGAAGATAAAGTCAAAAAGGCATCTTTTAAACCATCTCAAATTCTAAAATTGTCGTCCATGCATCTAATGCTTAATAAATCTAAAACAGAAAAGTCCTCAAATTAGAAGCAGGAAAGCACATATTAGTCAGTTGAAAAGTTGAAGAATACTTGAGCTAAATCATTTTGAATTCTTTTCAAATAAGGTGACACTAATAGATGTTGCCTATCAACTGTAGCAAAAACGGTACAATAAGAATCACCAACCATGTATAAAACACTGAAAATTAAAAATTAAAAACTAATTAAATACTTACCTTTTTCGAAATCAGTTTGGATCCGCTTCCTTTTCTTAAAGTACACTCTAATAATATCCTCAAATTGTATCCCTAGCCTAAGGACCGAGGTCCTGACACGATTTATAAATGCATCTATCAAATGTAAGTTAGAGATAAATTGCTAAAAAGAAAAGAAGCCTCGAGGAGAAATGGTTACAAAGTTCCCATTGTCGTGGCTGGTAGTTAAGGTGATGGGTGAATTAGGGATGGGGCATAAAGAATGGATAAGATCTAGCATTGCATGGAAGAGACTACAGCATAATACGAGCTTGAAAGGCAAAGCTGGATGGCTGCGTGAAATGAAAAAAAATCAAACGAGCATTCCTATTAAAGAAAAAACAAAAGAAATCTAAAGAATTGAACAAAAAGAAGAGTACCTAACAGCGTTGACTAGAAATAACTTGGAGTGGTAAGGGTGATCATGGAAATCGATCGATAAAGGATGGATCAAGGAGGATGTAGAATTTCACTGCAGAGTAGAGGACTTGTAATCGCAATTTTGGTTGGTTGAGAGAAAGAGTTAGGGTTTCTTTTAAGTAAATTACATTTAAGCAAATTATTTCAAGTGCATTTACAAAAAGGGTTCTAAAGGGCAAAAAAATAAAGCGGGATAAGTTGTTGCGCATAGCTTTGTAACAAGGGATATAATTTTTGGGGTATGACTAAATTTACAAGGGAGATAGCTTTATTAAAATTTAAGGAAAAAATAAAATTAAATTAAATTTTATACTATAAATAATTATGAATTAATATTCAATATGATTTAAAATTTTTAGGGTAACATGAGTTGTTTTATATGTTGATAGAGTCGAATTTAAATATTAAAAAATATAAATAATATAGATCATATATATATATCATATAAAAATATAAAAAAATTTTATTTAAATATTTATAAAATAAAAAATATTGTAGATATAATTAAAATGTATGCATATGACTAAAATATATTAATTATTTTTATAAAAAATTATATATAATAAAAATGAAAAAAATATCTAATCTAGGATTTATTTAGACAAAAATGATATTTTATAAAAAAATAAAAAAGTAAATTTTAAAAATTTATTTTTTAATAATAAAATTAATAGCGATGTATTACTGACGAAAATCCATCATAACAATTTGCAGATCCTTCCGTCCCTATGCTGCCATTATTTACCGATGGAACAGATAAATCGTCGCTATTTTATCGCTAAAATATTTAAAATAAAGCTGCATTTATGTTACCGACATAAATTCCATTGGTACATAAACTAAAATGTTTGACATCCTTACCAACATATGTTTTCGTCGGTAAATCCGTTGCTACAAAATGGCACTACTATTTTTTGCCAATTTTACCGACCTTCTATCCCATCGCTAAAAATGTCGGCATTATGCAGCTTTTTTATTTTTACTGATGAATCTATTTTTCCATTGCTAATCCGTCGGCAATACTCTTTTATAGCAATGAATTTTGTATCCATCAGTAAAATCAATTTTTTTGTAGTGATTGCTCTTCCCCCAATTCCAGCACTTATTTTCTTCAAAAATGACATCTCTGCTTACAACTATCTTTTCAGACACAGGATCGTAAAGTCTATATGTTTTAGATTCTTCACTTATCCCTAGCAACACACATTTAAAACTCTTATCATCCAGCTTCTTTCTATTTCTTTTTGGCACATGAACATGACCAATGCAACCAAAAATCCAAAAATAATCAAAATTGGGTTTAATACCACTCCAAGCCTCTTCAATGGTCGTATCTTTCACTGCTGATGTAGGACTTCTATTAAGTATATGTACTATCCAGTTTACTACTTTTCGCTAGAAATTTTTTGGAACTTGCTTCTCTGATAATATACTTTTAACCATGTTCATGATTGTCATGTTCTTACGTTCAACCACTCAATTTTGTTGGGGAGTGTAGGTTGTAGTGACCTACCTACTAATGTCGTTATCTTTACAAAAAAGCATTAAAATCAAGAGATGAGAATTCTCCACCTCTATATGTGCGTAAACAGTGAATACAAGCACCCATCTCCTTTTCAACAAGGTTGTTATAATTCATGAAGATAGTCAAAGCTTCAGACTTCTCAGTAAGAAAATATATCCATATCTTACGACTATAGTCATCAATAGAACATATAGAATACTTCTTTTTACTAATGGAGTCTAGCTTAATGGGTCTGCATATGTCAGAATGTACCAACTGCAATTTTTATGATGCTATCTACAAACTCTTCTTTGGAATTGCATCCTTATGTTGGTTTCCCACCATGCAATTAGTGCATACTTTGGATGATGCATTCAGCTGAGGTATCCTTTTTACCATATTCTTATATTACAAAGTTCTCAAACCCTTGAAACTTAGATGCCCATATCTACGATGCCAAAGATGAGTGCTATCTTTGGGAGTTATCTGAAAACAAGTGAAAGCCTTTGGAGAGGCTTTTGCGAGCAACATGAACATCCTGTTTGCAAACATTGCTATTTGTATAATAAGTCCTTTCTCGGGATGATAGACTTTACATACTCCATGTTGTATCACAATGGCCACACCTCTCTTTTGCAATTGTTCGATACTTAATAAATTATTTTTTAACTTAGGTATATAGAAAACATAAGTGATCACCTGAGTATTTCAAGCAATTTGCAGCTTGATGTTACCTTTTCCCATCAAAATCATTTTGGATTTATTTTTAAGCTTCACAGATTGCTGAAATTCCTTATCAAGCTCAGAGAACCACTTCTTATTTGCACACGTATGAATGCTGCATCCAGAATCAAGAAACCATACATCTTCTCTCATTGATTGATTAAGCTCCACATATGACATCAATAACATTTCTTTTTTCTTCTCAAGCTCAGTATAATTTACTCCCTTCTCCCACTTAGGACATTCATATTGAAAGTGCCCTATTTGGTGACATTTCCAACACTCAGTTGTAGCTTTATCGAATGTTTATTAACCTTTTCCTTTAAAAGCTCCACATCCCCTTCCTCTGTCACTAGCTTTTTCTTCATAAGAAACATTTAATGCTTGTTCATCTCCACTATTTTTTATAACTTATGTTCATGGACAAGTAGAGAGCTCTATTACTCATCCATCAAAAGATGATTAATGTCTTTTGACTCCTCTATAGAGCACATAATATAGTTAAATTTTTCTATGAGGGTATGGAGAATCTTCTCAACAATCTTTACATCTGGCATATCTTCACTGAAATTTCTCATATCATTCGTAATCACCATCACTCTTACAAAGTAGTTTGTGACTGACTCCCCAAGCTTTATCTCCAAGACCTTAAAATTTCTATGAAGAGTTTAAAGTTGAGCACGTTGAACTTTTACGTTTCCTTGATACTTTATCTTCATTGAGTCCTAAAGCTGCTTGGATGTTTCCTTTTGAGTGATGGTCCTTAAAATAGCCCTATCAATTGACTGAAAAGGTACTTCTTTACCTTTAAATCTTTCAACTTCAGCTCCTTTAAAGCTTTCTTATGTGCATCAACCAATACCTCTTTATCAGCAGGCTCTTTGTACCCTATCTCAATCAGACTCCAATATTCCTTTGATCTTGGGAGATTCTCCATAAGCATGCTTTAGTAATCATAATCACCATTAAACTTAGGGATGCAAGGCTGAGCAATATTTTTTTGTCTCTCCTAACATCTCGTATTTGCTATTTCTCACACACAGTCTTTCTTTCCTTTTCTCATTGTGCTTCACTCCTCTCACACTAATCAGTCCTCTTTTGAGGCTCTGATACTAGATTGTTGAAATTTTAGGTACAATGTAGTCTTTATTTTTCTAGCATAATAACTTATGTGAGAAAAAAATGAAATATATTAATAACTAAAAGTTGATTATATAACATTAACCAAAGGTATAAATAGGAGTAAGGTCCCGAACTATCTTTGGCTTCGACCTCATAAGGTTAGAACTTATTTTTTAATATTGTATTGGGTGGCGACTTCATGATACCTACCTTATATGCCCAGTAGATGCCCTCATAGGTCGATCATTAGTAAATGAGTAAGGATGCCCTAAGCAACTGTCTCATACCCTTTTGAGGCCTGAGGTATTGCAAATTGGGTTGAATCTCTATCCATTATGAAGCAATTGGTCTTCACAAGTTAAATGAGCCTTGATTCTATCTTGAGTTTGGCGCATGTCATAATGGCGACTCTACTAGGGACTATGAGATTTTGCTTTAAAAGTACCTTTGGTTAATTTAATATAAATAAGTTTAGAGATTAAAATGTTTTATCTCTTTTGAAAAAATTGCATTGCATTCATGCTAGAGCCTTAAAATTAAGTTAGGCATCCCTTTTTTAGCCCCGATGCATTCCCAAAGCACGATCCTACATTCACTCAATGTAAGAAAGTGTTAGGGAGGACCACTAGCCAAAGCCTTATACCTTTTGGTATATCAAATGGTGACCCGGTCGATCATTATGCTTGCGATGAGCTTGACCCATTGGTAGAAACCATACTTGGGTAACCTTAAAGTTGTATCACCAAACTCAAACCCATGCAATGCATAGACACTTCCATTAAGGGGCATAGGCTATAATACCTTGCTTATAATATGGACCCTTATGTATCAAATAAGTCCCCAATAAATTTAAATGTTAACTCATTAAAGGCTTTCATGCCCTAGTGGGTGCATTTCAATTTATTTGGATTGTTTAAATACACAATGGTGAAATCTATTCTCATACGCTTTAAATAAAGAGAGACCATGCTGCCAATTTTCCAATGTGCACCATACGCTTTCATCTGGTTCCCCGTTAACCCATGAGCTAATCCCGCATAGGAAAGGGACTGCATGACCTTCTATGTGGGGCCAATAAGGTTAGAAGGACTTTCCTTTCTTTCGCATATGGTTATCCATGCTACATATATATACATGCATTTCTAATAAATTGTAAATTAACAATAATAACTAACAAAATATGCATGTTTTACATATATAGATTTCTTTTTATGATGTATGTACATCTCACCTTGTGTATAATTTCTGCTTGCATGAATCATGATCTAAAATGTAAATTTAAACTAAAGTATGCAAATCTTATTTGCATAAAATGTGCAAGTACATGTATCTCATCGTGTATACAAATAAAATAATAAAATGATAATATAAGACATGGGCATTCTATGTGTAAGTTTTTTACCATGACATGTTTATGCTTCCTTTTATGTGCTATAAAATGCACATTCTGCATTAGTTTGCAGTCTTGCTTTGTATGGAATTCTTATATGTATCATATGCATGCTGTATTCATGCATCACTTGTATATTACACATTATTGTATTTCATGCTAACATTGGAATCACATATTGTATATACACCATTCATGTGCATCACTCTCACGTATCGATGCATAGTATATTCACAATACATCATAACACATTCATACATCATGCATCATACATATGCCATGTACCATATGTATATCTAATATGTTCATGTATCATGTGTATTTTATGCATCACATATTATCATACGTATACATTGTATACTTATCCATCCAATGCATCATCTGTATGCTTAATATGCACACGCATCGCACACCATATATGTGTCATTCACATGCATTATATGTGTTAAGTTATATTATATAAAATATGCTCATGCATCATTATCATCATTGCAATGTTTAACCCACACATTACATGCATCCTTAACATATTCATTTTTATACATCATCCTATATACATCATTTCCATGCAATAAAGTAATAATATATTAATATTACCATGGCATGAACATATATCCAGTGTGCATATATATATATATATATATTAATGCATGTCATAGCACATATATATGTAATACATGCATCATGACATGACACATACATATTAACATATATCATGATGTGTGCACATAGATACTCCTTATAGCACTTACCATATGCATTTTGGTTTGTCCATGTAAATATTCTTTGTCACACACATTGATAAGTGCCCGAGCATACATTATGACATGCATGCATGTGTGTGTTATCATGTGGTATAACATAAACATATAAACATGTATCTTGGTAGGTATATAGTGGCATGTAAACATACTTTATAACATGCACACATTGACATTTATCATGACCTGAACATATGAGCATTCATCAACTACATGAATTATGGCATGTGTATTTAGATATAAGTCATATTTTATAACATGTACATATTAACATTCTATGTCATGAACGTATTGGTGCACACTATAGCGTGTGCATGTATACATTGGCCATTATATTGGCATTACACCCATAATTGTATGTGCATATTAATATACAATGTAGCAATATACTTCCAATAGAAAGTTTCACACAACCTGATATCTAAGCCAAAGTTTTAGGGTAAAAAATATGTCTTTAGTTACCACAAACCCTTCAGGCAGGGGCATAGCTTCTAATAAAGTATGGGATTACAAGCTCAATGTGGCATAACATTCAATGAATGAATGCATCACAGTTTGTGAGGAAATTGATATTCTTTTGCCAGTAGTGTAATGGTGATAGATTGATTACCCTAAGAATAATAAAGGAACTTAAAAAAAGGGCAAAGCAAAAATAAACTAAGGGTAATAACTAGAGGAAGCTTGTTTGAAAACCAAGAGTTCTGGAAAAATGCACATGGGCCATCAGCTAGCTCACATATGAGATGAAGTCCCCTAACCACCTATGGTGTAGGCTATAAATTTATGTACACTTTTTTATTTTTGCATTTCATGCATACATTTTTGCATTTCATACAACCCTTCATTTTATGCATACATTCATGCATCTATGCACATTTCTTGCATTTTTCCATTTCTTTTATATATTCTCATATTCTTGCAAGTTGATATGCATTCTTGCACTTCTACAAGCATCCTTATCTGCATCCTTGCATGCTGCACTTCAATATGCATTCTCATATTTCTACATGCCTTATTTTTTACATCAATTTTTCAATGCATATAATTCTTTACATGTGTATGTACACAGACACACACACATATTTCCCTTTGCACATATTTTATAGATGTTCCATACACAATTTTCTATATGTGTTAATGTATATAATCCATTTGCACATACTTTACACATAGTTTGTTGCATGTGTCTCGCATGTGAAACTTCTTATGTGCATTTCCTATACGATTTTTATGCATATTTCTTCACAAACAATTCTTTATGTACACACAATGTTTTTATATATATCGCTACAATTAACCTTACATGTAAAGTGGAAGCGTACTCTGCTACTCTTCTCTCAGTAATTCTCCTAGGCCTTCATTACAAAACCTAAAGAGTCAAGGATTTCTCATGTAATGCAATGATCGCTACAATGTTGTCCTTTTACCAACTTTGGGAGTATTCCTAACTTAGTTTATACTATCTGGGTTTTTACATAGTTTTCTTTCATAGGTCAGAGGATCGTTACCTCCCTGATGCATTCGTGGCAATTACAACATCTTTTTTTTCCAATTTTAGAGAGTATTTCTAACTTGATTTATCTTGCAAATTATGCTCAAGTTAAACATAATTTTCTTTTAATTTACAGGTTTGAGGATCATCACCTCCCTGATGCATTCAAAAATAGCCATGGTTTCTCATAAATGGACAAGAAGCAGAGGTGTTCTGCTTTTTTCTTGGATTTTATGTTTTCAAAATATTTTTGATCTTTCTTATGGATTTTAGATGTTTAAAAATCCTTTTTTGGGCCTTTTTCCTTTTTATCTCTTTCAAATACTGCAAAATGAGAAAATCTGTTTTTAAAACTTAGAGCAATTTAGAGTGTTATAGCTCTATCTCAGCCTACAAACCTTATAATTAAGTAATTCTAAAACCATTAGAATTTTAAGACATGTATCTATAACTTTGATGAAGACACCTAAACCCAATTTAGTCCTTAAGATTCTCAAAGTTATACTTGAATATAGATAGCCTTAATCTATCACTATTCCTTGACTAGTCTATAGCATTTCATGCATAAATCTCTTTGTATAGCTCATATTGAGATTAGTTTAATTTTAATGGAAACTAGACTCATTTTGGAGAAACTTTTATGAAGAGAGAATGATCTAATTCTGAATCCATTGTTCCCAGTGATTTTACAAATTCAAAATACCAATTTTGCCCCGAAAATTTTCCAGTAGAAGTCATCAATATTTTTGCAATATCACCCAATATAAATATCAAAATTAAGTGATTTTTGATTTATTGAAAATATAAGATATAGGAAAGAAATTTCTAGAAGACACCTGGTTGAAAAAATATCTTCTTCAAGCCCAAAAATGGTAAAATATTTCCACTTAAAGGTCAGTTGATTGAGAAATGAGGAAAAAATCAAAGTCAACTCATGGATCAAGCCCGTGAGTTGACTCACGGACCGAGCCCGTAAGTTGAGTCATAGATCGAGTCCATGAGTTAACTCATGGACCAAGCCTGTGACTCACTCAAAATTGGCAAAATACATCTGAAAATATGAAAAAATAGCTAGAAAAAATATGGGGGTGATTTTTATCCCTTTTGGGATATTAATTAGGCTTGTCTAAGCCTAATACACACACACACACACACTCTCTCTCTCTCTCTCTCTCTTTCCCTCTCTCTCTTCTTTAAGCCCCACTTTCTCTTTTTTTCTTCTTTATTTTCTTCTCCTCTCCTTTAATGGAAAATGCAAATTTTTAACTAAAAAAATTCTAAAAATTCACCAAAAATTGGAAAAAATCCATATAGCATCAAATCCTCATCCTATGAAAAATCGACATTGAAGATAATATTCTTGAACCCTAAAATCCATAAATTTAAATAACTAATTTTTAATTAATTATGTAAATAATATATTTTTTTATTTATTATTTGGTAATTTTGTAGATATATTGAAATATGTTGTAAATTTCACATATTTTCTAATTAATTATTAACTAATAGTAAAATATGTTAATTTACTAACTAATTTTGTTAATTAATTTATTATATTAGTTGATAAATTAATTGCTTTATCATATAATTTGGTGAGTATTTGTTAAGTTAATTTTATTATTTTATTAATTTTGTTCATTATGTTAATTTGTTAATTAGCTTAATATATTAAGCTATTTACTAATTAATTGGCAATTGGTTAACTTAATTATGTGAATTTATTATATTAATTAATAAATTAATTATTATGTTATTATGTTAATTAATCTTAGTTTTATTAATTGTTGCTTAAGTGTTTTTTGTTAATTTGTTAAATATATCAATTTAATTAATTTATTTGTTTACTTGTTTTTTTTAATTTAATTTGTTATATATCTTAATTAGTATTTTATCATATGTTTTATTTTAAGTTTTTTTTAGACTGTTTAGGCCAAAAATAATTTATTTTCCTTGTTTGCTGCATGAAGTGTATTTCCAGGTCCTTTAGAGACGCCTTGTTTTCCTATCGCTAAAAGTCATCTTCTTAATTTCATATTTTGCTCGAACTAGACATTTAGCAATAAGAGTTTATGGCAACAGTCGAAAAGTGTTATCGCTAAATGTCCAAGTCAAGGTCCCCTTCCATCACTCTGTGCACTCACGACTCACTCACTTCATTTTTTGTTCTTTTGTGTTTATTTCTTATTTTTTTATATAAATTAATTATTTTATAATTATTAATTATTAATTTATTCTTTTAATTTCATTATTTACTTAATTATTGTTATTTCTATGTTTATTTATTATCTTTACATTATTATTATTATTATTATTATTATTATTATTATTATTATTATTATTATATTTTTTATATTATTTTTAATTGGTGTTAATTTTAAATATTGTTATTATTAATATTTTTATTGTTTTAATGAAAATATTCACAATTACTATTATAAATATTATCATTAATAGTATTATTTACTTTTATTGTCATTTTTTATATACTAATCATATTTTCTTGACATGTTTTTATGTATAATTTTCCTCTTAGGTCGGGCCAAAGGATAAGGCGGAGTAGAGTAGATTAAGATCCCCTTTTAATTTTTTATTTATTATTCCGGGCCTGTAATATTATTTAATGCCCTTTATTTTATCGCTTGTAATAGTTTAGTAAAAAATAGTTTTTAGACCGATAATTATGTAAAATAACACCTAAAATATTTTTTTTATCAAATTAAATGGATTTTTCTCATAAAATGGACCAAAGTCCTATTTTATTCCAAAAATCACATAAAAGAATTTCATAAATATGCATGAAGGAACCAACGTTCCCAAATCAATTAATGGCCCGATTTATGCATGTCATATTATTATTATTATTATTATTATTATTATTATTATTATTATTATTATTATTATTATTATTATTATTATTATTATTATTATTATTATTCTGTTGTTGTTATGCCCTTTTGTTGCAAATAATTGGTTTTTCTAACAATAAATTTTAAAAAATCACTAACTAATCTATACAAGTTTGAGTGGGATTTTTCTATAATAAAGGGAACCAATGTCTCGATTTTCACCTATATTTCTCTCTATAATTATAAATGATTTTTTACTTTAAAAATTAATTAATGCAATTCTTTTTGCAAAGCAATGAGGAATCAATTATCCCATTTTATCTAAAATACATCCAAAATGTTGTCTTCTTTGTAAATATCCATATGAGGATCAATGTCCTTATCTAAATGAATTCCATTAAAATCCCAATTTATTTTTGAATTTATTTTGCATTTATTCTTTTGTTCTTTAATGATTTCTATGTATGTTTTATAGCTTTCTAACATGCTTGAGTGTGTCTTTATTTTTAAATGCATAATACCTCGTGTGAGAAAAAAGATGAAATATATTAATCCCTAAAACTTGTTTATATAATATTAACAAAAGTTATAAATAGGAGTGAAGTCCAAACTTTTTTTGGTTTTGACTTTATAAGGTTAGAACTCATTTCCTAATATTTTATTGGGTGGCAACTCTATGATACCTGTCTTGCTGTGCTCGGCAGATGTCCTTATAGGTTGATCGTTAACAATGAATGAGGATACCCTGAGCCACTATCTCATACCTTTTTGAGGCCTAAGGCATCATGGATTGGGTTGATTCCTTATCAATTGTGAAGTGACCGACCTTCACGAGTTAAATGAACCTTGATCCAATCTCGAGCCCTAAAAGTTAGCTTTCGAGAATAAATCGAATGCCTTACGGGGTTCGATGCTCATCACAGTGGTGACTCCACTAGGGAACATGAGATTTTACTATGAAATTTTGTACCTTTAGTGTATTTAATATAAATGAGTTTGGAGATTAAAATATTTTATCTCTTTTAAAAAAATTACATTGCATTCATGCTAAAGCCTTAGAATTAAGTTAGGCATCCCTCTCTTAGCCCCGATGTATTCTCGAAGCACAACCTTACATTCACTCAATATAGGGAAGTGCTAAGGAGGACCACCAGCCTAAGCCTCGTACCTTTTGATATATCAAGTGGTGACTCAATCGGGCTTTATGCTCATGATGAGCTAGACCCATTGGCAAATATCATACTTGGGTAGCCCTAAAGTTATATCATCAAACTTAAGCCTATGTAATGGTATAGATACTTCCACAAGGGGGCATGCACCATAATACCTTGCTTATGATATGGCCTTTTATGTATTTAATAAATTCTAATAAACTTAATTGTTTTCTCACTAAAGGCTTTCATATCCCGATGGGTACATTTCAGTTTATTTGGATAGTTTAAATACATAATGGCCAAAGTTTATTCATATGCACTTTAAATAAAATGAGGTTATGCTATCGATTTTCACTATGCATCATACATGTTCATCGAGTTTTCTGTTAACCCATGAGCTAATCCCACTTAGGAAAAAGATTGCAGGACCTCCTATATGGGAGCAATAAGGTTGGAAGGATTTTTTTCTTTCATATGTGTTTGGCTATGCTATATGTACATGCATGCAATTTTATAAAAAAATGGCAATAATAAATAAAAATATATATGCATTTTTTATATGCATAAATTTTTTTAAAATGTGCATCTCATCTTATGTGTATGATTTTTGCTTGCATGAAAATTAAAACATGTAAATCTTGTGTGCATGATTTTGTGAGATAAAAATGTGCATCTGTATGAATCTCATTTTACATGTAAAAAAATTATAATGTGAAATATGTGCATTCTATGTGTAAATTTTCTTCACTATAAAAATGTGCATGTTTTATATTGTGTGCTATAAAATGTACATCAAGCATCAGCTTTCACATCTTGCTTTAGGTATAGAATTCTTCCATGCAACATATGCATGTCATGCTCATACATCGCTTATATGTTAAACATCATTGCGTTCTATACTAACATTTGAGTCACACATCATGAGTATGTCATTCATATGTATTATTCTCATTCATTGATGTGTAATGTGTTCACCATATTTCATGTATGTAACACATTCATACATCATGCATCACACATATGCCATACATCATATGTGTGCTTAGCATGTCCATGTATCATATGCATTTTATACATCACACATTATCATATGTATACATTATATGTTTATTTATCTGATGCATTATTTGTATGGATGATACCTTTATGCGATATGCATAATACATGCATCATTCATGTGCATCATCATACAATTAACTCATATCATACGTATTATGCTCATGCATCATTGTCATAATGCAATGATTGACCACGCATTACAAGTATCTCTAGTATGTTCACTCTCTTACATCATCCTATATGTATCATTAATATGTTAATGTTATTATAGTGTGAACATATATTCAGTGTGCATTTATATATTAAAACATGTCATAGTACATATGTATTGACATACATCATGACATACACATATGCCTATCCTATATGTATATAGTGATGCTTGTCACGACGTGTATGTATTAGCATACATCATGGTATGAACGTATAGACATTCCCTATAATATCTACCATATACATATTGGCTAGCACATATAGGTATTTACCATCACACGCATAGACGAGTGTATACATCCCACATGATATACTCGCATGCCTACAGTATTTATGCATGTCATGCACCATATGCACCTATCCATATACTATACTGTATTTCACATCATGAGTATTTTGCATGTGAGGTCTTTTACCATGTCGTACAATTCATTAATGTACGTCAAACATATCATGTCACATCTCACACTCGCACTGCCATTATGTAAATCATGTTACAAACATACATGTCGTATGTTGTGAGCTTTCATTTGTATACCATGTCCTACTTTGTGTACATAAACTTTCATGTTTGAGATAGGTTATGTATGTATACGTTGTGTGTCATATATGTTATCCTTAAATTATGTCATATTTTGCACATACCTTTATCATACGTATATTGTGCACATATACATTACTTATTATATCATGATAGATTTTATTTGTTACTTTCTCATCGTATGCCATACATATGCATCATGTGAGTGTGTCTTAAAAATAAAATATAGAAAAATCATAATATTTGTACATTTCATTTTATGTGAACATTTTATTTCAATACACATTTATTGCATACATCATTCTAACCTCTTAATTTTTCAGCCATTTAGATGCATCTAGGTGGCTTAAAGGTTTTGATAACTTCCTTGAAAAGTGGATCTAAGATACACTGTGAATAGGTATTCTAAAACATATTAAAAGACATATGAAAAAAGTAGAGATGTCTGATCCAATAGAGTTAGCTAGTACTTCAGTCTCCTAAGAAATGGATAAGAAATTTGAAGACCTTGAAATGAGGGTGATAACTATGATTAGTGAAAAGGTTGCCACGATAGCTCTTACTTCTGAATCATAGCCTATAGCATCTATTATTAGTCCAGTTGAACCGGTTGAGGCCGAGGAGACCGCTATGGTAATGGCCTTATCCTTTACAACTGCTGCTAGTTCTAATGGTAAGGTACACTTATTCCTCTAATTGATCAAGAAAAGCATAAAGGGTATTGATATGAGCCTAAATAGCTCATATTTAATCCATATTTTGTTACCAAAATAATATTTAGTTGTATTAAATTGTGCTAGAATTAGGTGTGTTTAATGTTTTTATCAAGTTTTGTGTATGTAGGAGAAAAAAGGAGAAAATGTGGGGAAGCGTGTCCTGTCGCGAGCGCGACAAGGGAAGCGTGTCCCGTCGCGAGCGCGACAGGTGCCGCGATCGCGATAGGAGGCGGTGATAGGCATTTCATGTTTAAAAGGCACTTTAAAGGGACACTACTCTTCACCAAATGATGTATTCTTCTAGAGGGATACTTGAAGAGTTATGTTGTTATGGAAAAGAGCTTGAAGGGTCACAATGCTTGGCAAGGAAGTTATAAATATAAATGGTGGTTATGCAATTCAAATTTCAAATCAAATTTTAAAGAGGCATGACTTTTCACCAAGGGTTGCATACCTATGGAGAGGCACTTAGAGGGACATAATGTTTGGAAATCTATAAATACCCTAGAAGTTATAATCAAAAGGAGGAATCAATCAATCATTTATTTTTATTATTTTAAAAGTGTAATTAGAGAAGAGTAGTTGTAGGTTTTAGTTTTAGTTTTATGGATTGAAGAGAAGGCAAAAACAAGGGAGAGGACTACATTTGGTGAAATGAAGAAGGGTTGAGAGATCCTCTTCTTTTATTTCTAATATCTACTTCTTCTTTGTTATTATTATGAATTATTTTTAGGAACTTGAATGTTATTTTTCATATATATATATTCATTTCTCTTTCATTTATCTTTATATGTAGTATTTGCTATTAAAACTTTATTAGTATCATTATAAGTTAAGGAAGACGACCTTCGAGATGGCAATTCCTTCTCTGAAAATCAACAAAATGGTCATAAATAAGGGAGTTAGCGAGAGCAACGTCTTATTGAAAGTTAATAGGAAATTCATTATCAAAGCATAGTTTGAGAGATCACATGTGGAGATAGTTGTTATAGGTTGGTTTTTATTCTTTGAATGAGTGTTTATGTAATTCTTGTCTAAATGCGAGAGCTGCGATTTAGAACCATAAATGCATGTTTAAGGCATAATCTAGTCTAAATGCGAGAGCTGCGACATAGAACATTATTCCAACTTGGCTTGCATGATAAAGATTGAATTATAAATAAGAGAAAAATATCAAATTCCATATTTATATATATTATATTCATCACATTCATAAGTTTCCTTTGATCATCATTAAAGTAGAATAATATTTAATTTAGTGTAGTGTAGTTTTAATAATAATTTTAATTTGTAAATTAATGAGCATTGTAAACAAGATTAAAATCAAGTAGTAATAGTGTACAATATTAATCAACATTCCTCGTGGGATCGATATCTGAAGTACTATAATCGGTACACCGTATACTTGAGGTATTTAAGCTTTTAGAAAAAGCATATCAAGTTTTTGGCGCCGTTGCCGGGGAATGCTTGATTAAATTTATTGTCATTATGAATCTTGATTTATGATTTTGGATTACAATATTTAATTTGTTTTGTTTTGTGTTGTTTTTACTTGATTTAGTATATTAACATAGTTTAATTTTTGTTCTACAGGTTATTTTACTTAGTATTTCATTATAAACTTTAAAAAAAAAACTAATGGTTTTCTTCATTGTCGCGAGCTCGAGGTCAATCACGAGCGCGACATTGTAGGGAGGATGCTTTTGCAGTGAAATGTGGAATTCTCTCCTTCCCCACCAAGTTCTCCTAATGGGACTTTTTGAGTTTGTTTCTCCTTCTCTTTTACATTTGTTGTGATTTTGTTTGTTTTGTGATTTGTTTGCTTTACCATTCTCATACAATGAGGACATTGTGTCCTTTAAGTGTGGGGGGATATGTATGTATTGTTTCTATTCATGTTTTTATTTATTGTTAGTATATTTATTTATTTGTATATTTTGTTGTGGATTTAATTTTGGAGTTTATGTATTTGGCACCTATTTGGATTTAATTGCATGCTTTAACTTGAATTTCTGTCATTTTTAGTCTAGTTAGGAAAATTTTTAAAGTAATCATTTTCATTTTACTTTGACAAATTAATGTACATAATGAAAGTTATGACTTGGCAAAGCACTTTAGTGTAGGTTCTTTTTAGGTTGAGTGTCTTTTCAATTGTGTAAATGGATTATTTTTGTCAATTTATTGCTTAAGGTAATTTGACCTATAGCTTAAGTGAGCTTTTGAGCCTTATACACTGATATTTTTCTTATATGAGACCCTTAATATGCTATTTTCTCTAGAATTTGTTCTTGGTAAATTTTGAGATTACATTTAGTATGAGATGTGCATGAAAAATGATAAGGGCATTTAGATTATACCATTTTGGCTTGCTTTAAAAAATTTACCTTTTTGACTTTAGGTAGCCAATTTTGAGCCTTAAACCTATTTTTGTTGAGCAACATATAATTAGCCAATATCCTTTACTAAACAAAAAAAAAACCTATTTCTTTGTTTTACCCTTTTTGTGAAGAGAAATAAATTGTTATATCTTTAAGAGATATATATTGTTAATGTAAGCATGATGGTATTTAAAAAATGAGAGTTAAATTCCATTCATCTCTAGGATCAATTTTAGAATAAGGCTAGTTTCTAAAGAAAAAAAAACCAAAAAAGAGAAAAAAATATATAAAAATAAATAGAAAGAAAAAAATAGAAAAAATAGAAAGAAAAAAAAAAGAACAAAAGAAAAAAAAAAGAGAAAGAAAAAATGAAAGAAAGAACAAGATAAACTAGTAGTAGTGTGCCATTGAGAAAGGAATATGAGAAGTAAATTACATCATACGATGCTTAGGTTCTTAAACAAATCTCTTATGATATGGTAATATTGTTTCTATTCACAATTTAAGCTACTTAAACCAAAAATTATCCTACCTTAACCTAAGCCAAGCTACAACCCTTGTAAGACCCTTTTGATTTCATGTATTATTTTATACTAGTAGTGGAGATGTTTACTAATTACAAGCTTATGGTAGGCAATGGCATGTTTAAGGGATGAGAGAAAGACTAACCCATAAACACATTGAGTGGATAAGTGCTTTAAGAATATAGTGTTTGAGCGAGAACTACTTTAGGCAACATTTGGTGTTAAATAATGTTTACATGTGTTAAGATATTCAAGTTCTTAAGTTCATACATTCTTGTGCTTTGCTACTTCATATTTTTTTCCAAATGTGCATGGTTGTTTAAGTTTAATGGTGAATGATTTTGTTTGAGACTTTGCAAACTTGGGCTAAATTTGTGTAGAGATGAGGGTTTCTGCATGTGATTTTCAAATATTTGCCAAATATAAATATGAGTTCCAAAATTGTATGATTGTGTTGTTTGCTTGTTTGTTAAGTTTTGCTTGGGGACAAGCAAAAGTTTAAGTGTGGGGGTGTGATATGAGCCTAAATAGCTCATATTTAATCCATATTTTGTTACCAAAATAATATTTAGTTGTATTAAATTGTGCTAGAATTAGGTGTGTTTAATGTTTTTATCAAGTTTTGTGTATGTATGAGAAAAAGGGAGAAAATGTGGGGAAGCGTGTCCTATCGCGAGCGCGACGGGTACCGCGAGCGCGACAAGGGAAGCGTGTCCCGTCGCGAGCGCGACAGGTGCCGCGATCGCGATAGGAGGCGGTGATAGGCATTTCATGTTTAAAAGGCACTTTAAAGGGACACTACTCTTCACCAAATGATGTATTCTTCTAGAGGGATACTTGAAGAGTTATGTTGTTATGGAAAAGAGCTTGAAGGGTCACAATGCTTGGCAAGGAAGTTATAAATATAAATGGTGGTTATGCAATTCAAATTTCAAATCAAATTTTAAAGAGGCATGACTTTTCACCAAGGGTTGCATACCTATGGAGAGGCACTTAGAGGGACATAATGTTTGGAAATCTATAAATACCCTAGAAGTTATAATCAAAAGGAGGAATCAATCAATCATTTATTTTTATTATTTTAAAAGTGTAATTAGAGAAGAGTAGTTGTAGGTTTTAGTTTTAGTTTTATGGATTGAAGAGAAGGCAAAAACAAGGGAGAGGACTACATTTGGTGAAATGAAGAAGGGTTGAGAGATCATCTTCTTTTATTTCTAATATCTACTTCTTCTTTGTTATTATTATGAATTATTTTTAGGAACTTGAATGTTATTTTTCATATATATATATTCATTTCTCTTTCATTTATCTTTATATGTAGTATTTGCTATTAAAACTTTATTAGTATCATTATAAGTTAAGGAAGACGACCTTCGAGATGGCAATTCCTTCTCTGAAAATCAACAAAATGGTCATAAATAAGGGAGTTAGCGAGAGCAACGTCTTATTGAAAGTTAATAGGAAATTTATTATCAAAGCATAGTTTGAGAGATCACATGTGGAGATAGTTGTTATAGGTTGGTTTTTATTCTTTGAATGAGTGTTTATGTAATTCTTGTCTAAATGCGAGAGCTGCGATTTAGAACCATAAATGCATGTTTAAGGCATAATCTAGTCTAAATGCGAGAGCTGCGACATAGAACATTATTCCAACTTGGCTTGCATGATAAAGATTGAATTATAAATAAGAGAAAAATATCAAATTCCATATTTATATATATTATATTCATCACATTCATAAGTTTCCTTTGATCATCATTAAAGTAGAATAATATTTAATTTAGTGTAGTGTAGTTTTAATAATAATTTTAATTTGTAAATTAATGAGCATTGTAAACAAGATTAAAATCAAGTAGTAATAGTGTACAATATTAATCAACATTCCTCGTGGGATCGATATCTGAAGTACTATAATCGGTACACCGTATACTTGAGGTATTTAAGCTTTTAGAAAAAGCATATCAAGTTTTTGGCGCCGTTGCCGGGGAATGCTTGATTAAATTTATTGTCATTATGAATCTTGATTTATGATTTTGGATTACAATATTTAATTTGTTTTGTTTTGTGTTGTTTTTACTTGATTTAGTATATTAACATAGTTTAATTTTTGTTCTACAGGTTATTTTACTTAGTATTTCATTATAAACTTTAAAAAAAAAACTAATGGTTTTCTTCATTGTCGCGAGCTCGAGGTCAATCACGAGCGCGACATTGTAGGGAGGATGCTTTTGCAGTGAAATGTGGAATTCTCTCCTTCCCCACCAAGTTCTCCTAATGGGACTTTTTGAGTTTGTTTCTCCTTCTCTTTTACATTTGTTGTGATTTTGTTTGTTTTGTGATTTGTTTGCTTTACCATTCTCATACAATGAGGACATTGTGTCCTTTAAGTGTGGGGGGATATGTATGTATTGTTTCTATTCATGTTTTTATTTATTGTTAGTATATTTATTTATTTGTATATTTTGTTGTGGATTTAATTTTGGAGTTTATGTATTTGGCACCTATTTGGATTTAATTGCATGCTTTAACTTGAATTTCTGTCATTTTTAGTCTAGTTAGGAAAATTTTTAAAGTAATCATTTTCATTTTACTTTGACAAATTAATGTACATAATGAAAGTTATGACTTGGCAAAGCACTTTAGTGTAGGTTCTTTTTAGGTTGAGTGTCTTTTCAATTGTGTAAATGGATTATTTTTGTCAATTTATTGCTTAAGGTAATTTGACCTATAGCTTAAGTGAGCTTTTGAGCCTTATACACTGATATTTTTCTTATATGAGACCCTTAATATGCTATTTTCTCTAGAATTTGTTCTTGGTAAATTTTGAGATTACATTTAGTATGAGATGTGCATGAAAAATGATAAGGGCATTTAGATTATACCATTTTGGCTTGCTTTAAAAAATTTACCTTTTTGACTTTAGGTAGCCAATTTTGAGCCTTAAACCTATTTTTGTTGAGCAACATATAATTAGCCAATATCCTTTACTAAACAAAAAAAAAACCTATTTCTTTGTTTTACCCTTTTTGTGAAGAGAAATAAATTGTTATATCTTTAAGAGATATATATTGTTAATGTAAGCATGATGGTATTTAAAAAATGAGAGTTAAATTCCATTCATCTCTAGGATCAATTTTAGAATAAGGCTAGTTTCTAAAGAAAAAAAAACCAAAAAAGAGAAAAAAATATATAAAAATAAATAGAAAGAAAAAAATAGAAAAAATAGAAAGAAAAAAAAAAGAACAAAAGAAAAAAAAAAGAGAAAGAAAAAATGAAAGAAAGAACAAGATAAACTAGTAGTAGTGTGCCATTGAGAAAGGAATATGAGAAGTAAATTACATCATACGATGCTTAGGTTCTTAAACAAATCTCTTATGATATGGTAATATTGTTTCTATTCACAATTTAAGCTACTTAAACCAAAAATTATCCTACCTTAACCTAAGCCAAGCTACAACCCTTGTAAGACCCTTTTGATTTCATGTATTATTTTATACTAGTAGTGGAGATGTTTACTAATTACAAGCTTATGGTAGGCAATGGCATGTTTAAGGGATGAGAGAAAGACTAACCCATAAACACATTGAGTGGATAAGTGCTTTAAGAATATAGTGTTTGAGCGAGAACTACTTTAGGCAACATTTGGTGTTAAATAATGTTTACATGTGTTAAGATATTCAAGTTCTTAAGTTCATACATTCTTGTGCTTTGCTACTTCATATTTTTTTCCAAATGTGCATGGTTGTTTAAGTTTAATGGTGAATGATTTTGTTTGAGACTTTGCAAACTTGGGCTAAATTTGTGTAGAGATGAGGGTTTCTGCATGTGATTTTCAAATATTTGCCAAATATAAATATGAGTTCCAAAATTGTATGATTGTGTTGTTTGCTTGTTTGTTAAGTTTTGCTTGGGGACAAGCAAAAGTTTAAGTGTGGGGGTGTGATATGAGCCTAAATAGCTCATATTTAATCCATATTTTGTTACCAAAATAATATTTAGTTGTATTAAATTGTGCTAGAATTAGGTGTGTTTAATGTTTTTATCAAGTTTTGTGTATGTATGAGAAAAAGGGAGAAAATGTGGGGAAGCGTGTCCTATCGCGAGCGCGACGGGTACCGCGAGCGCGACAAGGGAAGCGTGTCCCGTCGCGAGCGCGACAGGTGCCGCGATCGCGATAGGAGGCGGTGATAGGCATTTCATGTTTAAAAGGCACTTTAAAGGGACACTACTCTTCACCAAATGATGTATTCTTCTAGAGGGATACTTGAAGAGTTATGTTGTTATGGAAAAGAGCTTGAAGGGTCACAATGCTTGGCAAGGAAGTTATAAATATAAATGGTGGTTATGCAATTCAAATTTCAAATCAAATTTTAAAGAGGCATGACTTTTCACCAAGGGTTGCATACCTATGGAGAGGCACTTAGAGGGACATAATGTTTGGAAATCTATAAATACCCTAGAAGTTATAATCAAAAGGAGGAATCAATCAATCATTTATTTTTATTATTTTAAAAGTGTAATTAGAGAAGAGTAGTTGTAGGTTTTAGTTTTAGTTTTATGGATTGAAGAGAAGGCAAAAACAAGGGAGAGGACTACATTTGGTGAAATGAAGAAGGGTTGAGAGATCATCTTCTTTTATTTCTAATATCTACTTCTTCTTTGTTATTATTATGAATTATTTTTAGGAACTTGAATGTTATTTTTCATATATATATATTCATTTCTCTTTCATTTATCTTTATATGTAGTATTTGCTATTAAAACTTTATTAGTATCATTATAAGTTAAGGAAGACGACCTTCGAGATGGCAATTCCTTCTCTGAAAATCAACAAAATGGTCATAAATAAGGGAGTTAGCGAGAGCAACGTCTTATTGAAAGTTAATAGGAAATTTATTATCAAAGCATAGTTTGAGAGATCACATGTGGAGATAGTTGTTATAGGTTGGTTTTTATTCTTTGAATGAGTGTTTATGTAATTCTTGTCTAAATGCGAGAGCTGCGATTTAGAACCATAAATGCATGTTTAAGGCATAATCTAGTCTAAATGCGAGAGCTGCGACATAGAACATTATTCCAACTTGGCTTGCATGATAAAGATTGAATTATAAATAAGAGAAAAATATCAAATTCCATATTTATATATATTATATTCATCACATTCATAAGTTTCCTTTGATCATCATTAAAGTAGAATAATATTTAATTTAGTGTAGTGTAGTTTTAATAATAATTTTAATTTGTAAATTAATGAGCATTGTAAACAAGATTAAAATCAAGTAGTAATAGTGTACAATATTAATCAACATTCCTCGTGGGATCGATATCTGAAGTACTATAATCGGTACACCGTATACTTGAGGTATTTAAGCTTTTAGAAAAAGCATATCAAGTTTTTGGCGCCGTTGCCGGGGAATGTTGATCCCAATGGTACACCGCAAGTTTTTGGCGCCGTTGCCGTATACTGCTGGTTCCAATGGTAAGGTACACTTATTCCTCTAATTGATCAAGAAAAGCATAAAGGGTATGTCCTAAAAAATGACTACATGCAAGCTTTAGAAAGCAAAATACTCATAATAGAGAATCCATCCTTGAGAAGGGTGGAGGAAAAAGTGAAAGTCATAGCCCAATTAATGCCAACGAGTAAAGGTATTGACCTAGGAGATAGGGATTTAGATAACAGGGAAGTGCTACCACAAAAATTTAAAATACCATACTTGCCTAAGTTCGATGGATCTTCTAATCTAGTAGTACATATAAAGCAGTATGCACTATTGATGAAAGGGACCACCCTTACTAAATGATAGAAGGTTGAATACTTTGGCCTCAATCTTTTGGGTCTTTCTATTAACTGGTACCATAGGCTTGATCGAGAAATAAGGAAAGATCGAGATAAGCTAATAAAAGAATTTTTAGAGCAGTATGACTATAGTACCATATTAGAGGTGACTTTAAAGGATATAGAGCTGTTGCATTAAAAACCGAAAAGTCCTTCTATAAGTACCTTACCTAGTAGAGGAATAGGGTAATGGAGATAAGGAAGAAGCAAGAAATAGCTGACTAAATTAGGTTGTTCATCTGAAATGCCAATCCCTACCTGAGAGATGGGCTCAAAATGAAAAGCTTAAAGGATTGGGAGTCTCTAAGAGACATAGCCATATAAGTTGAGGTTAAATATCTAGAAAAGAAGGCTAGTATAGCCAACCTAAATTTTGGAAATAATGATAGAAGCAGTAGTAATAGTGGGAATAACAGTGGCAGAACTATCTTGGCACCTTAAACATCTTGTTAAAAAAGGAAAATTATAGCCTTTGCTACCTAAGCCAGTTGAAAGCTAGGAAAGGCCTACACATAGAACAGACTGGTACTATGCTTACCATCAACATACAGGCCATTAGATAGATTACTGCCATGCTCTAAGGAAATGCATTTGAGACTAGGTCGATATTGAACAAGTGTCAGTTTTTCAAAAAAGAGGAAGAGATAAAGTTATCATGGTGCCATGTCATCACCAGCTTTTGGGTTTGACTCAAACTTGTCAAAATAGATAAAGTTATATGGCATGTAAATGTTCAGCCATTACCTATTTGGTTCCAGTGAAGAGTGTTATGGGATGTAAATATCATCGGTCTTGGGGCCACCGTTCAAAAAAGGAAAAGCCTAAGATGTTGAAAGATCTTTTTACTATCTACATCTACAATAGAGAGGATGTAATAAGACACCTTTTGAAAAATGTAAAATGTGTCTCTAATATAGTGTTTATATTTCTCTAACTGTGTTAATAATATGAGCTTTTCTTATGCATGTAATGTCTTATTTTATTGCATCATACATGGCAATAATCATAACCCATTCCTAATATATTAATTTAATAAACACAAGTCTTTATTTAAACTCATACATAAAGACATTTCAAGTGCATCCATTATAACTCCTACGGTGAGTCTTGAAAGGATGGAATAAAAGTAACTAAACCATCACTTAGATCTATAATGACACCCTGAGAGATGATTTAAACATTGGAGCATGCCATTATCATCCTTCTTAACAGTAAGCCTATATAGAAAGCTTAATTTGCTTGAGCAAATAAGCCTAAATGTCAAGCCAAGCTTATCTGAATCTACCTATTCAAAATTCTAAGGAAACCTACAAGAGCTGAATGACAACAAGAGTCTGATGCACCCAAAATGTCACACTTTGAGAGTAAATTAAAATTTGTGTTCTTGCATTACATGTCTAGTCATGAATTGCACTTATTGCCTATGATGTATGTAAATAAAAACACATGCATAAGTTAGCCACAAACATATAGTTAATATATTAAGAGAAACCTATTACATGAATAGATATACATTTTAAAGTGGGCTTAAATTCCAGATAGTAACAACAACACTATAAAGAACTTCCCCACCATTTCAAAACCAGATGGTGTAGAAAATTATAAAGCCTGATGTAATATGGATGGTAAAAGGTCACCTCTAAAGAACAAGATTCCTAACTATGACTTACGGTTCCCCAAGTGGCCAAAACTAGTAGGATGCAATTCAGAGCACGACCTTGCACAACCTATCTAAATTACCCATCTAATCTTAAGCCACGAACACATGAAATGGAGATAGGATTAGCTTATTATGAATGTTTCTAATCATACCAAGTAGGTTATAACCATTGATCGGTATCAAGCAAGTGTACTAGATCGACTAGTAATATAGGAAAATATAGATTAAGATCCTGAATATCTTACCCAAGGGAACATGGATTGCTAAGCCAAATATCTATAATTGAGTGAAATTAATTTGAGATTTTTCCCCAAGTTTTTGATTTTGAATACAAGAACTAAACTAAATATAAACTAACAATAAAGCAAAATTAAAACTAAAATTAAAATAAAATTGATTAAAGATAATAACTAAAACACTTTTACTGGAGGACTTTCCACATTAATTTCTCATGCATATAACTTAGTTAAAGATAATGTAGCTGATTATGGAAACTTGGCAATAAATTTAGATAACTTCTCAGAATATCTTTCTAAGCATCAAATTCCCTTACTCAGAGCAATTATATACTCAAAATAAAAATCCAGCTTATAAAATCCTAAATATTTTTCAGACCCTTTCTCAAGAAAATATACTTGAATTCATTCTTAATACACCTCTTCATAGACTTAATCCACCAAAAGTCAATACACAGTTACCACGTTTTTCAAAAAATAATCATGCATCAAATTAGACAAGCTAAACCATAAACAGACATACCATAAAGTCAATATTGCATTTGATCATTAACCATTTCTCAACAAATCAACAATCAAAGTAAATGTAACTTAAGATAAAGATTTCTGCTAAGGAATTAAGAAATAACCAATTAACATTTAATTAAAGAACAAACTAAGTCATTACATAAAGAAATATGTGGGTTCAAGTTTCCCTCAGCAAAATAAAATGAACTACTCACATATTGTCATAAAACTTAAAAAAAAATAAGATAAAATGATACACATAAAACCCTTTAACTGTTCTTGAAGTCTCCTCGGAACTCTTTAATCCTAGCCTCCAAATTCTAAGTGAAAAACTAAACTAAAAAACTATTAATTATGTAAAGAAAATAAAATCTCTGAATTATTTTCCCTAATTTTGGTGTTTCTCTACTCTTTTTATAGCTTGAAAAGAAGAAGTAAAACCAACTTTAACTTCCTATTCTATATAACTTTTTAATTACACCAAATTACTTCGTATTTAGTAAAGAAGTGAATCCAATCCTATTTAGTAAAGAAGATAATCCAATCTTGTTTAGTAAAGAAAAGAATCCAATCATAAGTAGGATTAATAGAATCGGCAGAGTGAAATTCCAAATGGCTGACTATGCTTAAGTGAATTGCCTTTGCTTGATAGAGTGATTTTTCACTCTATCGAGTACTTTATTTCATAAGCCACTCCATAGAGTTACTAGCCTCGGTACTAAATGATCAAAACTCTTCTCTCTTTAAAACTTTCAAAAGCCAAAGTTTCACTTAAGTCTATCAATTTTTGCTTCTTTTTCTTCAATTAGGTCCCTAAAAATACCAAAATATACAATTAAACTATTAAAATCTCAATTAAAGAATTTAACTAAAAAATAACTAAATTAATATAAAAACATATTAAACATACATTAATAACATAGTTAAATTCACACTTATCAAATACCCCACACTTAGCTTTTGCTCATCCCCAAGCAAATATAGACAAATCAACTTCCTAGAATAATCAAACTCAAAATTAGATTTATACAATTCAAAACTAAGTTTAACAATTAACAAAAGCACTCAACAAAAATCCTAGCTAGAATAAACTCAAACAAGAAAATAAAAATTAGTTTCCATGTGTGTGTGCAAGATCGAAATAATTTTAAGCAAATTTCAAAATCAAAACACTAATACACTTCATAATGAAGCTTTAGAATTTATGTATACTTAAGCATACATGTGGTTTCACACTTAAAACTCTAGAAACACCATTGGCCTCTCTTTTAGCACCGAAACCCAAAGGTCATCTCTACTAAACAGCTTAAAGCAAAGCATAAAATCAATTAGGTCTTAATTGGTTTATAATGGGGTTAAGGGATTGGCTATCAAAGAATGGTCAAAAGATAATCAAAGAGAAATAACCACTCTATACTTAAATAATTATTATTTCCAAAAATTTCAAAACTACCTAGTACAATTCCTTTGCCAACTTGCTTATTCAAACTTGTTTCAAACATTGAAGATTCCCCGACAGAGAATATAAAGTTAAAATCTCTCTTATTTTTCTCAATTTCTCACTTTCGAGAAGTCACAATTTCATTCTCTTGTAAATACCCTACACTTAAGATTTTTGCCATGTATACTAGCTTTATTTCTTTCTTTCTCTTTTTTTTTTTATTTTTTCCCTTTTTGATTTTTCGTCTTTTTTTACTAGCTTCTTTTACTCATAATTTATAATAATATGGGTAAAACAAGGACATTACACAAGTACTTAACTTCATCTCAAAATTCTTGCCCTTAATGATACAACTTTTCTCGTTACACTTAATTGAAATGCCCAATAAATGTAAATCCATCCAAATCTAGAGTGGCCAATTCTAAATGATAGATAAAGGCTTTTAGGCTATATGGTTAATAGATTAGTACAACAAAAATATGGTACGCTTTAAGTATACCTCATTAAGCTCAAATTGGCTAACAAAGGTTAATTATATCAAAAAAGTGGGAAAATAGTCTTTTAATTAATTCAACAAGAAAATTTTACCTAGATCACTTTCTAAGTTGCTTAAGTTTCTTTTATGCTTCGAAGGGTGATGAGGAAGGTTTTAGTGTCCTAAAATTTCTTACTCAACTATTTTAGTGCACTGCTTTTCTAATGTTCAAAAATTGGTCTTTCATGCTTTATGAGTGGAAACTAATAATTATAAACCAAATTGAGTGTTAAACTAGCATAAAATTTCATTAAACAACACACTTGTCTTAATGCTAAACAAAAGTTTTGACTATTGCACAGTCTAAATTTGAGTTCAATTTGTTCAAATTCTAAGAAAAACTAGGGCAACTAAGCTTTATGTAAGTTAAGTAATAAATTGAACTAACTATAACACTAGCATGCAAACTACAAACCAACTAAACAACTAAAAGAAAAATAAAACAACTAAAACAAATCATGAGTAAGATGAAGAACTTTTTTGAATTTCTGAGTTCAAAACCAAATTTAGTTGTGCTCTATCACCCTCTTTAAAATTTTGCTGTCTTCAGCAAAGTGGAGCTTAAATTTATGTGGTAGTAGACGTGATGGTGAAATGTGTGCTCTGAATCAAAATTGCTCCATAAAAGTGCTCGGACCATCTGATAGTATAATGCATAACATGAAAGGACTAGTAGCAACAACATTTTTTATTCTCGTAGGGGCCACTATACAAGTCTCACTACCAAAAATGAGTGTCTTAAGTGTTAAAGTTCAAAAATTTATCCCTAGAGAAATAAGCCAAATAAAGCTCAAGGTCATCAATTTCAATTGCATCATATCAAGTGATAAAAAAAAGTAGATAACAAGTGTAAAATGACATATGAGATTGGTGAAAGATGGTTGAGACTAAGAAAAATGAAGCAAAGGAGTTAAACTTAATTACTGAGTCTAATTATTGAACCCTTTATGTGCACGACATAACTAAGTCAATGTGAAAGTAATCTTAACCAAATTTACACTAACAGGTGAAATAATTAGTCATTTTCACACAACAAGTAAGCTCAATGGAAAGGAAGTGCAAAAGAAATATTAATTGAACTTAAAACCACAACCTTATACCAGTTCAATCCATGCAATATAAACATGCAAAAGAAAAAATAAAATAAGTTATAGGAATGCTTACTTGATGTATTGAAGAATGAATTTGGTAAAAACTCAAGTTAGATGTGAGTGCCCTAGGTGAGAGTGAAGTGAAGTGAAATTGGTGTGAGCATTAGGTGAAAGTGTGCAAATTTGGCTTAGTGGAGGAATGAAAATGGGTACGATGAAGAAAAGCTAGGTACATAGTTAAACTTAGTCAACACACCTTTACTAAATTATAACTAATGCGATTTTAATTATCTCAAACATAAATTGCTATAAATATGATATATTACCTGCACCTAATATATCTATGATAATAAAATGCATAAAAAGAATCACAAAAAATGCAAAACATTAAGCCAAAGTAACTACATATTCACATTTTATGTAAAAGGAATCATGTAAATGGCAATGAAATTAAAGAGATAACAAGGCAAAATTAAACTTACTTGATTAATTTACTGATGTACAATGAAGTTTTAACAGTAATTGAAGCACTCGGTGGAGTGGGTTTGTAAAAGGATGAGAGAAAGCATAAAAATTAGCTGAAAATGCAATATTCGGTGGAGTTTGTGAGTATGTAAATGAGCAAGCAAGAAAAATTGGCCATATCGAGTGATGGCTTCCTGGATGGCCACAGCACAAAAAATTGCAAAAATTAAATTTAAGCTTTTTTTTTAATATTCCAAAACACACTCGATGGAACAAAAACACACTCCACCAGTTGGGATTCCACTCAATAGAGTGGAATTTGACTCCAAAGAGTGACAACTCCCTGAATTAAAAACAAGAAAAAATAAGCTAAAATAACACTGTGAAACAATTCTTTAACTGTAAAAATTACAGACAGTTAAAAATTCACCTAATTAACACTAAATTGCCAATGCTTTCCCCTTTAATTAAGATCTAATACTCTGCTAACTCAGGCTTCTAAATGTGCTAAATTAATAAAAAAATGTGCCATTATTTTCAAGAAAATTGCTAATGTTTGTTATGCATGAATTTGGCATTCCTACACAATTACTATTGGTAGACCACAATTAAGCCTTGTTTTCAACCTTATATCTTAATTCCTTTTTTCTTTCATTTATGAAACACTTAAGCACTATACAACACTCACAAAATAGGTTTAAGTAAATTGTATGTCCCTTTTATTGACATCCCAAAATCAATATGAACTCTATAATGATCTTACAAGCACACACTAATTTAAGTTATGACAATTAAGCACAAAAAAAATTAGAATTAGCTTCTTAATTCTTAACCTCATGAATTGACAAACACAAACATAATAAAATCAAGAAAACACAAAAACTCATGCATTGAACTATAAGAGTATATTAAATTAAACTAAAGCTAGGATAACAAACTATTAAAAATAAAACACAACTAAAAAAAAATTTGAAAATTTTAAGAGAAGGGTTAGAAAATTTTTGAGTCCCAACTTAACTCACGTTACTCTTTGAAGGTCGAGCTTGTGATCCAAATGTGGATCTTTCCAGACTTTTCTTTTCATTTTCTTCCATTAGTAGAAAAAACTTGTCATAGTTCACCAAAGATAAAAACTCCATATCCTCAATAAAATATGAATCCTCCTTTGGCTCTTTAAATACAAACTCTACCGACTTTTCTAGCCTAAATAATTTCTTCAAATTGATTGAATTCAATATTTTTACTTGAAAATTGAACACTTCTTGCTCCTTTGATGACAAATTCTTCACAGGAGGTTCCAATACACCTTCCAAATGAATACAAGACTTATCTTCATATATAAATTGTTCATTTTCTTCCTTATTCATTGTTAATGAATGACTTATTTTCTTCTCCTTACCACCATCACCTTAAAATTTCATAGAAACACTTAAAATTTCTAGTTTAGATTCCAACCTTTCAATTCTTTCCTCTTTATCCCATAATAGACTCTCTTGATGCTTGATTATTTCCTTTTAAGTCCTTAACTTTTTGTAACACTCTTACTGTAACAGTCTTGACGGATTATGCAACTGGCCGGAAATTTTTTTTCCACCTAATAATTTTTCCATTAAAAACTTAATATCTTTCTTTCATACCTAACTCCTATAATCGTTGACCTATAAATGTCCAATTATACTATGCATTTAACTAAAATTTGGTAATATAACGGCTATATTTTTAACAATCCGGCCCCCTGATAAGCAGACAATAACACAGCCTCTCAGAGGCACAACACTTTATAGCCAGTCAAATGATAAATCCTCAAGCACCAACAAACAGCACAAGCATACTATCCATTCTCTACAATTCCTCAACCACATACTACTATATACAAACAAAATATCTTTATCACCACAATATTGTTCTCATAATACAGAACATAATAGGTATATACATATACATGCCACAAAAATATTTCTCCTATTCCTTCAACTTCAATTATCTTCTGTGTACTTATGCTCCATAATATTTGTACCTACATGCAGTAAATCCTACGTGCTGAGCATTAAATATGCCCAGTGATGACTAATAATCATAATATTTTTCTAAAAGCATATTTTGTTATTTAAATGCAATTAAGGTAATTATTAACAATTTTTCTCGTTTAAAAGCATATTATACTATTGATAACTAATTTCCCAATTTAACTTAAAACTTTACATAATTTTTCACTTTAGTTCTTAAACCTTTTTATTTATTCCAAAAATATCCTTTTATACCTTTAATTACCAAAATGCCCTTTATTTTCTTATTTTCTCATTTTATTTTATTAATTGGCTTATAAATTACCAATTAATCCTTGTTTTATCTTTTGCCATATCAAATTACATTTTAGTCCTTTAACTTTATAAGGTTGACTTTTTACACAGTTAGTTGACCAAATTACCATTTTGCCCTTATTACTAATTTTCTTCTTACCTTTACTTATTAACTTCATCTTTTAGGAAAATTACCGTTTTACCGCTAAACCTTTAAACTCTTTTCATTCTAGTCATTTTTCAACTTAACTTCGATTTTAACTTTCTTTCTTACACTTTTAATATTTTCTTATCATTATGCCCCTAGTACAGACCCAGCAGAAAATTTTCAGACCGGATATGAGGGATGTGGACCCCACAGGACAACAACAGAATGAGAAATTACCTCTAAGAATCATCCCTCATATAACATATGAACATATGACAGTACGTATGATAAATACTATTGAGATCAACGATCTAATCATAGCAAAGTAAGTCGCCATGACTTGCACCGAGGTACAGGTATCCCTATGGCCAGCCAATTATATCCTGAACTAGGTTTTACTGCCTGACACTTTCTAAGGGCACAATTTTCCTTAATTTTTTTAATTTTTTCATCTTATTATCAACTTTCTCATTCTTTTCATTACTTATCAATACTGTATCAAGGCAATACACTTATAATCAGTCTCTTTTATACAGTCTGTGGATTATGTCATAATAATTCACCATTTTATCTATAAATTATGCAACAATTCAACATAATTTCATATTTTTCAACTAATACCTAACTAATACTTATTCCGAAAATATTCATTTAATTCCCATAAATTCAATAAAAATTCATAGTTATTAATTTACATTAGTATTAACATCAGCAAGCTTTAAATCACTTAAAATTACATTAATTTCTTTTGAAATACCATTCGGCCTACACTACAAATCCACCATATAAATTCTTTTAACTTCATTTAAGGTCTCTAATAAACATATATAAGTCTTAAACATATGAATATAGCATTACTTTCAATTATACCTTAATATATGAAATTATTCTTACGAAATCTAAAGGAAATTCACTTCATTAATAGGGAAATAAAAGGATTAATTAGTCACAAACCTTTTTCTATTAATTATCCTTACCTAGGCTTCCTTTCTTTGCCTTTGGCTTGAGAGAATTGCTCCTCCTCTTGAATTCCTTCATAGGCCAAAATTTTCATCAATGTTAACTCAAATATTTTGGCCTCAAATGCTAAAATTAATAGCAAAAAATGAACTCTAGGCACCCAAAACTAGTAGTAGGCACCTAAAAACCAAATTAAAATCAATTAATTCACTTACCTAAATTTGACACCTAAACTTTAACTCTTGATTTTTCTTGATTCTCTTCCTTGAATCAAAGATTAGAGCTGGCTAGGGTATTCTAGAGAGGCTGAAATCACTTTCTTAGGCTTTAATTTGGTGAGATTTGGTGAAGAATTTAAAGAAAAAGAGAAGAAAATGAGGGAGAGGGAGTTCGGCCACCAAGGGAGCTGAAGAAGACACAAGTTTTTGCTGGAGTTTTCTGGAGAGGAAGGGCTTATATAGGTCTTCAAATTGGACCTTAGGCTGGGCTTAATTTAGGCTTGAACAATTTAATTGTTTAAGCCCGATAATTACCCGATAAATAGCCCTAGTTCATTTCTCCCACTTCCCAACTTCAATTCTCTTAAATTTTTTATTCCATTATTCATATCACATTAAAAATAGGCTATACCTAAAATTTTAGTCCAATCGGAGTTTGTTTTGGTTCTAATTCAATTTTATCGATTCTATTCAAAAATACCGGTGTTACCGAAAAATGCACTTTTTGAAACCAAAAAAATCTACATATTATTTTAGGCACATATTAATTTTTTGATAATTTTTAGACTTCATTTGCTATTTTTAATAACAAAAACGATTAAAAATTCAATTAAAAATTCTAATTTTCTCGATTTTCATTCTTTTCGCTTTTTGAGGCCTATATGACCTCAAATTCACTTTAAATTTCAACCTCAAACTACCCGTGACTAATACTTTCCAATAGTCCAATAAAATATTTTTCACTTTCGGGTATAATTTCCCATTCGGAATCACTATTCACTATCGAAAAGTACTATTTATGATTAGCCTGACATTGAGGCCATTACAATTCTCCCCTACTATAAATAAAATTCATCCTCAAAATTTACTTGATTCGAAAAGTAAAGGATATTGCTGTCTCATGGTCGCTTCTGGTTCCCAAGTAGCTTCCTCCACATTGCGATGGTGCCATAAGACCTTCACAAGTGGAACCTATTTATTTTTTAGTTGTTTAATTTCCCTAGCCAGGATTCTTACCGGTCTTTCCTCATAAGTCATATCAGACTGCACCTGAATATCCACTGGTGTAATAACATGGCTAGGGTCAGATCTGTACCTTCTGAGCATTAACACATGGAACACATCGTGGATCTTCTCTAACTCTGAAGGTAGCTTCAAACGATAAGCTACTGGACCTACTCGTTGAAGTATCTCGTAGGGCCCAATAAACCTTGGACTTAACTTTCCTTTCTTGCCAAATCTCAAGATTTTCTTCCAAGGAGATACTTTTAAGAAAACTTTGTCTCCGACTTGAAACTCAATGTCTTTCCTCTTCAGATCTGCATATGATTTCTGTCGATCCATGGATTCTTTCAATCTTTCTTTGATAATTCGTACTTTTTCTTCTGAATCACGAATCAAATTAGACCCAATCAATTTTTTTTCATTTAACTCAGTCCAACATAGAGGAGTCTTGTATTTTTTTCCATATAAAGCCTCAAAAGGAGCCATCTTTATACTGGATTGATAGCTATTGTTCTAGGAAAATTCTGTAAGAGATAGATATTTTTCCCAATTGCCACCAAATTCTAATACACAGCATCACAGCATATCTTCCAGTGTCTGAATTACCTGCTCTGACTGACCATCTGACTGGGGATGAAATGTTGTGCTGAAATGGAGCCTTGTACCCAGAGCTTCTTGTAGACTCTTCCAGAAATGAGAGGTAAACCTAAGATCCCTATCTGAAATGATAGATGATGGTACCCCATGAAGTCTCACTATCTCATTAATATAAGTTTTTGCCAATCTAGTCAAAGGATAATCCATCCGGACTGGCAAGAAATGAGCAGATTTGGTGAGTAGATCAATAATCACCCAAATAGCATCATGTTTCTTTTGAGTGATTGGCAATCCTGTAACGAAATCCATAGTGACTCTGTCCCATTTCCACTCCGGTATCAAGATAGGATGAAGTAATCCAGAAGGGACCTGGTGCTCAGCCTTTACTTGCTGACATATCAAGCGTTTACTTACAAATTCTATCACATCCCATTTCATTCCTAGCCACCAGTAATAAGATTTCAAATCCTGATACATCTTGTTACCTCTAGGATGCATAACATAACTACTATGGTGTGCCTCTGTAAGGATATTCTTTTTCAGTTCTTCCTGATGTGGAACACAGAGTCTTTTCTTGTAGCAAAGGCTTCCATCTTCGTTCAAAGAATAGTCTCCTTCATTTCCATCCTTTAACCTATTCATAATGATCTTCAGCCGATCATCCTCTTTCTGAGCCATTTTCACTTGATACACGAAGTTTGGTTTCAACTGTATTTCAGCCAGTAAAACTCCATCTGAAGCCATACTCAAACTAATATTAAAAGCTCGAAGAGCTGCAAAAAATATTATTAATCAATTACACATATCACTTACTTATATCAATTCATTTGAAACCATTTACATTACCTATCATGAATTTTTTGCTAAGTGCATCAGCGACCATGTTAGCCTTTCCTGGATGGTAGTCGATAAAACAATCATAGTCTTTAATCAACTCCAACCAGCGCCTCTGTCTGAGGTTAACCTCTTTATGAGTAAGCAAAAATTTTAGACTCTTGTGATCAGTATAAATATAATATTTTTCTCCATACAGATAGTGCCTCCATATTTTCAATGCAAAAACAATAGCTGCTAGCTCCAAGTCATGAGTAGGATAATTCTTCTCATGAGTCTTGAGCTGTCGGGAGGCATAAGCAATTATCTTGCCTTCCTGCATTAAAACGCAGCCTAATCCATTTCTGGAGGTGTCACTGTAGATCACAGAATCTTTGCCCGATTCGGGTTGAGTGAGAATAAGAGCTTCAGTAAACAAACTTTCAAGTTTCTCAAAGCATTCTTGACATCTGTTAGTCCATACAAACTTGGTATTCTTTTGTAACAGTCGAGTCAGTGGAACTACAATGGTGGAGAAACCCTTTATAAATCTCTTATAATATCCGGCTAACCCCAGAAAACTTCTCACTTCAGTCACATTTGTAGGTGGCTTCCACTGGAGAATTGCTTCAATCTTTGGTGGGTCCACCTTAATACCTTCTGCAGAAATCAAGTGGCCTAAGAAAGATATCTCATTCAACCAGAAGTCACATTTACTGAACTTAGCGTACAGCTACTTCTCTCTCAAAGTCTGTAGGATAATTCGTAGATGTTTATCATGTTCCTCTGGAGTCTTAGAATATACCAGAATGTCATCGATGAAAATCACCACAAATTGTTCTAGATAAGAATGAAAAACTCTGTTCATCAAGTCCACGAAGGCAGCTGGTGCACTTGTAAGTCCAAATGGCATGACCAGAAACTCATAATGGCCAAACCAAGTACGAAAAGCAGTTTTAGGCACATATGCAGCTTTTACTCCCATCTGATAATAGCCTGATCTCAAGTCAATCTTTGAAAATACACCCGCTCCCTTCAGCTGGTCAAAAAAATCTTTAATGCGAGGAAGGGGGTATTTGTTCTTTATGGTGACTTTATTCAGCTGTCTGTAGTCGATGCACAGCCTGAGCGTCTCATCCTTTTTTTAACAAACAGAACTGGTGCTCCCTAGGGAGAAACACTAGGCCTGATGAATCCTTTATCAAGCAATTCCTGTAGCTGAATCTTCAATTCCTTTAACTCGGCAGGCGCCATTCTATAAGGAGCAATGGATATAGGTGCGGTGCCTGGAGCAACATCAATAGAAAATTTTACTTCCCTGTCAGGTGGTAAACCTGGTAATTCATTAGGGAACACATCTGAAAATTCTTTGACAGTGGGCACCTCTAACACTTTTGGACTATCTTTCTTTGCCTCTACCGCATAACACATGTAGGCTACACACCCTTTCTTGATTAACCTCTTAGCTGCAGTGGTAGATATCACATCAAACAGATAATCATGGCGCACACCAACCACTGTAATTTCTCGATCATCTTCAAGCTTTAAAGTAACTCTTTTTCTTTTACAATCAACAGTCGCTTGGTGGGAGGATAACCAACCCATCCCCAGAATTACATCGAACTCATGGAAGGGAAACTAAATAAGGTTTGCCAGGAATATATGTCCCTGGGCACTAATAGGACACCGTCTGCACACCTTATTTACTACTACACTATGCCCAGAGGATTACTCACCAAGATATCCTAGTCCAAGCATGCCTCTTTCATCCCTTTTTCCCGAGCTAATGCAATATTAATATAGGAATGGGTCGAACCAGGATCAATCAATGCATGAACTGAATCAGATAATAGGAAAAATGTACCTACTATCACATTTGGAGCATCCTCCTCCTCTCTGGCTCTAACAGCATAAGTCTAGCCTGCAGATCTCCTCTAACTCTGAGATGATTGCCCAACTGGTCTAAAACCTGATGTGATGGGGGTAGCTCCCCTACATTGCCCTCTCGATGCAGAAGACCCAATACCTGATGCTGGAGATGCAACTGAAGCAGTCGATAATGCCGGACAATCTTTAATCTGATGCTTCTCGGATCCATATCTAAAACATGCTCCAGTCTGGAATCTGCATTGCCCATAATGAAATTTACCACAATAATCACAAGCTGCAGCTGTCCCACTATCTCTATCCCGAGGGGTACTAGCTACTGGAGTGGCTGTACCTCTACCACGAGTAGCACTACCCCGACCCCGACCTATTGGAACTGGAGGGCAGCTTTGAGGTGTAAAAGATCCCTTTGACTTCTTACTCTGATCACCCTTTCCGCTCGACTGTCCTTGCTTTCTCTTATGCTGAAATTGAGACTGCCTCTCAGCCTGTTTGGTCTGGATGGTCTTTAACTTAATGGATGCCTCCACCATAGCTCTCAAGGTAGGGTATTGCTGGGTCTCTATAATCTGTCTGAGCTTAGTATGCAGTCCCCTCTCAAACCTCTATCATAACTTTGCATCAGTAGACTAACTCCCATCAAGGTATGCACTCAGGCGCTCAAACTCGCGCTTATACTCAGCCACTGATCTATTACCCTGCTTAAGCCTCCAAAAGGCATCCTGCATGGCTAACTTATATTCTGACCCAATATATTTTAGCTCAAATTGAGACACAAAGAAGTCCCTAGTCAACTGATCCATTGGGGTGTGCCTCCTAACTCAATCCCACCAAATAAAAGCTGGTCCTTGCAGCAAAGCAACTATACCTTCTAGCTTCTCTTATACTGAACTATTTGTGATTTCAAAAAGCCTCTTTATCTTAAATAACCAATTTTCAGTCTGTGATGGTGTCAAAGGATCCATTCCAGAAAAATCTTTAGCTCCCAACCTTTCTAACTGTTCCAAAATAGGTCTTCTTCTAAGTAAACTGGCTGGACCTGAACCACTGTATGGGAGGACTGAGCCTGACCTGCTTGTAATCGTTGTTGAATATACTCTGCCATAAAGTTAAGGAATTCTAGTTGTGGAGGTGGAGGTGGCACTACTGGAGAGAAAGCCTATTGCTGTGGGGCCTCCTACTGTCTAGTAACTATGGAAGCTTCACTTTCACCATCCCCCACTTGTCTATCTCGATCAAAAGACATCTTTACACTATAAAACAGAAAAGAGCAAGTACACATTAGATTTTCCATCACAGTTTATTACTTACAATTGGAATGTATATATATAGACAAATAAATCATACTTATCCCCACTCCGATCTTAGGACCGGCTAAACCAATGCTCTGATACCACAAAATGTAACACTCTTACTTTAAAAGTCTTGACGGATTATGCAACTAGCCGAAAATTTTTTTTTCCACCTAAAAATTTTTCCATTAAAAACTTAATATTTTTCTTTCATACCTAACTCCTATAATCGTTGACCTATAACTATCCAATTATACTATGCATTTAAAAAAATTGGCAATATAACGGCTATATTTTTAACAATCCCCCCAGAAAGCAGACAATAACACAGCCTCTCAGAGGCACAACATTTTATAGCCAGTCACATGATAAATCCTCATACACCAACAAACAACACAAGTATACTATCTATTCTCTGCAATTCCTTATCCACATACTACTATATACAAATAAAATATCTTTATCACCACAATATTATTCTTATAATACAAAACAAAATAGGTATATACATACACATGCCACAAAAATATTTCTCCTATTCCTTCAACTTCAATTATCTTCTGTGTACTTGTGCTCCAGAATATTTGTACCTACACGCAGTAAATCCTACGTGCTGAGCATTAAATATGCCCAGTGATGACTAATAATCATAATATTTCCATAAAAGCATATTTTGTTATTTAAATGCAATTAAGGTAATTATTAACAGTTTTTCTCGTTTAAAAGCATATTACACCATTAACAACTAATTTTCCAATTTAGCTTAAAACTTTACCTAATTTCTCAGTTTAGTCCTTAAACCTTTTTCTTTATTCCAAAAATACCCTTTTATACCTTTAATTACCAAAATGCCCTTTATTTTCTTATTTTCTCATTTTAATTTATTAATTGGCTTATAAATTACCAATTAATCCTTGTTTTAACTTTTGCCAAGTCAAATTACATTTTAGTCTTTTAACTTAATAAGATTGATTTTTTACACAGTTAGTTGACCAAATTACCATTTTACCCTTATTACTTATTTTCTTTTCACCTTTACTTATTAACTTCATCTTTCAGGAAAATTACCGTTTTATCCCTAAACCTTTAAACTCTTTTCATTCTAGTCCTTTTTCAACTTAACTTCAATTTTAACTTTCTTTCTTACACTTTTAATATTTTCTTATCATTATGCCCCTAGTACAGACCAGGCAGAAAACTCTCAGACCGAATATGTGGGATGTGGACCCCACAGGATCACAACAGATTGAGAAATGACCTTCAAGAATCATCCCTCATATAACATATGAACATATGACAGTACGTATGATAAATACTATGGAGATCAACGATCCAACTATAGTAAAGCAAGTCGTCAAGACTTGCACCGCTGTACAGGTATCCCTATGGCCAGCCAATTATATCCTGAACTAGGTTTTACTACCTGACACTTTCTAAGGGCATATTTTTCCTTAATTTTTTTAATTTTTTCATCTTATTATCCACTTTCTCATTCTTTTAATTACTTATCAATACTGTATCAAGGCACTACACTTACAATCAGTCTCTTTTACACAGTCTGTGAATTATGTCATAATAATTCACCATTTTATCTATAAATTATGCAACAATTCAACATAATTTCATATTTTTCAACTAATACCTAACTAATACTTATTCCGAAAATATTCATTTAATTCCCATAAATTCTTAAAAATTCATAACTATTAATTTACATGAGTATTAACATCAGCAAGCTTAAAATCACTTAAAATTACATTAATTTATTTTGAAATACCATTCGACCTACACTACAACTCCACCATATAAATTCTTTTAACTTTATTTAAGGTTTCTAATAAGCATATATAAGTCTTAAATACATGAATATAGCATTACTTTCAATTATACCTCAATATATGAAATTATTCTTACGAAACCTAAAGGAAATTCACTTAATTAATAGGGAAATAAAAGTATTAATTAGTCACAAACCTTTTTCTATTAATTATCCTTGCCTAGGCTTCCTTTTCTTTGCCTTTGGCTTGAGAGAATTGCTCTTCCTCTTGAATTCCTTCATAGGCCGAAATTTCCATCAATGTAAACTCAAATATTTTGGCCTCAAATGCTAAAATTAATAGCAAAATATGAACTCTAGGCACCCAAAACTAGTAGTAGGCACCTAAAAACCAAATTAAAATCAATTAATTCACTTACCTAAATTTGACACCTAAACTTTAACCCTTGATTTCTCTTGATTCTCTTCCTTGAATCAAAGATTAGAGCATGCTAGTGTATTCTAGAGAGGCTGAAATCACTTTCTTAGGCTTTGATTTGGTGAGATTTGGTGAAGAATTGAAAGAAAAAGGGAAGAAAATAAGGGAGGGGCTGTTCGGCCACCAAGGGAGCTGAAGAAGACACAAGTTTTTGCTGGAATTTTCTAGAGAGGAAGGGCTTATATAGGTCTTCAAATTGGGCCTTCGGCTGGGCTTAATTTGGGCTTGAACAATTTAATTGTTTAAGCCCAATAATTACCCGATAAATAGCCCTAGTTTATTTCTCCCACTTACCAAATTCAATTCTCTTCAAATTTGATTTGATTATTCATATCACATTAAACATAGGCTATACCTAAAATTTCATCCCAATTGGAGTTCATTTCGGGTTCGATTAAATTTTATCGATCCGATTAAAAATACTAGTGTTACCGAAAAATACACTTTTTGCTACCAAAATAATCTACATATTATTTTAGGCACATATTAATTTTTTTGATAATTTTTAGACTTCATTTACTATTTTTAATAACAAAAACGATCAAAAATTCAATTAAAAACCCTAATTTTCTCAGTTTTCGTTCTTTTGGCTTTCGGAGGCCTATATGACCTCAAATTCACTTTAAATTTCAACCTCGAACTACCCGTAACTAATAATTTCCAATAGTCCAATAAAATATTTTTCACTTTCGGGTGTAATTTTCTGCCCGAAACCACTATTCACTGTCGGAAAAGTACTATTCATGATTAGCCCGACGTTGAGGCCATTACAATTCTCCCCTAATATAAATAAATTTCATCCTCAAAAATTACCTAATTCGAAAAGTTGAGGATATTGCTGTCTCATGGTCGCTTCTGGTTCCCAAGTAGCTTCCTCCACATTATGATGGTGCCATAAGACCTTCACTAGTGGAACCTGTTTATTTCTTAGCTATTTAATTTCCCTAGCCAGGATTCTTACTGGTCTTTCCTCATAAGTCATATCAGACTGCACCTGAATCTTCACTGGTGTAATAACATGGCTAGGGTTAGATCTGTACCTTTTGAGCATTAACACATGGAACACATCGTGGATCTTCTCTAACTCTGAAGGTAGCTTCAAACGATAAGCTACTGGACCTACCCACTGAAGTATCTCGTAGGGCCCAATAAACCTTGGACTTAACTTTCCTTTCTTGCCAAATCTCAAGATTTTCTTCCATGGAGATACTTTTAGGAAAACTTTGTCTCCGACTTGAAACCCAATGTCTTTCCTCTTCAGATATGCATATGATTTTTGTCGATTCATGGATTCTTTCAATCTTTCTTTGATAATTCGTACTTTTTCTTTTGAATCACGAATCAAATTAGACCCAATCAATTTCATTTCATTTAACTCGATCCAACATAGAGGAGTCTTGTATTTTTTTCCATATAAAGCCTCAAAAGGAGCCATCTTTATACTGGATTGATAGCTATTGTTGTAGGAAAATTCTGTAAGAGATAGATATTTTTCCCAATTGCTACCAAATTCTAATACACAGCATCGTAGCATATCTTCCAGTGTCTGAATTACCCGCTCTGACTGACCATCTGACTGGGGATGAAATGATATGTTGAAATGGAGCCTTGTACGCAGAGCTTCTTGTAGACTCTTCCAGAAATGAGAGGTAAACCTAGGATCCCTATCTGAAATGATAGATGATGATGAAGTCTCACTATCTCATTAATATAAATTTTTGCCAATCTAGTCAAAGGATAATCCATCCGGACTGGCAAGAAATGAGCAGATTTAGTGAGTCAATCAATAATCATCCAAATAGCATCATGTTTCTTTTGAGTGACCGGTAATCCTGTAACAAAATTCATAGTGACTCTATCCCATTTCCACTCCTGTATCAAGATAGGATGAAGTAATCTAGAGGGGACATGGTGCTCAGCCTTTACTTGCTGACATATCAAGCATTTACTTACAAATTCTGTCACATCCCGTTTCATTCCTGGCCACCAGTAAGAAGATTTCAAATCCTGATACATCTTGTTACCTCCAGGATGCATAGCATAACTGCTATGGTGTGCCTCTGTAAGGATATTTTTTTTTAGTTCTTCCTGATGTGGAACACAGAGTCTTTTCTTGTAGCAAAGGCTTCCATCTTCATTCAAAGAATAGTCTCTTTCATTTCCATCCTTTAACCTATTCATAATGATCTTCAGTCGATCATCCTTTTTCTGAGCCATTTTCACTTGATACACGAAGTCTGATTTCAACTACATTTCAGCCAGTAAAGCTCCATCTGAAGCCATACTCAAACTAATATTCAAAGCTCAAAGAGCGGCAAACAATACTATTAATCAATTACACATATCACTTACTTATATCAATTCATTTGAGACCATTTACATTACCTATCATGAATTTTTTGCTAAGTGCATCAGCCACCACATTAGCCTTTTCTGGATGGTAGTTGATAAAACAATCATAGTCTTTAATTAACTCCAACCAACGCCTCTGTCTGAGGTTAAGCTCTCTCTGAGTAAGTAAATATTTTAGACTATTGTGATTAGTATAAATATAACATTTTTCTCCATACAGATAGTGCCTCCATATTTTCAATGCAAAAACCATAGTTGCTAGCTCCAAGTCATGAGTAGGATAATTTTTCTCATGAATCTTGAGCTATCGGGAGGCATAAGCAATCACCTTGCCTTCCTGCATCAAAACGCAGCCTAATCAATTTATGGAGGTGTCACTGTAGATCAAAAAATCCTTGCTCGATTCGAGTTAAGTGAGAATAGGAGCTTCAGTCAAAATACTTTTAAGTTTCTCAAAGCATTCTTGACATCTATCAGTCCACACAAACTTGGTGTTCTTCCGAAATAGTCGAGTCAGTGGAACTGCAATGGTGAAGAAACCCTTTATAAACCTCCTATAATATCCGGCTAACCCCAGAAAACTTCTCACTTCAGTCACATTTGTAGGTGGCTTCCACTGGAGAATTGCTTCAGTCTTTGATGGGTCCACCTTAATACCTTCTGCAGAAATCACATGGCCTAAGAAAGATACCTCATTCAACCAGAAGTCATATTTACTGAACTTAGCGTATAGCTGCTTCTCTCTCAAAATCTGTAGGATAATTCACAAATGTTTATCATGTTCCTCTAGTGTCTTAGAATATACTAGAATGTCATCGATGAAAACCACCACAAATTGGTCCAGATAAGGATGAAAAACTCTATTCATTAAGTCCATGAAGGCAGCCGATGCATTTGTAAGTCCAAATGGCATGATAAAAAACTCATAATGGCCATACCGAGTACAAAAAGTAATTTTAGGCACATTTGCAGCTTTTACTCCCATCTGATAATAGCCTGATCTCAAGTCAATCTTTGAAAATACACCCGCTCCCTTCAGCTGGTCAAACAAATCTTCAATACGAGGAAAGGGGTATTTGTTCTTTATGGTGACTTTATTCAGTTGTCTATAGTCGATGCTTAGCCTGAGCGTCTCATCCTTCTTTTTAACAAACAGAATTGGTGCTCTCCAGGGAGAAATACTAGGCCTGATGAATCCCTTATCAAACAACTCCTGTAGCTGAATTTTCAATTCCTTTAACTCTATAGGTGCCATTCTATAAGGAGCAATGGATATGGGTTCGGTGCCTGGAGCAACATCAATAGAAAATTATACTTCCCTTTCAGGTGGTAAACCTGGTAATTCATCAGGGAACACATCTGGAAATTCTCTGACAGTGGGCACCTCTGACACTTTTGGACTATCTTTTTTTGCCTCCACTGCATAATACATGTAGGCTACACACCCTTTCCTGATCAACCTCTTAGCTGCAGCGGTAGATATCACATCAGATAGATAATTATGATGCATACCAACGACTATAATTTCTCGATCATCTTCAAGCTTTAAAGTAACTATTTTTCTTTTACAATCAACAGTCGTTTGGTGGGAAGATAACCAATCCATCCCCAGAATTACATCGAACTCATGGAAGGGCAACTCAATAAGGTTTGCCAGGAATATATGTCCCTGGGCACTAATAGGACACCGTCTGTACACCTTATTTACTACTATACTATGCCCCAAAGGATTACTCACCAAGATATCCTGGTCCAAGCATGCCACTTTCATCCTTTTTACCCGAGCTAATGCAGTATTAATATAGGAATGAGTCGAACTAGGATCAATCAATGCAGGAACTAAATCAGATAATAGGAGAAATGTACCTACTATCACATCTTAAGCATCCTCCTCCTATCTGGCTCTAACAACATAAGTCTGGCCTGCAGATCTCCTCTGACTCTGAGATGACTGCCCAACTGGTCTAGAAGCTGATGTGATGGGGGTAGCTCCCCTACCACGCCCTCTCGGTGTAGAAAACCCAGTACCTGATGTTGGAGATGCAACTAAAGCAATCGGTAAAGCCAGACAATCTTTAATCTGATGCTCCTTGGATCCACATCTGAAACATGCTCCAGTCTGGAATCTTCATTCCCCATAATGAAATTTACCATAATAATCACAAGTTGCAGCTGTCTCACTGTCTCTATCCCAAGGGGTACTAGCTGCTGGAGTGGTTGGACCTCTGCCACGAGTAGCACTACCTCGACTCCGACCTGCTGGAACTGGAGGACGGCTCTGAGGTGTAAAAGATCCCTTTGACTTCTTACTTTGATCACCCATTCCGCTCGACTGTCCTTGCTTTCTCTTATGCTAAAATCGAGTCTGCCTCTCAGCCTGTTCAGTCTGGATGGTCTCTAACTTAATGGATGCCTCCACTATAGCTCTCAAGGTAGGGTACTGCTGGGTCCCTATAATCTGTCTGAGCTCAGTATGCAGTCCCCTCTCAAACCTCTGTCGCAACTTTACATCAGTAGACTGATCTCATCAAGGTATTTACTGAGGCGCTCAAACTCGCACTCATACTCAGCCACAGATCTATTATCCTGCCTAAGCCTCTAAAAGGCATCCTGCATGGCTAACTTATATTTTGACCCAATATATTTTAGCTCAAACCGAGACACAAAGAAGTCCCAAGTCAACTGATCCACTGGGGTGTGCCTCCTAACTGAATCCTAATAAATAAAAGTTGGTCCTTGCAGCAAAGCAACTATACCTTCCAGCTTCTTTTCTACTGAACTGTTTGTGATTTCAAAAAGTCTCTTTATCTTAAATAACCAATTTTCAGCTTGTGATGGTGTCAAATGATCCATTCCAGAAAAATCTTCAGCTCCCAACCTTTTTAACTGTTCCAAAATAGGTCTTCTTTTAGGTGGAGCTGGCTGGACCTGAACAACTGTATGGGAGGATTAAGCCTGACCTGCTTGTAATCGTTGTTGAATATACTCTGCCATAAGGTTAAGGAAGTCTGGTTGTGGAGGTGGAGGTAGCACTACTGGAGAGGAAGCCTGCTGCTGTGGGACCTCCTGCTGTCCAATACCTATGGAAGCTTCACTTTCACCATCCCCCACCTATCTATCTCGATCAGAAGACATATTTACACTATAAAACAGAAAGGAGCAAGTACACATTAGATTTTCCATCACACTTTATTACTTAAAATTGGCATGTATATATATAGACAAATAAATCATACTTATTCCCACTCCGATCTTAGGACTGGCTAAACCAATGCTCTGTTACCACAAAATGTAACACTCTTACTGTAACAGTCTTGAAGGATTATGCAACTGGCCGGAAATTTTTTTTCCACCTAATAATTTTTCCATTAAAAACTTAATATCATTCTTTCATACCTAACTCCTATAATCGTTAACCTATAACTATCCAACTATACTATGCATTTAACAAAAATTTGACAATATAACGGCTATATTTTTAACAATCCCCCTAAAAAGCAAATAATAATACAGCCTCTCAGAGGCACAACATTTTATAGCCAGTCATATGATAAATCCTCATACACCAACAAACAACACAAGCATACTATCCATTCTCTGCAATTCCTTATCCACATCCTACTATATACAAACAAAATATCTTTATCACCACAATATTGTTCTCATAATACAAAACATAATAGGTATATACATATACATGCCACAAAAATATTTCTCTTATTCCTTCAACTTCAATTGTCTTCTGTGTACTTGTGCTCCATAATATTTGTACCTGCATGCAGTAAATCCTACGTGCTGAGCATTAAATATGCCCTATGGTGACTAATAATCATAATATTTTCCTAAAAGCATATTTTGTTATTTAAATGCAATTAAGGTAATTATTAATAGTTTTTCTCGTTTAAAAACATATTATACTATTAACAACTAATTTTCCAATTTAACTTATAACTTTACCTAATTTTTTAGTTTAGTCCTTAAACCTTTTTATTTATTCCAAAAATACCATTTTATACCTTTAATTACCAAAATACCCTTTATTTTCTTATTTTCTCATTTTAATTTATTAATTGGCTTATAAATTACCAATTAATCCTTGTTTTTAACTTTTGCCATGTCAAATTACATTTTAGTCCTTTAACTTTATAAGATTGACTTTTTAAACAGTTAGTTGACCAAATTACCATTTTACCCTTATTACTTATTTTCTTCTCACCTTTACTTATTAACTTCATCTTTTAGAAAAATTATCGTTTTACCCTTAAACCTTTAAACTCTTTTCATTCTAGTCCTTTTTCAACTTAACTTCGATTTTAACTTTCTTTCTTACACTTTTAATATTTTCTTATCATTATGCCCCTAGTATACACCCGGCAAAAAACTCTCAGACCGGATATGCAGGATGTGGACCCCACAAGACCACAATAAAATGAGAAATAACCTCTAAGAATCATCCCTCATATAACATATGAACATATGACAGTACGTATGATAAATACTATGGAGATCAACGATCCAACCACAGTAAAGCAAGTCGCCATGACTTGCACTACGGTACAAGTATCCCTATGGCCAGCCAATTATATCCTGAATTAGGTTTTACTGCCTGACTCTTTCTAAGGGCATAATTTTCCTTAATTTTTTTAATTTTTTCATCTTATTATCCACTTTCTCATTCTTTTCATTACTTATCAATACTGTATCAAGGCAGTACACTTACAATCAGCCTCTTTTACATAATCTGTGGATTATGTCATAATAATTCACCATTTTATCTATAAATTATGCAACAATTCAACATAATTTCATATTTTTCAACTAATACCTAACTAATACTTATTCCGAAAATATTCATTTAATTTCCATAAATTCTATAAAAATTCATAGCTATTAATTTATATTAATATTAACATCAACAAGCTTAAAATCACTTAAAATTACATTAATTTCTTTTGAAATACCATTCGGCCTACACTATAACTCCACCATATAAATTCTTTTAACTTCATTTAAGTTCTCTAATAAGCATATATAAGTCTTAAATACATGAATATAGCATTACTTTCAATTATACCTCAAGATATGAAATTATTCTTACGAAACCTAAAGGAAATTCACTTAATTAATAGGAAAATAAAAGGATTAATTAGTCACAAATCTTTTTCTATTGATTATCCTTGCCTAGGCCTCCTTTCCTTTGCCTTTGGCTTGAGAGAATTGCTCCTCCTCTTGAATTCCTTCATAGGCCAAAATTTCCATCAATGTAAACTCAAATATTTTGGCCTTAAATGATAAAATTAACAGCAAAAATGAACTCTAGCCACCCAAAACTAGTAGTAGGTACCTAAAAATCAAATTAAAATTAATTAATTCACTTAACTAAATTTGACACCTAAATTTTAACCCTTAATTTCTCTTGATTCTCTTCCTTGAATCAAAGATTAGAGCTAGCTAAGGTATTCTAGAGAGGCTGAAATCACTTTCTTAGGCTTTGATTTGGTGAGATTTGGTGAAGAATTGAAAGAAAAAGAGAAGAAAATAAGGTAGAGGGAGTTTGGCCACCAAGGGAGCTGAAGAAGACACAAGTTTTTGTTGGAGTTTTCTGGAGAGGAAGGGCTTATATAGGTCTTCAAATTAGGCCTTGGGCTGGGCTTAATTTGGGCTTGAACAATTTAATTGTTTAAGCCGATAATTACCCGATAAATAGCCCTAGTTCATTTCTCCCACTTTCCAATTTCAGTTCTCGTCAAATTTGATTCCATTATTCATATCACATTAAAAATAGGCTATAACTAAAATTTTAGCCCAATCAGAGTTCGTTTTAAGTCCAATTCAAAAATATCAGTGTTACCGAAAAATACACTTTTTGCTACCAAAATAATCTAAATATTATTTTAGGCACATATTAATTTTTTGATAATTTTTAGTCTTCATTTGCTATTTTTAATAACCAAAACGATCAAAAATTCAATTAAAAACCCTAATTTTCTCGATTTTCGTTCTTTTTTCTTTTGAAGGCCTATATGAACTTAAATTCACTTTAAATTTCAACCTCGGACTACCCGTGACTAATAATTTCTAATAGTCCAATAAAATATTTTTTACTTTCGGGTATAATTTCCCGTTCGGAATCACTATTCATTGTTGGAAAGTACTATTCATGATTAGCCCGATGTTTAGGCCATTACACTTTTCTTCTTGAATTTTAAATTTTTTCTCTTGATTCCTTGATAAATGTGAATTTATCTATGTTTTTAATGTGTTTTTACAATATTTTTAGGATAGTTTTATATTAATTTAGTTGTTTTAATAGTTAGTTTCTTCAATTGATGTTTTAATTGTCTAATTAAGTGTTTTTGGTGTTTTTAGGACTTAATTGAAAGAAAAAAAAGAAAGTTAGAAGGGCTTAAATGAAGTTTGGCTTTTAGGATAACCTTGCAAAGAGGAAAACAATTCACGTTTCTAGCAGAGGCTTAACACTTCATGGAGTGTAAATCCACTCTGTGGAGTGTTGGGTTACTAGGTAGAGTGCTCCACTGAGTGAAGCATACACTCTGCCGATTGATGGAATGAGGAATTGATTGCTCCATCGAGTGAGGAATAAGTTGCTCCACCGATTAAGCACACACTCCACCGAGTGTGTTGATTCTCCAGGGCACGTGCACTTTCCAAAACTCTTGAATAAGAAGTTTTGTTTTGGAATGAAATAAAAAGTAGGAAGGTTAGGGTAAAACTCTTCCTGGAGGATATAAAAAGAGCAGTTTTATTTTAAGAGAAGACGGCAGCTTGGGCTTTGATTTTTCTTGAGTTCTATTTTCTTTCTCTTTTACAATGTTTTTGATGGAGAACATGAGCGGCTAAATTTCTAATTCCGATTCAAAGGTGATTCGATTCCAATTGTAATTTTGTGAGGCTTCGAACTCAACAAGGATTTCTTCAATCTAAGTAATTCTTACTTCCTTGTTCTTAATTTTTATGGATTATTTGTATTGATTAACTTGACACCTTACTTCAATATGAATTTTTTTCAATTGCTATCCATGAGTTTGTGATCCGTAATTGTCATGAATGATTGATTCTAGTAGCAAAGAATTTGCTTATATGTGTGTGATTTCGGCTTTCCGATTTACATAGCTTGCATAATAGATTCTAGGGAAATAAAAGTGCAGAGTTAATTGAATTGTAGCTATCTCGATCAATTAATCTTTGTCTTAGTCATTCTCATTAACTCTTAATGCTATCATTGAAATGATATGGAACGCTATCGTGCCCAGTTAAATCAATGGTAAGATTTGATTTTAAATGCTTTGTTTGAGTCAATTACATTAGGAGAATTATTGCTTTCTACGGCTTTTCCGATTAAGTAGACTAAGTTCTTGGATTGAGAAATTAATCCTTAAGGCTATGATCAAAGTTACAATTGGATGAAATTTACGCCTTTGAATTGGAAGTTTGGTAAGATTGATTTTCATTTAATTCAATATTTTTGCTCTCTGTTAATTTCTTGTTAATTTACTTTTAGTTTCAATTTAAAAGATTCAAAACCCCCCATTTACTTTATACTTTTGTTTTAACATTGAGAAATTAATCATCATAGTTCTCCTGGGATTCGACCTGGTTCCACTATTTCTACAAGTTAGTTTAGGTGAATCAGTATTTATTTTTGGAGGGCGTCGACAACCCGACCAAAATTTGGCGCCGTTGTCGGGGACCTATATTTTTAGTTTCTCATTGTTTTATTTATTTGTTTGTTTTTGTTTATGACTCGTTCTTCTCAGATCTTTGATTTGCAGTATAATCCTGAAATTGAGAAGACAGCGCGTCGATTGAGAAAAGAAGCTAGATTAAGGAAGAGATGCCTTAAAGAAGAAGAATTGGAGATAGAATCAACAATTGGTGGAATTTCGATATTTAACGAATTTGAAGAAAAGATGGCTGACAGAACTCTCAAGGAGCTAGCTGCACCAGATTTGAACCAACAACCTTTATGCATTACTTTTCCTAACCTTGCAAATGATTTTGAATTAAAATCTGGTTTGATTCATTTATTTCCTTCTTTTCGTGGCTGTGCAGGTGAAGACCCCCATAAACATTTGAAGGAATTTCACATTGTTTGCTCTGGAATGAAACCGCAGGGCGTAGCTGAGGAGCAAATTAATCTTAGAGCTTTTCCTTTCTCTTTGAAGGATCAAGCTAAAGATTGGCTCTACTATCTTCCTTCAGGTTCAATCACTACATGGAGTGAGATGAAAAGGTTATTCCTGGAGAAATTTTTTCCCGCATCACGAGCTGCTAACATTAGAAAGGAGATTTATGGCATTACGTAGATCACAGGAGAAACTTTGTATGAATACTGGGAAAGGTTCAAGAGACTGTGTGCTAGTTTTCCCCACCATCAGATTTCTGACCAACTCCTGATTCAATATTTTTATGAAGGATTACTACCAATGGATAGGAGTATGATAGATGCAGCGAGTGGTGGAGCATTAGTAACAAGACACCTCAAGAAGCCAAACTATTAATTTCTAACATGGCTGAGAATTCCCAACAATTCGGTACAAGAAGTGGAGGATCTACCAAGCAAGTCAATGAGGTAAGTGAACTTAAAAGTCAACTTTCTGATTTAACTGCTTTAGTTCGTCAAATGGTTGTAGGGCAACTGCAAACAGCAAAACCATGTGGAATATGCTCACTTCAAGGGCATTCAACTGATATATGCCCTACATTACAACAAGACTCCATACAAGAAGCCAATACTGTAGGAGGATTTCCCGGTCTATCTCAAAGGAAGTATGATCCCTATTCTAATCATTACAATCCTGGATGGAGGGATCATCCTAATTTCAGCTATGGAAATCAAGGAGGACAACAAAGGCCACCCCCTCAAAATTTCACTAGACCACCTCCAGTCCCTACACAAACTCAAGCTCCAACTTCAGGTATGTCTTTGGAAGATATTGTTAAAAATCTTGCTAATAATACTCTTCAATTTCAACAGGAAACAAGAGCCAACATTCAGGAGACAAGGACAAGTATTCAGAATTTAGGCAACCAAATTACTCAATTGGCCACTTCAGTTAGTAAATTGGAAACTCAAAATTCTGGAAAGTTACCTTCACAACCGGAAGTGAATCCACAGGAGAATTGCAGTGCAATCTCACTAAGAAGTGGGAAAGAAATTCCTTCAGGATCCACTCCATCAAAAGAAGCTGACATAGGCAAAGAAGATGATGAAAGAGAACCTCCCCCTAGGACAAAGCGTAAGGTAACATTCGACCCTCATTTATCTCTTTCCTCTCACACTCCTATCCCTCCATTTCCTAGCAGGTTAGCTAAACCAAAGGAAGATGAGCAAGAAAAAGAGATCCTGGATACATTTAGGAGAGTGCAAATCAACATTCCTTTGTTAGATGCTATCAAGCAAATTCCAAAATATGCAAAGTTCTTGAAGGAGCTATGTACCAATAAGAGAAAAATGAAAGAAAAAGGGAAGGTTGAGGTAAGTAAGAATGTGTCCGCAATTTTGCAAAGAAATATGCCAGAAAAATGCAAAGACCCAGGTATGTTTTCATTACCATGTGTGATTGGTGAAAAGAAAGTTGAGCATGCTATGTTAGACTTAGAAGCTTCAATTAATGTAATGCCACTTTCTGTTTACCAAGAATTGAACTTAAATAACTTGCAAAAGACTGGTGTAGTTATTCAATTGGCCAACCATTCTTATATTCACCCCCTAGGGATTGTTGAGGATGTTTTGGTGCAAGTCAATGAGCTTATATTTCCTGTAGACTTTTATATTTTAGAGATGGAAGGTAATCCCTCTTCGAAATCGGCTTCGATTTTGTTAGGAAGACCTTTCATGAAAACGGCAAAGACAAAGATTGATGTAGATGAGGGTACTCTGTCTGTTGAATTTGATGGAAAGATTGTTAAGTTTAATATTTTTGATGCCATGAAACACCCTAATGATGTGCATTCTCTTTGTCAGATTGATGTAATTGATTCTATTGTGTATGATGTTCTTGCCCAAGAAAGTGTTATTAGGAAACAATTTGAGATTGGTAAAAAGGTGTTGTTATACAATTCTTGTTGGAAGCTTATGCCTGGTAAGTTTCCTTCTCGCTGGATTGGCCCATTTGTTGTTACTAATGTGTTTTCCTATGGTGCAGTGGAAATTAAAAGCTTGGACACTGGTCAAGTTCTTAAAGTAGATAGCCATCACTTGAAGATTTTTCACGAGGGAGAAATTGTTCAATGTGTCATTAACACACATTTGAATGACCCCCGGTACTTTGGTACTTCTTAACAAGTAAGACGGTCCTAAAAGTCGAGCTGAGGACTAACAAAAACTCAGAACTATTTCTCTTTCTCTTACTCGTAATAGGTTTTAATTTTCACAATAGGTTTAATTGTGTCATTTAAAAATTCTTATCATTTAGAGTTCGTCTTAAATTTTTAGGTGTCTCAAGTGTTTCATGATGTAAGAAAATGATCTTTAATAAGGATTTAGTGAAATATTACAGTTTTTTTTAAAAAAAACATCAAATTCGTGTTGATTGTCCAGTACCCGAGCACTCGGTGGAGTAAGAATGGACACTCCACCGAGTGAAATCACACTCGGTAGAGTGTCTTCTTACTCTACGGAGTGTGGCAGTTTTATTAAAAAAATAATAATAATAAAAAACAAAATAAATCGAGTTTTTGCTTGGGTTTTCCGTGAGGTGATACTCGGTAGAGTGTGAGGACACTCCACCGAGTGTCCCTCATCCCACCAAGCCCGACCACAACTTTAAAGGCCCCTCTCTTCACTTTTTCACACACACTCACTTTTATTTGCTAAGTTTTCCCGGTTGCTATGTATTTACTCGGGTTCTCTCATTTCTACTCCACCGAGCAACTCTTTTGCTTCTTCGATCTTCATCCTTCAGTCCATCATCACTCAAGTAAGTTTCCTTGTGACTTTAACTTATTTTATCTCTTTGTTGGATTCTCAATTTATTCTTCAAGTTGTGTCTTCGTAACTATTTTGAAGTGAGGTTTGGCACTCTTCTTGCTATGGTTTTTGATGGTTCTACTTGTCATTGTTTTAAGTGCGTGTAATAGAGTGTTATGCTATCAATTTGGTTTTGAGATAGTTTAAATTACAATGGTTAAAGCTTTATGAAGTCATGCACACAACCTGCTCGATCAAATGTTTCAACAAGAAAAAGCTTAACAATTTGGATAAATTTTAAGTCATCCTTTATTCATTTTGCCATTTGTCTTTCTCATTCCATTTGCATTCCATTACCATTTATCTATTCCATTCATTCGCTGCACAACAATTGCCATTTTACAACCATGCAATTTGTGGTTTCCTTCACTCTATCATTTAATTGGCATGGTTATATTTATGTAGTGGCTCCGAAAAAGGCAAGAATTGAGGAAGCATCCACATCTACAACAAAGCCTATCCCTGCCTACATTGATGAAGAAAATGCAGAATTGTATGAGTACTTCAAAGACATGACATTTGAGAAGCCAGTATACATCCGTGAGTTTTATGTGGATATTGCAGATGGAAACCTTTGGCATGAAATATACCCCCTTATCCAGAACATTGGCTAGGAGCAATTCATTTCAAAGCGACCTGAGGTTCACCCTTATATCGCCATACAATTTTTCACTTCTTTTAAGTTAACATTTGCTGATGAGCAGGATTTGGGCACTGTATGCTTTAAGCTTGGTAGGCGATGTTATTCCTTGCCTTTCCCTGATTTTGCTACGAAATTGGGATTCCCAAATACTACCGTAGGAGAGTTACCAAATGCTACACATCAGGAGAACTGGGAGTTTATTCGGGACCCCCTTAATCCAACTGAATACAGGACAAGCAAGATGAAAGCACGTGCTTTAGGCAGCCACGCATTGCGAATTTTGCATAGATTTTTATCCATCACATTCTTTAGTTGTCTTGGCAGTACGGGTGCAATTAATGTTGAAGAATGTATGCTTCTAAGGTGTATGGTAGAAGGAGTCAAGATCAATGGTGTTATGCTTTTGTCCCGCAAAATTGAGGAGTTACAAAGGAAGAATCCAAAAATCAGAAAAACATCTTTAGGGTGGATCGCAACAATTATGGCTGACCATGTGGGACACATGGATAAACGGCAATCCCTCGGTGAGATCAAATACATTGAATATGATATGCTAACTCGAATGAAAATTTTAGTGTTGAAGCCCAAGAGGCACTGGTCTACCCGAGATGAGTATTTGCAGTTAATCACCATTGGCCGAAATCGCGACGAGGAACCAGAAGATGTTGCACCCGACCCAGCAGGTCCAGCACAACAGCCTCCTGCTCCAGTCGTTGCCCCAGCTCTTGCACAGCCAGAAGTTCCTCCAATACTTATGACTTTCATGAATCAGGTCATATGCAGGCTAGACAATATGCATGATGATATTGGTGACCTGCGCAAAGACTTTGAACGATTCAATGTTGAGTTTTGGAGGCGCTTTCCACCACCACCACCTCCGCCATCCGAGTGAACCAAGTTTGAGTTGCTGTGGACAACAACAATTTTTGTGAGGGGGGTAGCACTTCTCTGAGCTCTAGAATGTTGCTGAAATCCAGGAAGTCTACTTTTTCTTTTTTCTTTATATCATGAAAACACTTATGTTCTTATGTTTTATGTTGTTTTGTTTTTAATTTTTAGTTTACTTTTTGGTGTGTAATAGTAATCTTAGGAGCAACTTGGTGCTGTAACTAACTCAGTGATGATATGAATAGTTGCTAGTTCTTGGTTACTTAGTTGTTTTTTGTCCTTCGAATACATAGTTAATCCGCATGTATCACTTAGCTTACATAAAGCTTAGTTTGCCCCAGTTCTTCTCAGAATTTGAACAAATTGAACTTGAATTTAGATTGTGCAATAATCAGGATTATGATTTAACAATAAGGCAAGTAGGTTGTTCACTGAAATTTTGAGCTAATCTATTACTCAGCTTGGTTTATAATTATTAGTTTCCGCACATTTAAAGCATAAAAGACCAGTTTTTGAACTTTAGAAAAACCAGTGTATTGAAATAGTTGAGCAATGAATTTTAGGACATTAGAACCTTCCTCATCACCCTTCGAAGCATAAAAGCAACTCAAGCAACTTAGAAAGTGATCTAGGCAGATTTTTTTTTCTTGTTGAGCTAATAAAAAGACTGTTTTCCTACCCTTTTAATATGAATAACCTTTGTTAGCCAACTTGAGCTTAATGAGGTATGCTTAAAGCGTACCATGTTTATTGTTTTTGTTACACTCATCATAAACCATATAGCCTAAAAGCTTTTATCTACCCTCTAGAATTGGCCACTCTAGATTTGGATAGGTTTACATTTATTGGGCACTTAAATTAAGTGTAATGAGAATGATTGCATCATTTGGGACAAGAATTGTGTGGTGAAGTCAAGTGTTTGTATAAATATCCTTGTTTTACCCCTATTTATGTGGTTTGCCAGCAAAAGAAGCTAAAAGAAAAAAAAAGAAGAAAAAAAAATTAAAGCTAGCATATGGCAAAATTTTAAGTGTGGGGTAGTTAAAAAGGCAAAGAAATTGGGACTTCTCATAGATAAAAAAAAGAGGGATTTCAGTCTTATTACTTCTATTTTGGGTTTGTTCAATGCTTAAGAATGTTAATAAGCAAGCTTGACAAGGGAATTGTGCTTATTAGTTTTAAAAGGTAGAAATGTGATTTATTCAAGTAAAGAGTGGCTAATTCTTTTTAATTATCTTTTGACCATTCTTTAATAGCCAATACCTTAAACCTCATTACAACCCAATTAAGACCTAAGTGATTCTATGTTTTGCTTTGAGTTGTTTAGCGGAGATGACCTTCGGGTTCCGGTGCTAAAGGAGAGGCCTATAGTGTTTCTAGAGTTTCAAATGCGAAACCTTAAGTGTACTTAGTATACTTTAATTCTAAAGCTTGACTATGAAGATGCATTGGGGTTTTGTTTTTGAAAATTGTCTAAATTGTTTTGGTCTTTCACACATGGAAACTGATTCTTATCTCCTTGTTTGAGTTTGTTTTAGCCATGATTTTATTGAGTGCTCTTGTTAAATGTTGAATTTAATCTTGAATTGTTTAAATCTAGTTTTGAGTTTGATTATTCTGAGAAGTGGGTTTGTTCAAATTTGCTCGGGGACGAGCAAAAGCTAAGTGTGGGGTATTTGATAAATGTGAATTTATCTATGTTTTTAATGTGTTTTTACAATATTTTTAGGATAGTTTTATATTAATTTAGTTGTTTTAATAGTTAGTTTCTTCAATTGATGTTTTAATTGTCTAATTAAGTGTTTTTAGGACGTAATTGAAAGAAAGAAAAGAAAGTTAGAAGGGCTTAAATGAAGTTTGGATTTTGGGATAACCTTGCAAAGAGGAAAACAATTCACATTTCCAGCAGAGGCTTAACACTCCGTGGAGTGTTGGGTTACTAGGTAGAGTGCTCCACCGAGTGAAGCATACACTCTGCCGATTGATGGAATGAGGAATTGATTGCTCCACCGAGTGAGGAATAAGTTGCTCCACCGATTAAGCTACACACTCCACCGAGTGTGTTGATTCTCCAGGGTACGTGCACTTTCCAAAACTCTTGAATAAGAAGTTTTGTTTTGGAATGAAATAAAAAGTAGGAAGGTTAGGGTAAAACTCTTCCTGGAGGATATAAAAAGAGCAGTTTTATTTTGAGAGAAGACAACGGCTTGGGCTTTGATTTTTCTTGAGTTCTATTTTCTTTCTCTTTTACAATGTTTTTGATGGAGAACATGAGCGGCTAAATTTCTAATTCCGATTCAAAGGTGATTCGATTCCAATTTTAATTTTGTGAGGCTTCGAACTCAACAAGGATTTCTTCAATCTAAGTAATTCTTACTTCCTTGTTCTTAATTTCTATGGATTATTTGTATTGATTAACTTGACACCTTACTTCAATATGAATTTTTTTCAATTGCTATCCATGAGTTTGTGATCCGTAATTGTCATGAATGATTGATTCTAGTAGCAAAGAATTGGCTTATGTGTGTGTGATTTCGGCTTTCCGATTTACATAGCTTGCATAATAGATTTTAGGGAAATAAAAGTGCAGAGTTAATTGAATTGTAGCTATCTCGATCAATTAATCTTTGTCTTAGTCATTCTCATTAACTCTTAATGCTATCATTGAAATGATATGGAATGCTATCGTGCCCAGTTAAATCAATGGTAAGATTTGATTTTAAATGCTTTGTTTGAGTCAATTACATTAGGAGAATTATTGCTTTCTACGACTTTTCTGATTAAGTAGACTAAGTTCTTGGATTAAGAAATTAATCTTTAAGCCTATGATCAAAGTTACAATTGGATGAGATTTACGCCTTTGAATTGGAAGTTTGGTAAGATTGATTTTCATTTAATTCAATATTTTTGCTCTCTGTTAATTTCTTGTTAATTTACTTTTAGTTTTAATTCAAAAGATTCAAAACCCCCCATTTACTTTATACTTTTGTTTTAACATTGAGAAATTAATCATCATAGTTCTCTTGGGATTCGACCTGGTTCCACTATTTCTACAAGTTAGTTTAGGTGAATCAATATTTATTTTTGGAGGGCATCGACAACCCGACCATTCCTTAATGTAGTATTCCACTTCACTTTTTCAGCATAAAATTTCCTTTTCTTCCTTATATAAGTCATAAATATCTTGAGTTTTGAAGATAATGGCCTTTTGCATGGCCCTCCATCCTTTTTTTCAGCCCAAAATTGTTTCTCCTTAGATATAAGCAAGTCATGAAGATGTTGAATTGTTGAGTTACTAGTCTCTTATGAATATTGCAATTAATATTTGAGTTCTTGATTCTCTCTTCTCAAATCTTCCATTTGTGCTCTCGAAATCCATGGAGAATCATACTCTTCAACAAAGGATGGTGATAAATAAGGATTTTATAAATGTACACGTAAGAGCTTTAATTCCTCCCTTTCTCTCATTAAATTATTCATTTGTTGTTGTAAAAGGAATAATTTATAATCTTGGACATCATCTTGCATCATCTTAAAGAATGCCTCAAAATTTTTCTACAAAGAATAATCACCAAATCAAAAATAAAAATCTTAGATTAACTCAATCAAAGATATTAAACAAACAACATCGTTGTTCCCAGGTAATGGCACGCAAAACTTGATCGGTGTCTAGCAAGTGTATTAGATTGGCTACTAATATAGAAAAATATAGATTAAGATCCTAAATATCGTACCCAAGAAAATATGGATTGCGCCAAATATTTATAAGTGAGTGAAAATAATATGTGATTATTCCCTAAGTTTTTAATTTTAAATACAAAAACTAAACTAAACGTAAACTAATGATAAAATAAAATAAAAACTAAAATTAAACTAACATTGATTAAAGACAATAACTAAAATATTTTTATTGAAGGACTTTCCACCTTAATTTCTCATGCATATAACTTAGTTAAAGAAAATGCAGTTGATTATGGAAAACTAGAAATAAATTTAGATAACTTCTCATAATATCTTTCTAAACATCAAATTTCCTTCTCGAAATAATTCAATACTCAGCGTAAAAATCTAGTTCATAAACTCCTAAATATCTATCAGACCCTTTCTCAAGAAATTTCACTTCAATTCATTCTTAATTCGCCTCTTTATAGACTTAATTTACCTAAAGTCAATATACAGTTACCATATTTTTTTAGAAAATAACCATACATCAAATTAGACAAGTTAAACCATAAACATGCATACCTTAAAGTCAATATTGCATCTGATCATTAATCATTTCTCAACAAATCAATAATCAAAGTAAATGTAACTCAAGATAAGGATTTCTACTCAGGAATTAAGAAATAACCAACTGACATTTAATTAAAGAATAAACTAAGTCATTAAATAAAGAAATATGAGGGTTCAAGTTTTTCTCAGCAAAAGAAAATTAACTACTCATTCATTGTCATAAAACTGAAATAAAAATAAGATAAAGGAAAGATACACATAAAATCCTTCAGCTATTTTTGAAGTTCCCTTAAAACTTATCAATCATACCTTTTAAATTTTAAGTGAAAAACTAAACTAAAAGACTATGAATTATGTAAAGAAAATAAAAGCTCTGAATTATTCTCCTTTTTTTTTTGCATTTCTCTACTGCTTTATAGCTTAAAAAGAAAAAGTAAAACCAACTTTAGCTTTCTATTCTGTAGAACTTTTAATTACAGTAAAAGACTTCCTGTTTAGTAAAGAATAGAATCCAATCCTGTTTAAAAAAGAAGAGAATCCAATCCTATTTAGTAAAAAAGAGAATCCAATCGCAAGTAGGATTAATAGAATCGACAGAATGAAATTCCAAACGGCCGAGTATGCTTAGGTGAATTGCCCTTGCTCGGTAGAGTGATTTTTCACTCTATCGTGTACTTTATTTCATAAGCCACTCCACGGAGTGACTAGCCTCTGTACTAAATGATCAAAACTCTTATTCCTTTAAAACTTCCAAAAGCTAAAATTTCACTTAAGTCCTTCAAATTTTTCTTCTTTTTCTTCAATTAGGTCCCTAAAAAACCAAAATACACAATTAAACAATTAAAACCTCAATTGAAGAATTTAACTAAAAAGTAACTAAATTAGCATAAAAAATAACATAAAAACATATTAAACATACGTTAATAACATAGTTAAATTCACACTTATCAGCCACTGATCATATTTTTTAAGATCAATGCAAAATATCAGCAAGATAGATCAGCAGAATAATGCCATTAGGAAAGATGAGTATGTCAAAAATCATCCAGTATATTGGCTAAGTCTTTCAAAGAGAAAAGGATCATCTTGAGATACCAGTTTGGCAACCACTGATTAAAATCCTTGATGCTTCTGTTACCTAGAGCTTTACATGCAACTGAGACTTGAGTTAGAGTTTTGAGGGCAAAAAGAGAATTTTGATTTACCGCAAACCTTTAGGCAGGGGGCATAACTTCTGGGTAGAGATGTTGAAATACATACATATCATTTTGGCAAAAGAAAGGACTTAGATGTCATTTGGGTAAAATATGGGACCTAGATGTCATGTTGATAAAAAAAATGAGACTTAGATGTCACTTTGATAAAAGTTAAGGACCTAAATGTAATTTTGTCAAAAGATGGAGGCATAAGTGTAATTTTGATATAAGATGAAAACATTGGGCAGTAAAAGTGATATTTTACTCTAAATTAAGGATAATAGTGAAAATTAGTGTTAAAATAAAGAATAATGTAAATAAAGTAAGTAATTAAAGAAGAATAAAAAAATGAAAAATGATTAAGAATAATTAAGATTTAAATAACATAAGATTTAACTTGTTAAATTAAATAAGGTAGTTAATTATATCGGAATTCGAATCAATATAATCGGTATGTTTAGTAAAGATTAAAATTTTAAATTATAATGAAATTTAAATAAAATTAAGTAACTATGGTAAATAAAATAATTGATTAAGGAACAAATAGTAGGATAGTATGGTTAAGTGATCGATAGAGACAACCTTGTAATTTTGTGGGAAAACTGGGGTATAAATGTAAAGTAGCACTAAAAATATAACTAAGAGGGGTAAAATGGTAAAAAGGGCAAAAATGTAAGAAAATAAAGTCAACAGGGACTAAATAGTGATTTACCACTATATAAGGAAATGTTAAGGACAAAACATAAATTGAGTAGTAAAAATAAAATAAAAGATATGAACTGGTAAAAAGGATAAATCAGCATTGTAATTAGTGAATTATGTGATAAAATAAAAGTTAGGGATTAAAATGTAATTTTTACTAGAAGTTGGAAAATAAGTAAGTAAAAAAATAAAAATAGTAATAAAAGGAATCAAAAGGTAAATAGGAAATTTAGGATATAAATTCGAATTATCGAGGCTGAGAATGAACGGAGAATAGAGTTAATAAGGACCAAATAGTAACTTGCCATTATGTCAAGATATTATAAGAATTAAAATGTAAATTGGGGAAAGAAAGTAAAACAAAGGATATAAAAGGGGTAATTATGTAAATTATGGTGAAAAACAATTGAAATTGTAAATAAGTGGATGTGAATGATTTGGGTGTAAATAAAGAATTAATAGAAGATAATTAAAATGTAATTAGGAAGGTAAGGGATGGCAGATATGGAATAAAATGTAAAAATTAGTGTAATAGATTGATAAAAAGAAAACTAATGAAAGAAAGAAAAATATCATGTGGGTTGAACGGTAAATTTTAAAGTAACTAAGCAAAAGGGCCAAATTAAATTAACAATTTGGAAAGTAAACATGTAATTTTAATTCAAAAGGGTAAGAAAACGAGAATAAAGTCAAAGAGGAAACGAAATTTAAAAAGGGGGCTATAAAGACCTAAGGTGAAAGTAAATAAATAAAAAATATGGGTTCATTGTATATGAGCTTTAAACCTTAGGATGGAAATCGGAAATTTATTAGTACATTAAAATTCAAACGATAATTTAACAATAAAGTAATAAATAAAAGACAAATTTGGATACTAAATCAGGGGCCTAATTGTAAATTAGTAACAAAAGCAGAGGTTTGAAAAAATAAGATAAGAACAAGTGCTGAGATTCGAACTAGAGATAAAATGAAAATTATAGCAAAGGTGTAAATGATGTAAACATAGAGAGTTGAGCTAGATTATTAATTTTTGAGACATAATTTAAGAAATTGACTAGTGCCAGTAAAATAAGAGAATAAGGATTAAGATAGAACATTCATAAAAAAAATCGAAATAAAATAATAACGATGATAATAGAATAGAACGAGTATAACAGAAAATAAATGTGATTTGGTAGACACTTTAAAGATAAAATATTTATTGAACGAAGGGCATAGTACGACAAGAACAGTAATAAAACTTAGTAATGAGAACCAAGCTATATGATAAGTAAGAAAATGAAGTAATAAAATAGAAATCAAGATAGGAAAAGCATGAGATAAATTATAGTCCAAGCACTAAATTTGAAAACAAGTAATTAGAAATGCATATGATATTAAAATAATTACACAAGGATTAAAAGTATTTAAACGATGACATAAATGTGTTAAGAATAAATGAACAATCCAGTATAAGGAATTGAAATGAGAATGGCAAGTTAGTAATATAATGCAAATCAGGAATCCATAAATGGTATAGAGAAATAAAACGTGAGAATAAGAAAAGTAGGATAATTGATTCAAACGAAATAGGACATAGATAAAATTGGATAAAAACAACAATTTTAAATTTGTATATGTGTGAATGTGAAATTTGTTAATTTGGTATTCACCACGAAGCATTTTATGCTTAAAGTGTCGCTCTCTGCTGATCGCAGATATTTAAAGATTGTAAATAAAAAATTGAAGGTACAGGCCTGGAGTCGGGTCGCTATTGGATGGTATCACTTGCAAAATAAATTTATTTATGAACAATATATCAGTGTTATACGTTATGTATTCTTTGTATACTATTAGCATACATTATCCTAAACATGCATTTTGATATCAATATCAAAACATATAACTCATTAAAAAAAGAGAAAGATCTCTAATTTATTAAAAATAAAATATGGCAAAATTTAAGAACCCAAAACAATATCTAGCAATAGTAGCTAGCATAAATCCATTATTAAAAGGCATGGCATCGATCAAACATAGATAAATATATAATTATAAAAAGGAGATGAAGATATAATCAAGATCTAACCTTCATTCTCATCCATGAAATGTAGTTTTTCTTCAACTGATCTTCATACATATTAGTGAGTTTTGTGGATGTTGATCTGTCTACATTTTTATTTGCACAAGTCTATTCTTGAGTCAAATTTCACAAGTACTAAACTAATCCTATTAGTAGTAAATTCTAGCTATTTTGATTGTACCATTCATTGACTTGGCAATGTTAGAAGTCACTGTTGAATACCTATTATTAATAAAATGCAGCCTCAAACATTTCTCATATCCAACCATTAATAGATACTTTGGTATTCTACCAACCTTCTTAATTTCTTTTCATGTAATATTCAAATTCCTCAATTGTATATGATTCAGCTGCTTTAGAAAATAAAATTTTGATCTTTTTGAGCTTTTTCTTAAACGTTATTTTCACAGTGTTCAACAGGTGGTAAACACATATGAAATAAAGAACACCATGATACATTTTGGCAGATGCTATATGAAGACTTCCATATCTATCGGGTATAATGCATATTTTATCTATTGTTCCATATGTTTGTCTAAATTTTATTAAAAAAAGCACTCCCAAGAAGTGTCATTTTTCCAAGAACTTTGAGTTGAAGCTCTTATTGAAATTCCTCTATATGCTGCCTCTAAAAAGGTACCATCCATAACTACTATTGGCAAGTAAAATTTCCAGCCTTTAATTGATGCATTTAAAGTAAGGAAAGGGCATAAAAGTGACATGTTATCTTGTGTTTCCAGATGATTAGTGTGATTTATAGTCAATGCTGACATATTAATCATTATTATATATATATAATATTTTATTTCAATGGCTCAACTTCTTTGCTTTTGTTATTCAAATTGTCTAAAGTTTTCTTGCTCACGAAACTAACATAATCCATCATATCTATAATTGTTTCATCCAAGTTGACAAATGGTATATCTTCTTCCAATAGTAAACTTGTTGTTTTAGGTTCGACTTCTATCATTCCAAGTTCACTTGAGCTTATTTTGGAGATTTACCCTATAATAAAAACATTTGAATAGTTTTTTTTTTTATATTCTAGATATATCCTAAAATGCATAATTGAACAAAAAATATATCTATGCATGTATTCATATCCACTTAAGAAAATTAATACATGATATACAATGCACAGCACTAAAATATTCAATAATATGCAATGACAAGTATATTGAAACTACAAACTAATTGAAACTAGATATGAGATTATAACCATTAAAAACTTTATGGAAAAATCATACTAATGTCCCTTCATTCGAACTTAGTTAAATCCATGTCTAGATCATGTATTTGTACTAGCCCCAAAACTTAATGCAACAACAACAAACAATATCTAAAAGTGAAATGCATTTTTTGTAAATTACTTATTTTACACTTGTCCATCTTTATAATGCACAATGGATATGATTTGAAATCTAGTTCTTTGAGTTTCAATTCCAAATAAAACAAGAGTGTCATATCATCCTTTATTCTCAGTGGTGGATACCCATCTCCAATAGCATATATTTGATGTCTACTATGCTATTTTCGGTACTCCCATTCAGCTATTTATTTATTTATTAATTCTTGTAGGTTATCATAATTACAACCTAGTGGAATTAGTATTCCATCAACTTGAAAATCTTGATACATGTTATGTTCACTCCGTTTTTCATTATATTGCTTCAAAATTGAAAATTTTCCATCATTGTAAATATCCTATGAAATACAAATATAAGCACAATCAATTCTTAGAAAATGGAAACTTGCAAGATAACCAAATAATCTAATCTACCAAGCCTAAACATGGCAATAACTACTTCCATGATCTTTGAAGGCATACAATTTAATTCAGTAATACATGCAGTCTAATTAACATACAATGTAGATTAGATGCAACAAGTAAAATAATTCAAAAGAAAATAGAATATAAATTTTCATTTCATTCCACATTCTATTGCAGTTTGTGTGAATATGGAAAATAAGACACATGGAAACCAAAAGAATCAGCAAGACGAACAAGGGAAATATTGATGGTGAAGGCCAATTTGACGAATGAAGAGAAACCAAAATGTTATACAAACCTTTTATAATGTGACAGTGAAGGCTTATTTCAGATCGTGACTTAGGGATCTCCGAAAGATAGAGCACAGAAATAAATAATGGAGGGGATTAATTTTTTGTTTGATTGATTAGCTAAAGTGATATTTTTGAAAATAAAAATTTAAAAAAATAAGTGAAGGAGTTTAGGATACATCCATGACTCACGAGATGATAAATTGATCCGAATATAATAGAGATAATATTAAAACAGGAAATAATTTATATGAGATTAATTACATATTGGGTTTTCCCTTAGTTAGGGAATATATTATTTATGTATATATTAATATGGCAGTTATATATATTAGTTTTTGTAACTGATATATTTAATATAGCATTATTTCCTTTACTTAATATTGTAACTACCAATTTAATTCATCAATATTAAGGTAATTTATGTTACTTTAATTGGAGCCCTATATAAGGGCTAAAATTTTTCATTTGAAAAGAAGAGAAAATTAGAGATACCGAAACTCTGTCGATTTATCTCCTCGCGTATTCTCTCTTTGCCAAATGGGATTTTAGTTTATGGATTTATACTTTCATCGCATAGTTTGTGACACGTGGGTGAAAAGTGGGGTTTTTTGAAAATAGGATTATTTTTAAAATAATTTAGAAATCTGGTGCTATAGTAAAAAAATTTAAAAATTTGGTGTGATGGATTTTAGTTGTACCTGGTGTCGAAATAAGACATGCAGGACCCACCTTTGTTTGACTAGCAGGATGCTTAATTTCGGCATGGAACAGTGCCGGTATCTTGTATGTTGGGGCCCATATGAAGCTGCATTTCGACTGAGTGATGTGTTGAAATCCAGCCACTCTGCCTCCCTTTAGCTCTTATACATGGTCTTGAAAATCATGCTTAACCCCAACCATTCTTTTCCTACTTCACCTGCTTAGAAGTGAAAACACAATAGTTATGAGAACAAAATAGTAAAAAATAATTATATGTATGTTAAACTCAAGTATAAAAGTAACGGTTGTTTTTCAATTTTTTATTGTTCTTGCCCAACAATTCCAATATCAATCTCTCATTTGCTTCCCCTCATTTTCAAAGTTCTTCTCATTTTTAAAGTTTCTTATGCCACACTTTTAGTAGCATTTTAAATTTTATTCGACATAAAAATGGTAATATTAATGTGATATACAATTTAAATGCAAGAATTAAAATTTATATTATTATTAATTTTATTTTGATATTTAATTTGTAGGGGGTGACAATTTTGAAGGTTATATAATTTCAAGATTCAAGGTAAAATAAATTTTCTTTTTAATCAAATTAGCAAATAAAAAATTTGTAGTTTATTCAAATTAATTGTTTAACATGCTATTTATTGTGAATTAATTATTTAGCATGCTATTTAAAATTATTGACAACTTAATAATTTATAGTGTATAAAATTAATTTAATTGATTGGTAAATATTAAATGCTTGAAAAAAATACATTGATAAACTGCCAAATTATAAAGTGTGATATATGTCAAAATAAAAAAAAATATTTATGCATGCTTAATACATGAAATTAATATTTATATCTATATTTTAAAATTTAAATATATATATATATATATATATATATATATATATGAGATAAATATTAGTTCTACAAAAATTTATGATTAATTTTAATATGATATAAGTAAATGAAAAATTTTATTAAAATATAATAATTATTTTATTAATTTGATATGATAGATGGTACAAACATAATTAGCCCCAAGAGGAATCATGGGTGATATGGCCCGATAAATTATCAACAAAAAATGGGATGAATTGTACAACTGCCAAATTAAAAATGATATAACAATGTTCGAGCATATTATTACAATAAATAAAAAATTACAAGAAATTATTATGAGAGGATATCGGGTGATTGAAGAAAAGAAGGTGAAAACTCTTTGCATGACACTACCTATATGTTATTTGAAGATTGTAATGAAAATTTGAAATCGTGAGCATATAAAAAAAATATGAGTAGTTAGTTATGATATTTATCAAAGATGTGATAAATATTAGTGATGAAAATTGTATTAAAATTAGAGGTCATACAATGCCCGTTGATAAAAAAACATATTGTAAGTGGTACAATTGCAATATGTGGCCTAAATATTATGTTCATTAAATCATAATATATGGCCTAAATTTATGTAATAATGTAAGTTGTTATGATAATTTCGTATGTTTATTTTTCATTTACAAGTATTATAATATGACAATTATTAATATAAAATCATAATTTTTATTTGACTATATAATTTTGTTTTAGAATAATTAAATCATTTATTATAAACATAAAATCAATATATATATAAATTTGTTTGAGTTTATTTTGTAGTTGAATACAAATTTGGACATGGATTGTTATCATTTAGGAGCTACACGAATCAATCCAGGTCCCATTAATAAGGAGTTGTTAATAATGCAAGGAAAATATCGATCTGATGCAATCTAGAATAATTCAGTAATTTCTTTATATATATATATATATATATATATATATAATGTTATATTTTTTAGATTATTAAAGCAATTTTTTTGTTTATTTAGCTTGACATATTTAAATTGAACTAAAAGGTTGAAAGAGATATTGTGAGAACAAAAGAGGTAGCATTGAGGAGCACTATAAAGAAATTGATCCAAGAATTCAACCATATATAAGAGCATCCAGGTTGATAGAAATCACACGTATTGCAATGATAAATATTGATTGGAATTTAATTGCATCACTCATTGAAAGGTGGAGATCAGAAACCCACACGTTTCATCTTACATGTGGTGAAACAACAATAACACTTTAAGATGTAGTTATTCTAACGGGGTTGCCGATTAAAGGTGAACTTGTGATTTGAAGAACAAACCTTGATTGGATGAAAATTTTTTATAATTTACTCAGGCCAGTTCCTCCAGCCACAGATGTGCTTGATCGTAGAATTGAGATGACATGGTTAGATTCTATATTTGATGATATTCCTGCCAATGCATGCACGTGCATGGTTATTGAGATGTTTAGGTGGCCTATTATTTTCTGCAACATCTTCTAGTATGATACACCTAATCTTTCTACCACTTTTAGAGAATTTAGAAACAGTTGGGTAGTATAGTTGGGGGTCTACATGACTGGCATGACTGTATAGAGAATTATATAGGGCAACGCAGCCTTATGCTAAGGAAGTTGCAGGATATTTACAACTTATACAAATATGGGCTTAAAAAAGACTTCCCCAGTTTAAGCCAATACATTTAAAGCCATATTCTTTAAATAGAATATTGCCTTAAGGACACATGTATCATTATAAATTTAATATTATTTTAAATTAATTATATAATCTTATTTTAAAAAGTATGATATATTATTTTGTTATCATGTTTATTTAGGTGGACCGAACCTCTAGATGTGAATATCATGGACATGAGGGATATATAGACTTATAGAGAAATATTAGATACACAGAACATTGATGAGGTTCTATTTTAAATCTAATAAAATTATTTACAAATAATTTTTCATTACATTAAAATTATGACTTATTTTATGATCTTTATATTTATGTTTTTTTTTTGTTTTATTTGCAATACAGTTTGAGTGGGAGCCTTACAATAGTGTAATTAGTAGTCTCCCTAAATATTGCACAAGTAGACATCAAAGTTGGATGGCAATTGTTCCACTCATATATTTCAATATCATTGAGTGGAACCATCCCGATAAGGTCATACGCCAATTTAATTTTGATCAATCAATTCCATCTCACCCCCTTATACAAGATAATCTACATACGATAGATCTGCGTGGCCTTCACCATATGAATTAGGTCACTGAATTTCAAATCTTCATAAATATATGGAACATCCGTCATACATGTGTTGTGATAAGCCAATGATGAAGGCATTCATTGCATAACCGATTTGAATACATGCAGTGGTACATGCAACGAACTAGACATTGGATAACCCCAATCGGAGCATCTTGTTCAACGACAGTAAGTATTTCAAATCTTGTTTATTTTGCATAATAATAATAATAATAATAATAATAATAATAATAATAATAATAATAATAATAATAAACATTTGGCGAATCATTTTGGAAAATATTGCTAACTGTAAATTTTTTTAGGCTGATGGTGTTGAAAGAATGTATCATGAATTGGGCGAAGCTTCGAATAATAGCAGAATCATGGAAAGCATCCTATTTGTCGTAGGTTATGATGATCAAGCCGCAACTGAGTATCCACGTCAATCGTGTCCTAATCCTATTAATGTTACACCTATGGAACAATAATTTGTTGACTTTCATACTACAAGACATAGGTTAGGAATGATTGAGAGGCGATTAAGTGTTGAACAAATATTTTATGATCTAAATGTGTTGCAAATTCCACCACCAATGTCATGGCCTTTTAAAGAAATGAATGTACCTCATGATCAATTTTTGCCGCAACCAGGTTGCCAAAATTTCTCAACTTTTGAAGTCGGGGGCACAAGTTATACACAAGGCGAAAATGGTGGATCGAGCACCTCACAACCAGGGATACCTATGTCAGTTTCGATTGAGCAAACATCTGGTGCATACACTGTTCCAGCATTTAATACAGAAGGTTCATCAACACAGGGTGGATGTGAAAATGACTTCATCTAATAATTATTTGGAACACCAAAAGAATCATATCCGCAAGAAAATTATGGAGGTCCATTGTTTTTTGAATTCTGTAATAATATTGTTAGTGGTGATGGTGGATCAATTGACGTACAAGAGAGTAATGCACCACACATCGAATCAAATGACATACAAGAAGACAATGTGTCGCATGATGAACAACAACCACGATATCCTACTTAAAATAGAAGGCCCACTAGATGTGGTACAGGATCACATTTTATTAATTAAGCTTCATATTTCCAATTTATGTAAATTGTATTACTTTATTTATTTTTTTTAAATTTTATTGAACATGATAATTATTAACTAGTTAAAGTAGCACATAAAATATCATCATACAATTTAATAATACTACATATGCATCAATTAAGGATGTCCACTAATAAAAAAAAATATCAATAAATATAAAGTCAACCTACATATTTCATGGGTATTCAGTTAAATTTGACGGGCTTAATATGTCATACTGAAAATCAGCTATACCGAACCCTGATTATCCTCCAGTGTAAATTATAAAAGTAACTGGGATCGATATTTTTTCCTACATTATATTTATGTATATCATCATTTAATTACTAATTTACTATTTTTTCATAAACCTCACATTCTAAAAAAAAATCAATTTAAATTGCATAAAAATTCTTAAAATTTTGCTATACCTACTTCAAAATTAAAATTTAAACTATTATCATTTATTATTTTTTATCTTTCTATGCAGTAATTTTTCATACATCTTAACATTATACATCTACTTTTTTAACATATACAAATTTCTTACACCAATTGTTTCAAATATTATTTTAAATTTTATTTTAATATCCTTATCATACAAATCAAATTACAGATTATCAATTTCATGAAAAAATACATACAAATACAATATTTTTAGCTTAATCAACACATATTTAAATTTAATAGTTATTTATTCTTTTCCTTGCATATAACCTTTTTATACTAATTAAATAGACTATATAATACAAAACAATTAAGCAATACAATAGATCTGCTACTAAGAAAATTATTAATTTTAACATATAAACTAAATAAATTTTTCTAAATTCAAAAATACAACTTACCTTTGTTTTAATCAGATATACGTCAAAATAATAGCCACCTACAAATAAAATATAAAAAAATGTTAATAATAATAATAATAATAATAATTTTTACCTAACATAACAAAAATGATATTAATATCAAATTAAATAATGTTTTTTTAATACATACTAATTCACTATCGGGTAAAAAAATTTAAGCAATTAGAAGTATATGAAGAGAATAAGAGTTGAAAAACAAAGAGAAAGAGTTTGAGATCGTCTGAGGATGAGAATGATAAAATGAGGAGGTGAGAAAGAATTTTCAGGGCTTTAAATATTTAATATAGACGTTAGATACCAGCACAAGGCTTAGCTGGAATGCAGCTCCACATGGACCCCAGCATGCCGAAAAACAGCATTGTTCCATGTTGGAATTAAGCATCTTGCCAGTCAAATGAAGGTGGATCCCGCACGTTTAATTTCGGCACCAGGTACAGCCGGAATCTATTACACCAAATTTTCAATTTTTTTACTGTAGCACCTTATTTCTAAATTCGTTTAAAAATAATCCTATTTTCAAAAAAATTCTGTGAAAAGCTTTGCTAGTAACATGAAAGAGTCAATTTTCGCTTCAATGAACTGTGCTTCGAAAGATATTTATGTTTACTTCTCGCTATATATCTTGATATATTTTTTCCTTCATAAGTTTCAAGAAATATTATAAAAAAGGTATTTTTAAAAAAAAAAGTCTTGAGTAATTTCCTAAATTTCATATGAAATTTGCTGTTTAGCTTCGTCCAATGAGGATTGCTAGTTTCAATTAGGGTGAGTGGACCTCCTAATAATTCCAATTCCAACCCACAAATGGGTTTAAAAAATGACATTTCCACCCACAAATATTATTGACAGATTTATCCAAAATTATTATTCCATGCACGAGCTTTGACAAAGCCATGTCGATTTATGTGGGACTCTCGTCATTACATTTCCAACATTTTGTATGGATATGCATTTTCTAATCATATCTCATTTTCAGAATATTTTAAATATTTATAAAAAGATAATAATATTATAAATATTCACCAATAATTGCTTGGAAGGTGCAACTTATCGTTTCACTTTCACTTGTTGGAAAAATGGGGCTTTTAGAAATTGGACAGCTCCACACAATGTCCACTTGTGGAGTGCTCGGACCTGGTCACCGAGAGGATCCCAATTTGTTGGCTTATGCTATTCATTTTTCACCATTTAAACTTGGCTATCAGATTTTTAAGGAAAAACACATCCTAACATCCTTCAACGTTAACAATTTTTTTTTTTACATTAGTTTTTCTAGTTTTAAAAATTAATATTAAATCTCAATACTTTTTAAATTATTCATATTATAACAAATTTACATAAAATCGATGAGATTAAAATATTATTTTGTATAAAATTAATATACAATAACTGTAAAACCTAACAAAACATTAAAAAAAAAAAACCAACCCATCATCTGCATAAAATGAAGATATATTTTTTTCAAATTTTTTTTTTTATGTTTGGTGTGTTTTATATTTTAAATTAATCTCATATAATTATTCTGTAAGTTCTATTTAAATTTGGCCTAATATAATTAATTCAAAAATTATTCTAATCTAATATATGTCAACTTTTGAAAGTATAAGAATTTGATGTAATATATATATATATATATATATATATATATATATATATATATATATATATATATATATATATATATTCAATTTTCAATATCTTGAAAATGAAATGAGATATTTTTTTTTTCTAAAATCAAAAAATATTATTCCATCCATACAAATAACTAATTTAGTTTTTCAACAATATTCATAAGCTTACTAATTATACTAAAAATTGAACAAATATCTATTATAGCAAAACCATATATTTAACAATTTATATCCAAATATGCAAAGTAGAAGAAAGGCAGCCAAAAAAAAGGGGAAAAAAAAAGGCCGGTACTAAAAAAATTTAAGAATGTAATTAGCACTTCATATAATTTGAAAAGGAAAAAGGAAAAAAGAAAGAAAAGGCTGGTACTAATATCTCATGCCCAACTAAATTGGGGCTAGGTACAGTTAAAAGAAAACCGCACTCCCCCACATATAGTACTACGTCGAAACTCATCGATAAGTCTTGTCCTGTCCTTGATTACCTGTGCTAATGAGCAGAAATTAGAAGGCACTGCAGCAACCAAACATGTTCAGTATAATTAAGGGATGCTTCAACTGTTTCTGCGATATAATCTATGTTAATTTGAGCATTTTAGTTAATTTTGTTTCATACTATACCGTTCAGAATGTATTTTAAACCAAATCAAGAGATCAAACTAATAATAACACATTTATAAAGTTAGTTGAAAAAAAAAATTAGAGTTATGAATATGCATTGATGTCAGTATACCATTGGGTTGCTATATAAATTTTTCCTAAATCCCATCCAGGCAGGAATTCTCCTCAAACCAATGCCATTTTGCTTGTGATCAGTGTCTTTGCTCTTATGAAATGAGAGTAAAATCAGAGACAAGTAGATTTGAGCAACATGAAGAGACTAATTTATTTTAAAGAGTACACTTGCTATGAAGACAAATACAGGCTAAATTAATTTGAAATTCATCGTCCATGCTGATTCTTTATTTCAGAGAACACATCCTCTAGTTTATCAGAATCATTGTTGCTGCAACTCATTTCATGAGTACTCACAGTGCTCGATGAAACTAAACGACGTAATGCATCTGAAGACGTGAATGACGCATCATCATCGGGGGTAGTCACTTCGCTAGATTGCTTATATGAGCTTTTTTGGGTCTCACTGAAATCAATACCTGCATTCTCATTTTTCTCAGCAGATTGTTGCAGCTCCAAAGCCAATTCAAGGATATATACCACATCACTAACAGTTGGCCTTTCACTTGCTTTTTCACAAATACAACTATCTGCAATTTCCATGAACTTCTTTAAAGAGACCCTTGTAATATCGCCCTTCAAGTGTGGATCGATAATCTGATCAAGGGTTCCTTTTCGAAGACAAATTCTTGCCCAGTCCACTAAGTTCACTTGTTCTTTAGGTTTTGTTATCATCACCGGTGGCCTTCCGCATACTACTTCTAACAGCACCACTCCAAATGAGTACACATCTGATTTCTCAGTAAGCTGAAATCTGCTTAAGTATTCAGGATCAAGATACCCTAAAGTACCTTTAACAACACTACTGACATTGGTTTGGGATTCACCAATATGATCTGCTTTCGACAATCCAAAATCCGAAACCTTGGCTATCCAATTCTGGTCCAAAAGTATGTTTGATGACTTAACATCGCGGTGAATGATGGTGTGCTTTGCCCCGGTGTGAAGGTAATGCAATCCTTGTGCAGCTCCAATGCAGATTTGCAGTCTTCGCTTCCATGGGAGTGGAGTTTTTTGAGCTTTGTAAAGATAATATTGAAGGTTACCGCACGGCATGAACTCATAGACAAGGATCATTTCGCTTTGCTGGTCACAGTATCCAATTAAGGAAACGAGATGAGCATGGCGAAGCCTGGACAACATCTTGATCTCAGTATGGAACTCGCGGATCCCCTGTTTCGATGATGAACTTAACCGCTTGATGGCAACTGGGGTGGATCCATTTTCGATGAAGCCTTTGTAGACAGTACCAAAACCTCCAATCCCAATAACATTTTTGCTGTGAAAGTTTGTTGTTGCCGCTCGAATTTCAGACATCGTAAATTGATGACAAAGATCAGTTGGTAGTAACGAAGCAGTATCAGTGGTGATGGAGTCAGATGTGCTGGGAAGTGCTCGTGAGAACGACTTTTTTGCTGCAATAGCAGCGCCATCCTTTGCTTTGTCTTTCCGTCTATAGATAAAGAATAAAGCAATAAGAGCGATAAAAAGCCCAGAACCTACAGCAGCTCCAACAATAAGCAAAATTAAAAGAGTCGCTTTTCTCTTTTTCCTCTCATGTGGTATTGGATGTTGTTCTGGTGGAGAAACAATCAGTTCAGGATTGGATCCCGCTAGACTACCGTCTGAATTGTTTAACTTGAATATCTCTACACCATTCAAGATTGCATCGGAGTATCTGGGTACAACATGAGTATTGGGATGCAAAGCAAGCCACAAATCTTGCTTTCTGTTGCTTCCTGCCGGTAACCAAACTATGTAATCTCTGTATACCGGATTGTCCTTGCCCCCACTCCATCGGATTACACTGGCTTCTTTCTCGGCTGTCATATTATTGATGAATATGTAAAACACTCTGTCATTCACTTTGGTGAGAATATCTTCAGTTTCACAGAAATGGAGTCTAACAAGGTAATTGAACCCAGAATCAACATGAAACAGCCATGTGAGATTGTACTTTTCGTTAAGTTTGGGATCCATTCCCATTGTACGTTGAGTACTGTACACAGCTTCAGGGGCAACAAAGGCAGGAGTCGCGTCTGTGTACTTTATTTTGACAACACCAAGCAATGGACGCACAATTCCAAACGCACGACTAAAGATATAATCGGCATCATCATACCATGGGCGATACATTCCTGTATCGTTTACGTTATTGACATCTCCACCACCAACATTTAGGCGGACAACAGTTTCTAGAGAGGTGGTATTGTCGAAATAGAAAAGGGTATCCACGTTTACAGAGGTATAAGGGTGGTCAATATTCTTAAAGTACAGATTGGTGGGCATGGAAACTACTTCTATGCCATTAATGAAAGCAAAAGAGTTGGGAGATGGTGTGAAGGTAAGGTTGAGTTGTTCACGGTCACTCACGGTGACAATGAATTCCTTGTTGAAGAATTCAACAGGCGGATTGGAGGCTGAAGCAGTCAGATAGGCACTGAAATTGCTTAAAAGGGTGTAATCATTTGCAGTGACAGTGAAGAAAGAATCTGATGCGTAGTGGGCTGAATAGGTGGCCGGATAGAAGTAGAGACGGATAAACTTGGGTCCGGTAGGGACAGGAAATATGCAAGTGAATTGGGAGCGAATAATGAGAGCTGTCGAGTAGGGTACTGGGGGAAGGGAAGGGTGTTGTGCAGAGGCAGTAGGGGGTGATGATATGTGGGAGATTGTGCCTTGGATGGTGAACCAGTATTGAGGAATATTGTATCGGTGGGATGGTAAGGAGGTTGGTTTTGAGCTGCAGTGTTGGAAAGGAGAAAATAGAGCAGGAGAAGGAAGAGGACTGCTCTCTGCATGATTTTGTTTCTGTTTGCCATATGTAAGGTAGATGATGTATATATAAATAAGTCACATACGGATTTCGGTTCAAGTTAATATATTTACATGGACTGATATGACCAGTTCAATTTGATTAGATATTTTACTGACCACAATTTAACTTCAAATGGGTGAGGATAATTAAACACTCATTATGCATATTACTTATTTTGGACTTCTTCTTCTTCTTGTTTTTTTTTTTTTTTTTAGGATTTTTAGATAGATCAAGGGAAAAATTTTATGATATTTGGAATTTTTTTTTCAATAACTTTAACATCGTAGTCCATCAGCAGCTACTCTGGATTGGTTAGTTGGAACCATTAAATGGTTCAGGAAGAGTAGAAGACCTTCATAAGCTGTGCGTTTACTGAGATAAGAAGCATTGACCCAAAATTGAAATATACCACACTTCATCCACAATACATATCATCTGCTATCATATATATATATATAGTGGATTGCAAATTTTGCCTTCATTTTGATTTGTTTCGGATTCTAAACTAAAGATGTTTTTTGTCCATTAAACTCTTTGGATTTTTACGGTAAGAAATCCTTTTAGAGTGACATCCTATTATTTATTTAATCATTCAAATGACTTGTCTTATACCTTACTTATTTAATTTTCTTATCTCATCCATTGATTCACAAATGGCAATCATCATATTCAAACATACTTATTTATTATTTTCACAACTAACAATTTATAAGAAATTTGTATAGTATAACAGTTGTAACCGGTATCTATCATCCTACAAAAGTTTTAAACACACTCCTAAATAGACATTCCACAACCTTACAGAACCAAATCGGAACCGAAAATTGAACCGAACCGAATATATTTCGATCTATTTGATTTGATTATTTCGATTTTCGATTTATTCAGTTCTGAACCGAAATAATTTTTCGGTTTATTCGGTTCAGCTCGATTTTTAAAATTGAAAAAGCGACCAAACTTATCAAAACTCACCGTTTTATATATATATATATATATATAACAGTAACACACTACACAATACCCATTTGTACGCACTTCCCAATGGCCATTTGTTCTTTTCTCATCTTAGTTATCTTCTTTTCTAGTCTTCTCTTCTTCTTCAATTTTCTGTTCCAATTTTTTTCTCTACAATAAATTTGCAAAACTGAAGCCACCCAATACCCATTAAATCCCTCCCTTCGTGCAAGTATGAAATGGACAGCATCAACACTCCAATAAAAAAGCCATTAAACTGAAAATACGTATGGGAGACCAAAACACCAATACCCACATCAAACCTTGACTCCATATTTTTTTTAATCTATTATTTTTTAATGAAATCCCAAATTTTCTTTTTAAGGAAAAAATTTAAAAAGAAAAAAAATTGGATAGATTGAAAAAGTTGGATGGAAAGCATACTCTTCCAAGAATCGATTCACAATCTTCATGCTCGACTCCATCACTTCTCTCTCCCAAATTTCTAACCATTTTTTCTTTCTTTTTTTTTTTTGGAAGTAGGATATAAGAAAATAGAGATTTGGAATTTAGAAAGAAGAAAAGGGTAGATCCACTCTTTGCAACTCCCACCCTCCATTTTTAGAAGTAGGATCAAAGAAAATAAAGATTTGGAATTTAGAAAGAAGAAAAGGGTAGATCCACTCTTTGCAACTACCAGCCTCCATTTTTAGAAGTAGGATCTAAGAAAATAGAGATCATGAATTTAGAAAGAAGAAAATGGTAGATCTTGAGATGGAAGAAAAAGAAGAAAGAGAATCGGATAGTTGATTCTAGTGAAGAAGAAATAAAAGGGTAGATCTTCTAGATTGTTTTAACAAGAAAAAAGCCCAATAAAAAAAGAAGCCTAATCCAAAACCAGATAGACCGAACCAAACCAACCGAAATTAATTTGGTCCATTTGGTTTTGATTCTAAATAATTCGGTTTCGGTTCGATTCTTTTTTATTGTAAAATTCGATTTTCGATTTATTTGATTCGGTCCAAAATCGAACCGAACCGACAATTTGCACAGCCTTACTTACAACCTCTAATAACATCATCATCCAACCATTTTCGGTCACCTCAATCAACTATCATCCATCTTCACAACATATGTACATATATCCATTACATATTCATATATATTACCAACATACATATAATATTTTCTTCATTAATTTATAAATACAAATCTTTAGTTAATTTATTTACATAATTAAATACATATTCAAGACAAACTACAAAACCATATTTATATTCAACTTCTTCTTTACATGCCATGCAACCCTTCCACTGCAGTCACCCACTACTACTATAACTATCCACTTTGCACAGTCAAAATAAAACCATATACTATGCAACTTTTTTGCTTGGTGATGGATACACTACACAAGATTTAATTTTATATTATATAATCTACGGTTTAACTTAAATAGTTAATTCTACATTATTTCCCTTCCATTTATCATAAATATTCATGTTATTACTAGTTTATTATTTTACTTTTACCACATAATTCATTTATTACTAATATTATTTATTATTACATATTTATATTTATTCTTTTACTTAGATCTAAAATTCTTCCACAACTTCCTAATTTTTTTGATTCTTATTTCCACTTTTTTACTAATTGAATCCAATTTTTATATCAAAATTCCATTTTAGTCCCTAAATTTTATTTAATCACAATTTTCCTCATTTTTACACTAAATTTATCCTTTTGCCCTTTTTACACCTTTTAGTCCAATTTTACCCTTTAATTACATTTTAGTCCTTATAAATATTTAATGTAATGGCAAATTACCACTTAGTCCCTATTGAATTTTCCTTTTTACATTTTCATCTTTTATACCATTTAACCCTTTTTAACCTAGTTCTCATCAATTATTTACACTTTTGCCACTTCTTTTCCATTTATTTACCTTTTTTCCATTACTTAATCATTTATTTAGATTTTTGGTTTCTTTCATCTTTTATTTTCATATTTACCATTTTTTTACTTATTTACACTTTTATCCCCTTTTTATCATTAAACTATATATTTTTTCCTAGTAGTAACTAGTAAAAACTCTCAAATTGCATATGCATAACGAGGATCAAAATGACTTAAAATGAGCCAAGATAACCACATAGAGTGATCAATGCCTCAACCAACATCTCAATGACTATCTTTCTCACATATCACATATAAGTAGACCGATGGTGGTCTACAACAATTACTTAACCTAGTTCTCATCAATTATTTACACTTTTGCCACTTCTTTTCATTTATTTACCTTTTTTCCACTACTTAATCATTTATTTAAATTTTTGGTTTCTTTCATCTTTTATTTTCATTTTTATCATTCTTTTCCACGTATTTACACTTGTATCCTCTTTTTATCATTAAATTATATATTTTCCCCTAATAATAACTAGTAAAAATTCTTGAACCGAATATGCAGAACTAGGATCCCAATGGCTCAAAATGCATGAGTCTAGATAACTACATGGAGTAATCAACACGTCAACCAACATCATAATGACTATCTTTCTCACATATCACATAGAAGTAGTCCGATGGTGGTCTACAACCATGACTCAAATCAATTTATTATCAAAATCAATATCTATATGTCTAGCCAATTATATCTTATCTTCTCATTTTACAACTGTTTATTGAGGCCAAATGAATTTTTCCACTACAGGTTATGTTTTCTCACATTTTTACTACATTCTCACATTACGTAACGTAATAACTAATTTGAGCCTTTCACATCAATTCCATCTAATACTCATGTATTCACAATATGTACATCAATTATCATCATAATACATCAAAGGAATGCCATTAAATTTAAATGAACTATTTAGCCATAACATCTTTTCACCCCTCAAAATTATTTTATAAAAAAATATCATTCATTTCATGCTTATTTTGGTCATTTTATGCATCAACTGATCATTTTCTATCAAAACCATATAGTTCTAAACATATAACTTATACTTTATATTTAACTAACATATAACACGTTAACTATACACTCCATAGCTCTTCCATCACACAAACATATGACATTACCATCATTACACACTTAATTTCACATAAATATTAACTGCGTTACATACATGCTAACTATATACAATCATCAATTTTAACAATAATATTCATGTTAATAATTTAATGAACTCCCAAATCATGTTCATCTCTAATACTATTTTGATTATATTGTAATCACTTTTGAAGCTTGAACTCGATATAAGCGTAGACAATCGAAAGCACTAGATACCATTTAAGTATCAAATCACTAGGCATTGCGAAGGTGCAATCACTAGGACACTCGAAGGTATTGAATCACTAGGCACTGTAAAGGTGCAATCACTGGGATATCCAAAGGCATCAAATCATTAGGCACCATAAAGGTGCAATCACTAGAATACCTGAAGGTATCAAATCATTATTCTATATACATCCACGTCTATATCTAATTCAAGCCCTAAAAGAAGGTTTTTCCTTCTAAATACTTCATTGCATAATTTCTTATATATACACTATAAATTTCACACATAGAATCATTCATGTCAATTATGCTTTATTATAATCACATATCACTAAACACATTCATAAGCACTTAACATCATTCATTTAAAAACATGTAACTGTATTTAAATATTTAATATATGAATCACTCATACATTAAGGCTATAATCAACAATAATACATTTGAAATTCATACATACATTCACTTAAGTTCAAACATATTATTAGGATGCTCATTAATGTAATTATGTTATAGGTTTTTTTTCTTAATTCATATTTAGAATGCATTTAGATACTTTAAGTTAAAAAATTAAAGTTTAAAAAGTAAAGGAAAGAGGAATAGGTCTGTGCAAACTCAGCACGAGTGGTGTCGCCTCGTGATAGAGGATAAGTGTGCCAACTTGTCACAAGTGGTGCCAACTTATGATAGGATAAGGTTCCCTAGTTCACTTTCTTTTACATTTTTGACATGGTTCCTATCAGATTCAAGCCAAATGGTCTGCTTTTTGTTCCTCTATATCTTTAGTTTTTATAGTATCACAAATCATACAATTTGGACAACCACATAAGGAAATATACATAAAACTATATAGATTAATCCAAGTGATAGGGCAGCAACCCATACATAACTTTAAGCCAAATTTCAATTGACTTAGAGATAAAATTCAATTTTAGTTTCTTTTATGAACTTTTAGATCTATATTTTAAATTTAATTTCTAATTAGAATAACTCCAATTGGTGCTTTAAAACTCATGTTATTCTTAAAATAGTCTTAACAAGTCCAATGATTCATATAATAGAATTTTACTCTAACATCACTTTTGCATTCTTTCAACTTATTTACATGTTTAGACTTCTCAAATAAACTCCCATTATTTTAAATACATTACATAGCACTAATTTTTCATTAACTCTTATTAAACACATACACAAGGAATTTAGGGTGTTCATACCTTTTTTAAAGCTCCTCTCATAAACCTTTTGCTCATAATCCTTGCTTGAGCCATTGCCTTGTTTTTCCCTTGATTTATCTCATCATAAAAAATATTTTATTATTATTTAACTATCAAATAGTCAAATTAAGGTGTATACTAGAAGATTTTAAGATGGAATGATTAATTCTTACCTCTCAATGTTTGCTTTATGCAATAAATTACACTAGATCTTGCTAGCTTTTTCATTCTTCCTTTAGGAGGTCATTAGTATGCAAAGAAAAAAGAGGTAACCAAGAAACAAAAATTTGAATTCTTTGCTTAGCTAAAAATGGCCAACCATATCCCTCTCTCTCATAAATATCCTACTCTTATGGTCAATAGGAAGACAAGTGTTTGATTTTTGTTGGCTTCCCTTTTACCATATTGGAATATAACTCTTATCTTAACCCATTTATTATACTCATTATACATTTACATCTTAACTTAAATAAATTACTGAATCATCTTTTAAAAATTTCATTAATTTTGATTATGTCCCAAAACAGTCTCCAACTTACGTAATCGTTATTATTCACTTTATATATATCTATGAATACATCATATTCCTACCAGAGTATAGTTTGGGACCTTACATCCCCCTTCTAAATTTAATCAAAGGTGAAATTGATGGTGTGGATAAGGAAATTAGTAGAATTAAAGAAAAAATTTAGTGTGAAATGAATCTTTAAAGCTTTGTAAATATAGGAAAATGGAAGAAATGGCAATAGTTTGGAGGAAAATAGCTTAGGTTTGTTTTTGTTACTGGATTCGAGGAAAATAGCTTAGGTTAGTTTTTGTTACTAGATTCTACCCTTAAATCGTTATTTTTTATAGACTCTAAAATAAAGGTCTAAGATCCCTTGGTCACTATTCAAACCAAAGGTCCATATTAAGCCACTTGTCAAACTATGATTTGTCAAACCTTTTTGTTGCTAAATTATCATGAAAATTTAGTACAAAAATACGTAAAAATATTATTTAGGATGTGTTTAAAATTTTGGATCAAAACAATATCATTTTGGTATATTTCAATATCCGAAGGTGAAATTATGGATCGAAAATTAAAAAATTCAAAGTCATCCAAAATTTTATTTTTCACCTTCAAAAATTCATTGAATTATTTCTAATGGTCTTATGAAATCAGAATAATTTTTTTGAGATTCAAAATAATTTTTTAGGCCAATCAAACCCCGATCAACCCTAGTCATTATTTTTGCAGACCTACTACTTAATTTTATTTTTGACTTTTGAGAGCTTACTTGACCTCATTTTTTACCTCAAATTATATCATCAAACTTCTCATGAATTATATTTTCTAGTGGTGAAGAAAATTTTCTCTTTTGTAAAACTTATGAAACTTTTATTTGATCATAGAAAATTCTTCATCAGATGTATTCACACTAGAATCAGTAACTAGAGAAACTTTTTTTTTTACTTTCTTAACTTTGCATAACAAGCTCATAGTATAATAGGATCCAATGAGATCAACATAGGAAAATTTTTGTTGGTCTCTGTTAAGAAAAATAATAACTTTTGCTCTCCAATTTGAGTTCAATGATCTTACCAATTTTTTAATTTGCTCCACTTCACTTACAATCTTTCCAAGCCCCTTTATAGAGCTTGATATTTTGATGAACCTATCACTTATTTCAGAAAAATGGTCTTATTAGGTTTTGATGTTAAAGGATTCATAATCACACATTAATATATGCAACCAAGAGTCTTTGACTTATGTGGTTCCTTCATAGGTTGCCACAAGCTTGTTCCAAATTTTCTTAGCAATATCATAAGCTAAAATTCTATTAAATTCATTAAAATCCAAAAGAATAATATAATAAACTTTTAGCCTTATAATTTCTTTGAATGTTTAGAATGTCAATTTCATTGTACTCATTTTCTCCATTTGGAACTTCATTTCTGTTTTCAATCTTGGTTTGAGGTCTATAACCATTAATCATCATCTTTTAGCTCTCTATATCTTGCATTTGAATAAAGTGTCTCATCATAGCTTTCTAAAATGAAAAGTTTTTTCCACAAAATATTTGAGGACGAGTTGAGGATTGTTCTTCAGCAAGGTTATATTTGTTCTAGCTATCACTTGGATCTCTCTAGGCTATTAAATCTAAAAAAAAAGAGACATGCTTTGATACTAATTTTGAGTCCCAAATATACTCTTAAAGGGGGGTAAATAGAGTATTATACCTCACTACAAGAAAATCTAAAAATAGTAATGAAAATTAGCAACCGAATTTGTTGAATTTTCATTGCTAATCAAAATTAGCAACGAAACATTCGGTTGCAATTTTGACGGTTGGTATTTTTTAGCAACCAAATATGTTGAATTTTCGTTGCTAATCAAAATTACTAACGAAACATTCTGTTCCAATTTTGACGGTTGGTATTTTTTAGCAACCGAATATGTTTTTTATTGCTAATTTTAACAACGGAATAAAATTTTCGTTGCTATATTTACCAATAGCATTAAAATTTATGTTGCTATTTATAGCAACCAAATTCAATTTCCATTGGAAAAGGTTAGCAACTGAATAGCAATTCAGTAGCTAAATTTAGCCATCCTTATAAAAAAATTGCTATGGAATTTTCGTCGCTATTCCGTCATTAAAATATTATTCATTTTTTTTACAGAAAATTACTATTTTAATTTTTAAAACTACTATTAGCCAAATCAAAATCACAAGCCTCAGAAGGTGTTGACTTTCTTATCCATACATTAAACTAGCCACAAATTCTGTACATGTATACAGATGCAGTGATTTCATTTTCAAATACATGTCATTTCCAAAACTTATAAAGAATGTGTATCATGGTCAAATCTTCTCTTAAAATACCTATGATCAAATCTTCTCTTAAATTACCTAAATAATATAATTTCCAGGTAATAAAAAAGTAATAAAAAATAGAATTCTTTAAGGAAAGCCATAAAAAATAGAATTATACTAAATTTTTGTAATTATCTAGCAATAAAACAAAAAGCAAAAGAGATAATGATAACAAAAGATTTTAGGTTATCTTTATATTTAAAACATGCCAAAGACCCGCTTTGTTAAGTGCAGCCATCATATCAGCTTTTAGAACCAGAGAGGCAAGAAACAACCAAAGCCAACAATAGTACGATTCATTATTTTCTTACAACAAAGAAAATGTGCAAATACATAGGAATCAGTTTAGGGAAGAAAAAGAATAAGGTCAAAGGAGAAAGAATAGAGAAGTTATCGGATATATGCTACTTCTAAAAATAACAAAAATAAGACAGTGATAATATGAATTAGTGCTATTTCAACCTAAGGTTAATATGAATTAGTGCTATTTTGAGGACAAGTAGTGAAAATTACTTGATACTTGTATATGTAATTGGACATCTAGGCAAGATGACCACAATTATACTAAAAATTACCTGTTACAAAGCATGAAGCTGAGAAAGCCATTAATCTCTCTATCATGTGTACCGTTAAGCAAAAGTACCTAATATAGGCACAAGCTAAAAACTAGTTCCTCAAACCAATTACAATGTGCTTAATAGTTTGAGAAACATGTACCTTAGGGCAGGTTCTTGAAGAGATGATTTCTCCAATGCCACGCATGACCTAAATATAAATTAATGACAGCTATAAGTAAAGAAAATCTAACATTTACAGTAATGAACATTTTTCTCACAACAATTGAGGTGGTAAAGTTAAACAGCAGTCATACAATAATAACCAAAAAATATTACACAAAATTAGGGCCAAAGGTTTATGCAATATTCTCAGGAAAAGTTATGCCATACTTTGGGATTTCCTATCAGCGATATTGCAACATTAAGCCTCATCTTCATACCTTTACTATACTTTCTAGCCTTTTTATCATCAGTAACTCCATCATTTAAATGGTTTACACTCTTGAGGGATTCTTCAACTGCTTGTAGTAATTAACAGAATGGTCAAAGAAGAACTTAAAAATTTTATTTCATTTAATAGGCAGATGATACAAATTTGAGTTGGCCCTTATTGTGCATGCTTATTTAACTCATATTTACTTGGAATAACAATCCTCATGCATGTTTGCCTTCAATTATTATGGCCTCAGGCTCTCTCTCTCTCTCTCTCATATGATATACACAAGCATATACCTTCTTGAAACGAAATTTTAATCTGCTTATATTTGTTGGTAAGATTTTGTTCAGTTCATAATCATCCAGAGCAATTCCAATATCCCAACTAAAAATCCTCCTAGTTCTGACATTAACCAATTGCTTAAAGAAATAATATCACATTTCAACTGATAACCAAAAAATGAAAATTATAATGACTTACTCGTGTCAAAGCAGAACCCTTTAAGTTCTTATGTCTACCATAAAATAGCAAGTGTTCCCTTCCTATTAGAGTTTTTTATAGAAGGCTAAAATATGTCCATGAAAACAAAAAAAAAAGAGACCATCTTAGAGGTTGACAATAAACATGCATTCTTTAAAGCATAGAATAAAGATTTTAGCTTACTTATGTTGAGGGAATACGCCCATACTGGTATATTTCAAGTCTATATTAGTCTGTATGTCCAAACCCTGAACATATGTTGCTCTAAATATTGGTTTGGTGTGCCCAATCATCTAATCAACAGAAAAAAAAATACAATGTATCAGCCAAATCAAGTTTCAGCAGGCATAATTTTGCATGAAAAACTCAGGTTGTTATTAAAAAGCAGTTATTAAGTATGAATGGAGAGACCAAACATAAGAACATGACTTTGAGTAAAGGGAAAGTGAGCAACCACTTGTTATATGCCAAGCTGAAAGGGATAACCATTATCCAAATCAACTTTCCAAAATTCCTTCTTTAATAGCATATGCAATTCAGAAAGAGATATATAGCCAACATCTGTCATTAATATTCACCTCTTCCTATAGGCTAAGAATTAAAATAATTTTGTTCATCACATTATAGAGTTTCTTTTATTTGTACAAAACCTCTATAGTGCATATTAAAAAGCCAAGGAGACACTTTTATAAACTTACCATACTAATGAAAGAGGTCTTGCCTGCACCATTAGGACCAAGCATCCCGAAGCACTCTCCAGAAGGAAAAGCAAGAGATAAACCTCTTACTGCATGTTTCTCAGGGTTCCCATCTCTTCTTGGTTACACCTTTTGTAGGTTGTCATAGATTATTGCATGAGTTGTGGTAGGTTCCAGAAGTAACTGCCTAACCTTCTCCATCTGCATTATTGAAAATGAGACACACACATAAATATATATATCTAGTTTATGAGAAAGCCTGAAGGGAAATTATTCTCTATTAAAAATTTGAATGCACTAGACACAATTACTCTCTATTAAAAATTTGAATGCACAAAAACAAAACTAGATATAAGAAATTATTACCTCCTGAATGACATCAGCTTTATCCATGTTTACATGAACTTTAGACCCCTGCCTATAGAAACTAGGTTTCTGAGAAGATGTTGGATTCTTCTTCCGAAGATTTTGCAACAAAAACAAAAGACCTTTTCCAGATCATAGAATTTGATCTAAATAATATGCAGTAAAGACTATATTAAAAACACAAATTATATGTTGTAGTAATTTAATGTGATGAATTTCAAACCTAAACAAGAATTGTATTAGTAAACTAAAGCAAAGACTATATTAAAAACAAAATAAATAAATGTTGTGAATTATACCTATGACTGAGCCAAAAAAAAACAAACACGAACATATACATTAAAGATATGGAAAGAAAATATGCATATGAAATCATCCAACAAGGCCCATTACCAAGTCCATGCATCTTCATTATGATTCTCAGTTTTTGCTCAAGTCCATCCGTCTTCATTATGATTCTTAGTTTTTGCTGTTTCTTATACACTAATGCCTTCAGCACAACCTACTTCAAAAGATAAAATGCAAGGACTAAATAAATTTAAAAAGACAATATTTGTGACATAGTTGCTTATAGACTTCCCCATTGAAGGAAACAAGAGAGAGAAAGAAAAGTATATGGTAAACCACTAATTTCTAGAAATAAGCCTCAAAGACAAATCAAAAAGCTAGGATGCATTTAAATCATTAAGCTTCAGAATTAAATTACAGAAATCCACTCAAGAAGTTCACTACTGTAAATGATCATGGTTTCAAGGCATACTTATTAGATATGCATCAGTGGATATATCACCATCTATGACAAATTTATTCCAAAAAGGATCTAACTTGACATTTTTTATCTTATTATGGAATAGTTCTTACCTTATATGTTTATCATCATGTTGCCCCAATTAAGAAGCAAGAAATCCAAGTAAAATCTATATTGATGGGCATGAATTATTGCTACATTTAGGACAGGAAATTAAAAGAAGACACACTATAAGTTGTCGAATACACAACGAAAGATGTGAGGTTATCCAAAAGTGTTATATAACAAACAGCTAGACAACTAAGAAGCTTGATACACATAGATAATCTATACAATATATATGCTTCCAATCAATTTTGGAAAATGAGCCAAGCCAAAAATATTCCATAAAATATAAAAATAATCATCAAAATATGGGTACATATTTTGTATTCTTTAGCAATTGAAGATCTTTTAGTACTATGTCTCATGATTATATTAACAAGCTAGAATAGGCATATGAAATAGAGAGCATGTAGATTGCCCATTGAAAAAGATAAGAAGTACATGCATGAATTGACACTTAAAGAAGTATCAGTAATAGCAACAAGAGTTTGCAAAAAAAACTCACTCTTAACGGATGCAGAAAAGCTTATCCTTCAGCTCGTCATCAGCAAAATCAGTAGCATGCCAGACACATGACTTATCATTCACTGCGTGCTCCTAGACAGACATAGTTAGAAGCATTGCACAAAAGAATTAAGGAAACAAAAAAAGGAATAAAATTTCAAGTAAAAAATTAATAACAATAAACCCATAATAAGAGGTTAGGAGAAAGAACATACCTAAATGATTAGCATAAATCTTGAGAGTTTTAGATTGCCTTATAACAAGGTGAACCTTGCCAGTCTCCTTGTGCTTTGAGATATTAACAATACCAGGTCCTCTCTCCTTCTATTGATTCTCATCCTTATCAAATCGATACAGCTTGGCTTTCCTTCAAGCAAAAACAATAGAAAGAAAAGTAAAAGAAAATTAATTCAAAATCTCCTTAACCTTAGAAATCTAAAAAAGTAGAAGATATTGGGTGAAGGATTATTTACAAATCGAGAATCGCATCTTCATCCTTTTCACTGGTGGTGATGGCGACATCCTCGGCAGCAGGTGCTCCTTCGTCCTCACAGCGATCGTGATCAGGCTTAGAGCTAGCCATAGCTTTTCCTATAAGAGAGTAAAGAGAGTTAATTTTAGAGAAAGAGACTAGGAGCTTTTGTGGTCGGGCTAAATTAGGGAGAGAAGGAAAAGTGAGTATTTATACTTAGGGTAAATTAGAAAATACCAACAAAATTAATATTCGTTGCAATTTTAGCAACGAAAACAAAATTCCGTTGCTATTTTTGGACCCAAATTTTTTCCATCTTTTTGGGACTAAAAATACCAATGGAATGCAAATTTTGTTGCTAAAATTACAACCGAATTGTTTTTTGTTGCAATTTTAGCAACAAAAATCCAATTTCGTTGCTATTTTTAGACACAATTTTTTTCTCCTTTGGAACAAAAAATACCAACAGAATCTAAATTTCATTCTAAATTTGCAACCGAATAGATTTTTTTGTTGTAATTTCAACAACGGAAAAGCAATTCCATTGCTATTTTTGGACCTAAATTTTTTTCATCTCCCTAGGACCAAAAATACCAAAGGAATGTAAATTTCGTTGCTAAAATAACAACCGAATATTTTTTTGTTGCAATTTTAGCAATGAAAATCCAATTTCGTTGCTATTTTTGGTCCTAAATATTTTCTCATTTAGAACCAAAAATACCAACAAAATTTAATTTTGTTACTAAAATTGCAACCGAATTGATGTTTCGTTGTAATTTTAGCAATGGAAAAGAATTTTCGTTGCTATTTTTGGATCCAAATATTTTTCATCTCCTTAGAACTAAAAATATCAACGGAATGTAAATTTCGTTGCTAAAATAGCAATCGAATATTTGTTCCCATGCAATTTTAGCAACGAAAATCCAATTCCATTGCTATTTTTATCCCATATTTTTTTTCGAACTCTTTTGAACGTAATCTAAATTCTGTTGCTAAAATTATAACCAAAATCATATTCCGTTGCTAATTTACCAACGAAAGTCATATTCCATTGCTATTTTTTGTTCCAAAATTTTTTCGCCATTTGTTGGTGCCTATTTTAGCAACAGTATATGATTCCATTACTAATTTCCACTGCTAAATTTTGGCGTTAAAAATTCCCTCCACTTTTAATGATGGAAGACAACCAAATATTTTTACATTGCTAAATTTGCAAAGTTTAACCATTTTTAGCAATGGAAGTTATTTAGCAACGAAAATTGAATTTTGTTGCTAATTTAGCAATGGAGTCAATTCCATTGCTATTTTTTCATTGCTATTTTCATATTTTCTTGTAATACCTTTTAATAAACAACTGAAACAAATTAAAACTTACAATATATTTAGGTAAAGCTACCATAACAAGATGAATCCATTTCATACATATAACTTAAGTTCATTTTAACTAATTTTTTTCATATCAATTTTATATGTTTGGATGAAACTTTTATGGGTAGAAAAATAATTAAAACTTGCTCAATTGAATTATGAAAAAATTCAAGTTCATTTCATGGTAGAAACACATACTGGTTTTATAATTTATTCTATAGAACACAAGATAGGTATAGAATAGATAGATTCGGCACAGTATAAATATAGATAGAGCAAAAAATAAAAGAAAGTAAGGGATAAAGATATTTGACAGCACAATTTATAGAGGTCGGCCTTTACCTACATCCTCTCCTTAAAATAACCCGTCTTAAGAGTTTTTCTCTTCTAATATGACTCTATTTATCGGGCAAAACTCAAAAATCAATCTTAAGAGTTTCTCTCTTCTAATATGGCTCTATTTAGTGGGTAAGAGTCAAAAGCTGATTACAATGATAGCTACCCTAATTTTTTTCTCCTAAGTGAAAAACTCAAAAACTCTTAGCCTTTTTATCCAATTAAAAAAACCTAAACACTTGCTAATTTGTTTCCTTAGGCTTTAGAAACCTAACCTCACATTATCTCATATGGTTTTTGATAAACTTCATTGCATATGATTACAATTAAAAACTATAATTATTTGAAGATATGTGATTGTGATAGTGTATGATGATAAAGTGAAAATTATAGCAATATAAAGTTCAAAATAAAATGTGTTTCACTCCCAAATTTAAACACTCAAACAATCTTCATTTTTCTACTTGAAGAAAACTAGTCATTTACGTCTTAACATCAAAAAAATGTTTTCTTGTGTTTGAAAAGAACTTATTTTTGCTTTCTTAGCTTTAAAATATAATATCCAGAAAATGATTCAAATATTCTTTCCTTAAATAGATTTTAATCGCTAGAAATTGGAAAGAAATCAACATGTCAAGATATGATTTAAGAAAATGTTTTAATGTAATGAATGATTTGTGTGAGTGTGCGAATCACTAAAAATGATTTTACAATACTTTTCTAAAATATCTTGATTTTCAAAAATATATTCCAAACATTAGATCTGATTCTACTTAGAGGATATAACACGTTTTGTTTTGTTCTATTTCGGATAGAGCACCTGATGTAAGTGATACTTTATGGATCTGCACAAATTAAACTTTAAAAACCCAAAACTTTGTTAATTAAGTTGTTTTGTTATTCTTCAAAATCCACATAAGGCTGAGATTATAGCCTTTTAAGCCAACACTTCCACTCACATTGTTGTTGCATAACAAAGATCAAACCATATGAATAATATTCAAAATAACAAGAAGAAATTCTTGAGGTATTCTTTGTCTATTTTTTCTCTTGAAAATATTACAAGTGTATTTCTTAGAGAAACACTAGATATGCTTTGTTTATAAATATGAAATTTCCATAATAATAGTAGTTTTTCATTATTTACATAAATTACTCTCAAATTTCTTCAAAAAATACTATAAATCATCAATCTCACTTTAGTATCACTTTAATATGAAAATTAATATATTAAGTTAGAATTATATGCACAAACATGTAATATTAGCTCTTAAATTTTTAAAAAGATAAGTAAAATTAAATTAAATGATAACATTGATTACTAATGTAAACACTGTGTCCTGAGACATCATAGATCAAGGTTACCTAATAATGAAGAACTACTCATATTTCATTCAAATGGAGAAAATCTCAAGTTTCATCCTTGGTTTTTACAGTTTTATTAAATATTTTTTATGGGTTTTAACAGTGCTTTTCTTAGAGTTTTGAGAAAGGTAAAAAATTGAATTTTGATTCCTATTTGTGACAAATGGTCATCTATCATGGATGGACAGTCATCAATGGCCATTTTTTGACTGTCTATCTCTCACCAAATGACATGTCTTGGCCATCCAGGCTTATCCATAGCTTAGTGACCGATGGTTGTCAGTTATCGAGTCACAACCATAGGCCACTAGATCATATTAAAGAGCATTTTTTTATTTTAAGGTTTTCCTTGAGTGCCGACCATCTGCCAATGACTGATAGCTGTCTATGGGGATTTTTTAGTAATTCCCACATTTCTAACATCTAAAAATTTGGATAAGGATCCGATCATTAATGATCCGATCATGGGAAAATTTTCAGGGTAAGGAAAACTTTATAGGGAATTAAAAGAGTTTGAATTATCTCAAACTCTTTTTTGATATTTGAACCTAAAATTAGGGTTTTGAAAAGGGGATTCTCACTTTGGAAAAGAGAGGCAATATTTTTGCGAGAGAGAAAAATAACTCTCTATTGTTAGGGATCTCAAACCTCTAACATTTTTCCTTCACCATTTCTGCACATACTATTCTAAAATGTGGAAATCAATCATCAAAATCGAGTTGCGAATTTTGAATGCTAATGAAATCACCTCCTGAGGGTAATAGTCTTAGCCTTCTTCCATTCTCTTTATTCATGCCATGAAATACATGTTTTACCATGATTGTTGATTTTATGATGGCATGATTACTGTTTAAATCATTTTTTTATATATTTATAAGATGTCATGAGTCTATGAACATGTAGAGCATTATTTAATGCATTAGAATGGCATGATCTAGGTTTTTTTATTCTCTATTAATGTATGTTAATTTTTTGGTTTTAATTTATATTTTTGCGTGTTATTTACTATTTTAATATGATTTAGGTGTATGTTTTGATATCTAAGGTTAGTTTTGGCATGTTTAGGACCTAAAATATGCTTATTTGGATTGAGAAATAATTTCTTTTGTTTTTGCCTTTGTTTCTTGCATTCTACTTATTTGTTGAGTGACAGATGGGAAAAAGACTCGATAAATGGCTATCAATCACATTGACCGATGAAATGTCATGGAGTTTTCTTTTTATCCTATCTTTCCCTCTTTTTTGGCCATCTGTATATGGGTTTTGACCATTCGTAGCCCTTTCTTTGGTATTTTATGGCTATTTCATGTTATTCCTTTATGTTTAATTTATTAGCATGTTTTCTCATATTTTGATGACATTTTCAATTTTATTCATGCATGTTTATATTCTGTTTATTTAATTTTTATTTTGGAATGCATGTTTCTATCATTTTAATTTTAGCATTTGATTTATTATATTTGTACATGCTAATTGTTTCATTTACTTTGTTCTGCTTGAGCAAATTAATTTTGTGTGCCTTAAGAAGTTCACTGTTTTAAGGTTAATGAGCCTTAGAAGTTCACCTTTGACAGTTGTATTTCAATCCTTTTATCTTTTTTTTTTTAATTTTAGTTTGCTTAATTTATTCATGCTTTTATTTATTTGGTTATTTTATTTGTTTATTTCATTATATTTCATTATTTATTTTGGATGTATTTATTTTGGAGATGTAATAGAAAATAATAAATTATTTTTGACACGTTAAATAAAATTCACTTAATATCATTTTTACATATTAATTGGGTTTTCACAATAAAATGGACAAATATCCAACATTTTTAGCCCAAAAATTACATAATAATAGAAAGATTTTTTTTTTTATAAAATGTGCATGAGGGAACCAATATTCCCTATAATGGTTCAAAATTTTAATTTTTATAAATAGTATTTTTCATATTGTGAATATTGATAAAAGGGTAATATCAAAGTGAATAGTACCATCTAGAATTCACAAAAATATTTCTTCACTACTAGGAAGTACAAATTATAAAGAGTTTAGTGGTATAATTTGAGATAAAATTGAGGTCAAATAGGCATTCTAAATGGATAGAAAAAAATTTACCCAGACTATAAAAAGGGTTTATCAAACTTTGACCATTCCAAAAATATTCCACAGATCTCATAAAATTATTTTGTATACATGAACCTACTAGAAATAATCCTAATTAATATTTGAAATTAAAAAAATAATTTTTCTAATAACTTTGAATTTTCGAATTTTGGACTGGTAAATTTTATCTATAGAGTTAGAAGTATATCAAAATGATAATGGATTGACTTAAAATATTAAGCATATCCTATTTAATATTATTCTATATATTGGATCAAATTTTGTGCAAATCTGATGAGGAGAATAATAAGATCAATGAAATGGTGACAAATAGATGTAATTTTGGTCACTACAAAAATAATTGGTTTTACCGACAGAATTATGCTTTTTACCGATAGAAAATAAACTCACTGATGGTTTTTTATTATTTTACCAATGAAATGAATTCATTGGTAAAACGTGCATAGGTAATAATTTACTAAAAAATCATTTGTAAATATTAAAGATAAATTTTACTGATGAAACTATAAAAACATTTTATCAGAAGTTATATTTAAAATATGCCAGATCTTTCATCGTATTGACCATCTACCAACGGAATATTACGTCTTTAAATTTAATGAATAAATTATTAATTTATTTTAGTATAAATAGCAATAGATTTATTTTCATTGTTAATTTTGTTAACAAATATATTTAGAATAAATATTAAAATTATTAAAATGATAGCGATGGATTTTTTCGTCTGTAATTTATCGGTAACATAAATTTTTTTTATTTATTTTTTAATTTTTTTACAAAAATTATATTTTTTCTATTTGCAATTTCCATATTGAACACGATAAATCCAATAAAAACGTGTAAATTTTAAATTGAAGATATTTATTAATTAATTATTATAATATATAACAAAAACAATGTATACAAAAGGCTATCTAAAATTTTATTTGTACAAGTATTGTGTAAATCACAATACAAAAAATAAAAGATCTATTTATATGCAAAACATAGAACTCAACACTAAATGCTCTTAGAACATCTTGAAAGACAATGAAAACTTCAAATTACTGAACCTATCCCAAACATGCAACCGCCATGCATGTTCATCGACCTTCAGTCTAAGATTTAAAACCAGGACAACAATCAACTATAGAACATCACATGATGGCTCAATTTGAAATTTTATGGTGACCTATGACATAGAAAATAGAACAATTAGGCTAATTAGCTTATCTATCATTAATATCTTGAACAAATTCCAGATTAATCTGCTTCAAGTTTTTGTATCTAGGCTATAAAATACAAAAAACACACAACCAGAACACTATTTAGGTATAGAAAAATATACTATAAAAATATCATAAAAAATAGCCTTAATATATTCCAATGTATAATTTTAACTAAAATTACAAGATAAGCATAAAACCTTTGGAGTATCATCCACTTCAGGGAGCTTAAATCACTGTTCTTAAGTTCATTCTGAAAGAGGAAACTCAATCTTCTTTGATCAATGACCTATGAAAAAGGATAATAACAAAAGAAAATGTGCATTTAGTAAGCAACCACATCATGCCATTAACAAATATAAACAAGGATAATTTCTCCAATATAAAAGTTTACATTTCCAAAAGATTACTAAGTTAAGAATATAATCTCAATATAATGGAGCGATAGATGAAGAGAGCACAAAACACATCAATAGATAATATTAAACCATAATAGTAACTAATACATTTGGAACTCAAGGACTTCAAACTGACACCAAGTTAACTTGTCTAAAGAATTGAGCCATAGAAAAGGAGAAAAATGATGATCCAAATATGTAAATTTATATAAAAATGAGAATATGGTAATTATTCAGAATCTTATGGTTCAAATATTATCATTATTTAAATTAGCTATTAAGAATCTCTTATGAAAAGGACCAATTGTAAATATTAGCTATTAAATTAGCTTTTTGTAAGGTGACATTAATGAAGATATAAATTTTCATTAATGTGAACTACAAAGAGAAATTTCATCCCTTAGGTTTTTCAAATTACCAAAATATCCTTCCTCCAATTTAAAAGCCATTGCCATAAGTCATCCATCTAGACTTTTAGATAACAAGACCTACACTTCATTTAATTAGTTTACAAAATAAAAAGATAATAATGTGGTAATAATAATAATAATAAGAAAGAGAAATCTTAATGAAATTATCCAACTAAATAACTTTTCTTCATCTTTGGATTAATCAAAAGCATAGTTACTAACTTCAATAAGGTAGGGCAGATAACTAAGAACACCATCCAATAGTGGTTGTGTGAGGCCCCTAATCGTACCCTAGGAGGATTATTGAGTAAGTTTTAATGAATGTATTTAAATGGTAATATGCTTTGTTTGTGCATATTTAATTGGTGTTACCGTAAGTTGGGTCCTATGAGGAATTATTTATAAAGAAAGGGGTAAAATGGTCATTTTATCTTAAACTAAGTGTACATAAATTGGGAGAAATATGGAATTGGAGGCTTAGTTAAAAAGAAAGAATGTATGTTTTGTAGCATAAATAGAAATTAGAGGAAATTAGGGAGCTAAGAGCAAACTACTAAGAGTCTTCCAAGTGAACCAATAAGATTTTGGCATCTAGCTTTCCTAGAAAACTTTTGAAAGGTAAAAAGAAGTGAGGGTATTTAAAGGGACATGGCCGGCCAACTCTAGGCTAGAATCTCAACAACTTTAACCCCTAAATAACCCATAAAAATCTCCTCTTCACACTCTCATTTGATTCTTTGAAAGAGAAATAAGCTAGTGGCTAAAATCCTAAGGTAACATGCATGCTTCTTCTCTTATTCTTTATATATATATATGGAGATTGAGATGAAGAAAGATATACATATGCTTATATTGGAAATATTTCCTATGTAGAAGGAGAAAGGAGCAAAGGAAAAGGAAAAGAAGTTCATCAAGTGTGAAGAATGTGTTTAGACTTGCTAATAAGGTATAAGAACCTATCATCACATGTATGTGTGTGTGGCATTGTATGAGGCATAATGGGCATATAATAGAGGTCATAATAAAGTATTAATATGAAATTAACCTTAAAAATCTGATGGCAAGTGAATTGGCAAAGGAATCCTTAAGATACCAAAAATATATCTTAGGGTTCACTGGACCTACCAAACTGTTTGGGATATATCTCAAGCTAGAGAAATGAAAATTGCGAAAGTCCAATTGCTATAGAAAATAGACTCATAGATATGTATTTTATATGAGAATACAAAAATCAAATCCCTTTGCATGATGATGAAAATTGGACTTGAATTCTGTTTGTGGCTGCTGCCTTATCAATGGGCGCATTATGTGTTGTTTATTGAATATCTTGCAATTGAAAGGTCTGATTGGGGTTATTTTTGATGTTTTAGAAATTAAAACCATAGATTAAGAACTTTATAAAAGAAAACTTTGTCTGGAAAGGTCATTTAGGATGCCTAAATCGATGTAAAATTTAAATGGCTTAACCAGTCTGGAAGATTGCATGACCAGGGGAATTTTTGTATGGCTAATCGCCTACTGTCATGAGCATAACTCTAGCTACAAGTACGATTGCAAACTTTTGTCCTTTATCTATAATTGGATGTATTAGACCTTAAAACATGAATGTATATGAGTGATAAACATAAATGTATATGAACTGGTATCAAAGTTGGTTTATGAGTTGTCATGATTTACATTAATTACTTTGGATAATACCTATGTATATACACATTTTCATTATTAAAATTGTGCATTAATAGTTAAGTTAAACTATCATGATTATTAATTAATATTTACATGCTTAATCATTTAAATGATACAATGTGATAGCTTAAACATAAGAGATGAAATGATAATATATGAAATGAATAATGCCTACATTAGAGCTTGGTTGTGGATAGATAGGCATGCCTATAGGGTTATAGTTGCAGCTACTGCAGTTTGACCCCATTTAGGTCCATAGTATATCCCCATTTAGGACCACAGTTTTAACCCTGTATGGGTCCGCAGATTTAATACCTCTGGGTATTTATATGTTCGATACCTACGGGTATCCATAGCACCTATTATCCACACCCATAGAACTTAAATAGGCATTTCACAGTTTAAAATGAACAGTATATATTTGATGATAAAGAAGGACTAGCTAATAATGATTTATCAGTTATACGTAAATGTTATATGATTAAATATGATATGTTGTTTAATGATATAATTACATTTTGATATTGTTATTGCTTACTATGTATTGAGGGTGACTAATGTGAGTGTTAACCCACATATCTTCTATTCCTCACTAAGCTGTATAGCTTAGCACAGGTGTTTATCCATATAGGTATGCTAGATAAGGCTTTGTTGTAGGGACAAGGTCAACAACCATAAAGCCAACACTAGTTAAGAAAATTTTGAAAGTATAAAGCTATTGCAGTCTTTTCTATGTATATTTTATATTGTATATATTTCTTACATTGGAAAAATGATGTAATAAGAATATAATGAAAAGAATAACTCAAATTATAGCTATGATGTCTTAGAACTTAGACTTATATAGCTTATCTTTATGCATTATTATAATGATGAATTATAGCAAATTGTATGATGTATGAACAATTGAGTTATAATGCATATGGTTGTATGATAGCAGTACTGAAAAATGTATCAGGAATCTGGATAGGTTAGTATGGTCTTTACAGATTACACTGCCTATAGAAAAATTCAGAGTACAAGAAGATAGCACAAACAATATTTCATGTCCAAACATAACTTATGACTGCAGGACTATTAACTAAATAAAAACAAACATAAATAAATTAAGATTCCCATATATAGCATTAAAATAAAAATAGAGATACAACTTAGGTGTTTTCTCGAAATGCGAGCTTGTGTATGAAACTGGCCAATTCATCCAATTGTAAATAAATTCTTTGGTAGGCAATTCTAGTTTCATGCTAAAAGTTCACACTGAGAATCACTTAGTAACATTAAATTATAGATCAACCATTTCATATGCACCAGCATGACCCTTCATAATGCATTCATAACACATACATATTCCATTTAAACATATACATATTCTCATTCAATTTCATTAAATTTTATCAAAATGCTACATTGATTTGACATAGGCATCTAAATAATTATGGATAACTTTCTAAGATAGAAGACATCCCAAATAAAATTGTCTATTATACATTCGTAGATTATTTTGATGGCAGTTAATTTACTTCTAGCATAAAAAAGAGCAAATAAACATAGTTTGAAAATCCTAGCAACATAACCTGTATGGAAAATAAATTAAAATTGATGAGTAAGCATGTATCTAAAAATGATTAGATTAAAAAAATGAACAACAATAATAAAGATATTAGTTTGGAAAAAATAATAATCTCCTCATATGCTCTATGTCAGTATACAAACACATTCAAGGTATTTATAATTTACATTTTATAAAGTATAAATGTTTAAATAGAATTGAGTTTACATTTTATCAAGTATAGATGTTTAAATGGAATTTTGAATAGTTTAGGTACTAGTTTGGCAAAAACATACAAGTATAAGTGTTAAAGTTATGCATTAAGGCCATGTGTTTTCTTTATTTTTATTCATAAAGTTTTATGTACTTCTTAAACACAATATGAAAGATAGACATACTTTACAAAGCAAGAAGAGCATATAGTTATATTAAAAATTTCTACTATAGAATTATATTGGAGATAAAAAGGCATGCCTTTTTAAATGTATAAGGATGCATAGAGGTGCTAGTAACTGCATTCACATAACACATAAAATACAGCTATAAACTTTTAGGCCATTAAAGATAGTACTTAAAAAATTCTTTGAGTTCATGTATATTCAAAATTAATACAGCCATCAATAGTAAAGGTTAGCAACAAAATTAATCCTTAGTCCTTACTATAACGAAGGCCTTATAAATTTTTAAGGCCATACTTATTTAATAATTTTACAATACTACCTTTCTTTCCATAAAGAAGGTATTAATTCTACCAAGAAGTTGAAGTTCCCTCACTTATTACAAAATGTTTGCATAGTTTCTCTTCAATTATCTAAGCTAAATGCTATTACTTGATCAAATAAAGTTGTATACCTAGAATCACAGTTTAACATTCAAAGGAAAAAGAGCATCCATATTGAAAACTAAAAGCAAAAAAACCAATTGCTTATTATAAATTCTCCTACTTATAGCATATTATTCTTATTTACTTAAACACAACTAAAGCAAAGCATGAACCTACTTTATGTTATTAACAAATAAAAATTGGAATGAATACTGGTGATTCTCAATCGGGGACTTTTTTAAGAATGGTGTGAAAATAAAATTTATTTGGAAAATAGGTATTTTTTGACTATTTAGGAGAATGGCGTGATCCAGTCCAATTTTGCAACCAGCCATTATAGAATTAGAATGGTGGGACCCGTTAGTTGAGAGAAGTGAACAGATTCATGAAATTTCGCATAGCGGTGGGGCCCGCATCTCCAATTCGCAACACAATGTTACGAAAATGGATATTTTTCTTATTTTTTGAAAAAAATATAATATAATATATATATTGTTGGCCTGTCTTTTTTTATTACTAGAAACCTAATGTTTGGTCATATATTATTTCACCTGATGGAGTTTACTTTCTACCTAATGCTATTCATTCTACCATTTCTTTTGATTACATTATTTTCAATTTTTGGGAAAAATAATTTAAAATTTATGAAAATTAATAAGAAAAAAAATAATGTTGAATAAAATGAAAAATAATTTGGAATTAAAGAGAAAAATAGATAAATAATTATCTTTCTTTTTGGCCAAATAATTACTTTATAAAAATCTTATAAAAATAATAAAAATAAAATAGAATTAGTGTAGTGTCGATATTTTGTTATTTGGCATGGTAAATATAATATGAGTTGCATGAGGTCAACTACTCTAACAGTAAGATAGAATTTCCAAGAGATGTCTATAGCCTTCTATTGTATCTATCCAGAAGTCTTGACTTGCTTTACAAAGAATACAAAGAAGAAGAACTTAGGCAATAATAGATTGACTCGTAAGAAATTTCTCGAATAAAGTGAAGTTTAATTTTATTAAGAACTCTGCCAATAATAGTTTGAGATGAAGAAAATGAGGCAACTCAGACTGTGGCTATGCATATTAATAAACATGTAGAAAGAATTAAGCATTTGGTGTTATCCATGGGAAAGGCTATAGCTATGCATATTAACAAATTAATCTATTTGCTTCATGCGAGAATAGGATTCAGTCAAATGTTGAGCACTGGGTAGAAAGTAAACACCCTCTGGTAAAATAACATATGACCAAATATTGGATTTCGAGCAACAAAAAAAAAAGACAAAGACCAACAATATATATATTATATTATTTTTTTTAAAAAAAAAGAAAAATATCCATTTCCACAACACTGTGTTATGAAATCGGAGATACAAGCCCTACTGCTATGCGAAATTTTATGAATCTGTTAACTTCTTTCCACCAGCAGGCCCCACCATTCTGATTTCGCGATGACTGGTTGCGAAATTGGACTAAATCATGCCATTCTCCCAAATAGTAAAAAAATCACCCTCTTTTTCCAAATAAATTTTATTTTCACACTATTCTTAAAAAAGTCCCTCTCAATCGATTAGTCAATCCAGATCCAAGGATTAAAAATTTTTTAAAAAGAAACTCATAAAATCCTTAAAAAACTAAATCTCTATGAAAACACTTTTAATTATAAATCTAATAAAGTTTTTCAAAATTCAATAGAAATTGGGAGCTTACGCATCTTTTTGGGGGTAAAGAAATGGCGTTGGTTGGTGGGCTTGCCCTTAAACTTTACTATACCCATCATGAACAATAAAACTAAGATCATATAGAAATTAGAAATCTTGACTCTACAAAGAAGCTAAAAACAACCATGTATTTATTTAAATAGAAGAAAAATAAACAACTACACAACACCTAAAATTGAAATTTCAAACAATAAAATGCCTTACCTCTGGTACAAATGCTTGAACATCCCCAAAGTGGCTACCAATTTTACATTTCATTCATTCAAAAATGTAACCATAAGAAAAAAAAAAAAAAGAAAGCATGAGGTAGTGAGCAAAAAGAATCTGATTACCAGTGAGGTTAAAGGATGGAGAGGGAGATCGATGTTTGGCATGGTAGTGGTAAAAGAACGTAGGGTCGACTCGATCGTAGGGGTTAGGTCAAGCAAAGAGGGGGTAGTGTAAGGCAGAGAAAAATCTCTGCTCTTAGGGTTTGCATAACGTTGGTATTGGTAATTACTTTTATATAAAATAATTTTTTTATTATTAAATTAAAAAATAATTTTAAATAATTTTATTTAATAACAAAATAATACCGATAGAACACATCCATAGCGATAACTTATAAATCGTTCACCTTATACTTTTCTTAGAATGAAAAAATCATCATAAAGTTCATTGCTATAACATCTAAATATAAATCTATGCTTTAATTATAGACGAAAAATTTGTCGCTAACTTAAATGAGAAATTTATTTATCGACATATAAATCCATGACTAAAACCATAGCTATAACTTGGTGCCAACATTTCCCTCCATGTATAACTTATAAATCGGTTGCCTTATACTTTTATCCCCATTTTTGTTGTTAAAGGCGACACTAAAAAATCCTCCTTTTTATTATAGAATGAAAAAATCATTGTAAAGTTCATCATTATATCATCTAAATATAAATCCATGCTTTAATTACAGATGAAAAATTCTTCACTATCTAACTTAAATGAGAAATTTATTTATCAACTTATAAATCCATCGCTAAAACCATAGCTACAAAACTTGTGCCAACATTTCCTTCCATGTATATCAATGGTATTTTTAATTCCATTGATAAAAATGCCACCATTTTTTAGCATTTATTTTTTCATTGATAACTTTTAAAATTCGATCGGTAATCTGTCGATAATATCCTTATTTTAGCAATTAATTTTTTTATCGATAAAATTAATTTTTTTATAGTGGGTTTCCCAGGCTAAGTTTCACTCACTCACTCCCATAGGGTAGTACTCCCTATGGATAGTACTCATCCATAGGCTGGAAGTGAGATGGGTAGAATTTTATAAGAAAATGACAAGTTGCATAATATGAACTTTTGGATTAAATGGTGATCAGGTGATCCTAGCCATCCATATGGGTATATGAATAGTCTAAAAATCAAATTTTCTAGCAAACTCACTCATCTTCTTCATCTTTCCATACCATCCCTTACACTCCTCTATTTCTTTATATTTTCTCATAACTTTATCAACCTAATTTTATCTAGTTTTTCATCTTAAATAATTCTAAGGCCCTAATTTCATCGTTAGCCATCTTTAAAGCCTATTTTAAGTAAAAAAAGTGGATGGAATTATGAATAAAATGTTTAGAGAAAAAATTCAAGTAAGTTAATTTAGTAAAATTTTAGTGATTTTAATGGATTTTTAGGTAGATTTTGATGTAAAGATTAATATTTTAAGTATCTTTTAAATTATGGATGACGAAAATTAAGGAAAGAATCCATGAAAGAATTCGGCCAAGGTAGAATTTCTAAGGAAACCAGGTGAAATCAAAGGGAAAAAAAGGTAAAGGTGAAAAAGGAAGAGAGAATAAGGAGAAAGCTTGGAAAATAAGTATGTGGATACCTAGACTAATTTATTTCATGTGATTTAGGTTATGTAAGTTAGGAAGTTTATGTATGAGTTGAGTTAAAATTAAATGGATGATAAATAAATAAATGAAATTAGATGTTAAATAATGAGATTAGTATAAGAAATTGCATAAAACCATGTCTAAATGTAGAAAAATGGTATAGAAAGGCACTATGTCATTTAGGATCCTTATATGAAATATGTGTTTTAATTCAAAGTAATGGTAAATAAATGAAATTAAGTGATAAATGATGAGACTTATGAAGTAAATTTGTAAAAAAATATTAAAAATGGAAGATTAGTATTGAAACCTATTATATAAGTATAAAAAGTTAGGGATATGTGAGGGATTAAATTGATTAAATATTAGATTATGTATTTTAAGCTTAGTGAACATGTTTAGAATGAATTATGAAAAGAAAATGAATGAGGATGAAGGAAAGTCTATTGGGGCCAAATTGAAGAATCCTTAAAATGGCAAGTATAAAATGAATTAAATATAGAATGTAATGAGTTAGTGATAAATATATATGAATTAAGTCTTAAAAACATAATTAAGATAAACTATATTAGTTATGATAAGAAAAGACATAAATAAGTAAAAGTATAGCTAAAGCTTAATAGTATAACAAGTGAATACAATTGTATACTAAGTGTATATAAGTGTATACCGAATGTATACCAAAAATGGAGTGATAAACCAAATGTATGGAATATATGAGCTAAGATGATATTTATAGATAACTCTAGAAAAATAAACCATTGTATACAAAATATATCATAAAGTAAATGTAGATGAAAGAGGAGAAGTAACAGATAAATAAAGACTAAAAGAGAAACTAGAAGTATCTTAATAGAATCTTCATAAAAATTTTTGGATAAGGCACTTGAAATGAGATTAGAAACTGAATAAGATGATAAAATGATAAATGGTAACTAGATAGTAATTGGTCGAATAGGGATTTTTAAGTAAAACCATAATCAATGGATGTAAAATGACAAATGTGAACTTGAAATGTGTAAAGAACATAAATATGGTGAAGCTACATGGAAAATAATGATCATAATAAGATTACTATATAAAGTGAATTATGAATATGGTTGATAAATATGGATAACTAATGTATAATGACAAGTGAAAGTATGAGAAAAAATAATTAAGCATATAGATGATGAAGTAGTGAGACAAAATAATGTGTATGAAAAGATACTTGATGGTCATATCGTATGTGGTGCTTATTTGATACGACAATGTTAAGTGATAATAAGTAATGATTGATGATTATAATTTATATAACATGAAGTTTGTTTGTGGCATGATATGAAAATATGAGCAAATATGGGATTGATGTGTATTTTATTGAAAAATTATGAATATGTTATTGCCTTTAGCACTTTGTAGTGAAACTAAAGGTATAAGATACAATAGCTAGCCATAAAGACATTCACCACATATGGTAGCGAGTCATAGCGACTGACATAAGTGTACCGAAGGTCGATCCACACCATAAATATGAGAGAAAATTGAAATAAATGAGAAAAAAAAAGTAAAAGAAAAAATAGTATGATGTGGTTAAGATGCCTTTTATTTGGCCACCTCAACTTATTTTGGATATATGGGTCCGTATCCCACATATCTAGCTCGACGGTTTCACCATTAGGTACAAAAAAGGAATTTAACTCATAAATTATGGTAAAAAGTATATGTATATGTAAAATAACAATAAAAATGGACAAATATATAAATGAGCGATAAATATGTAAGGAAATAGTGAAAAGTAATAATTATATGGGATAAACATAAAAAAGGTAAATATGTAAGTTAATAAAGAATAGTGAACAAACATGTAAACGGATAATCACGAATGAATTAAATGTAGATTAAGTGTAAAAGAGAACAAAATAAAAATAATTGAATAAGCGGTGGCAAATATGTAATCAAGTGAGAAAAAGAGGACTAAAAAGGTGAATAAGTGAAAAAAGTGCTACATGTGTAAATATCACGAATGAATTAAATGTAGATTAAGCGTAAAAGAGAAAAAATACAAATAAGTGAATAAACGGTGGCAAATATGTAATCAAGTGAGAAAAAGAAGACTAAAAAGGTGAATAAGTGAAAAGAGTGCTACATGTGTAAATAAAGAATAAATAATATGAAAGATATGGTTAAGCGATTAAAAAGGAGCAATATTGTAATGAAGAGAGAAACCAAGGGTATACATGTAAAATAATACTAAAAATATAATTATGAGGGATAAAATAGTAAAAAGGATGAGGAAGTATGAAAAATTAACTAGTAAGGACGATTTGGTAATTTGGTAATTTGCCACTATGTAAAAAAAGTATAAGGACTAATATGTAAATTGAATGGTGAAATTGTAATAATTAGTATAAAAAGGGTAAAACCATAAAATTCAATAAAAATTGGGGAGAAATGTGATAAGATAAAAATTAAGGAACAAAATGGAATTTTCACCTAAGTTCTGGTAATCAAATAAGTAAAGATAGAAATCAAAAGTACAAGGGATTAAATGATAATTTAGAGATTAAAACATAAATTTTAACTATAAAGAATGAAAATGGAAATAAACTAAAAATTATGAATGAAAAATATTTTTTGGTATACATGAATACTTGAAAAATGAAAATGTAATTAAGAGAAATTATAAGGATAAAAAATGAGATTTGAATATTATAAGATTTATTGTGTATAGGAATTAAATTTTAGAATGGAGACTAAAAATTATTGGTATATTAAAAGTAATAATAATTTAAGAAAAAATAAAAAATTATGGCAAGATATAAATTCAAGGATAAAATCGTTAAGAGATAGAGAAAAAATAGTTAGAAAGAGGTAAAACGGAAGTACATAATAAGTTTAGTAAAGAAAGGGGAAAAATCGTAAATAAGAGAAAAAGTTATGAAAATAGGGACAAAATTTTAATTTTTGATAAAAGAAATAAATTTAAAGACTAAAATGAAAGAAAACATAACTTATGGACTAAAATGGTAAAAGTATGGTGAAATATACCTAAAATGAAAAAATTAAGGACAAAATAGTAATTATGGAAAAAGATAGAACTATAGGGACACATAGGTAATTTTGATAAAAGAGGAGATCGAGATGCCATTTTGGTAAAAGATGGGACATAGATGTCATTTTGGTAAAAGGTGGGACATAGATGTCATTTTGGTAAAAAATGAGATCTAGATGTAATTTTGATAAAAGATGTGTACATAAATACAATTCTTTCAGAAGATAAAATTGTTAAGGGTAAAAAGGTAAGTTCACTCTAAGTTAAAAACAAAAGTGAAATTTTTGACAATTTGGTGTGAAAATATGGAATTATGGAAATTAAAATATTTAGTTAGTAAAAATAGTATAGTTGAGGAATTACTTAGTGAAAATTTAAAAATAAGGTAGAATTTAAGAAAATATTAAATAAGATAACTCAACAAAATTTATTATATTGAGTTAAGTGTAAGTTGTATGTTAGATTGAGCTAGAAAATTTGTATGTAACAAATGAACATAAAATTTGATGATTGATTTAAATTAAAATAATAAAGACAAATATAATGTCACATGGATATGAAAAGAAATGATGAAATTACTAGAAATAAGTTATCATCCCAATAGGGGCGTAACGCGACAAAGAATGATAAGTAATCTAATAATGAAGAATAAGCCAATTGATAAACAATGAGTCGAAGCATTGTAATCAAGAGTTAGAAAATAGTTCGAATACATAATAAATTATAATTTAAACAAAAAATTTAGCAACAAATAGACATTAATAAATATGATATTAAATTGGCATTATGATGGAAATATCACATGTAAGTATTGAGAATAAATTAATAGCCTAATACAAGAAGGTAAAATGGGATTAAAAGAATAATAGTGAAAATGAAAATCGGTAAGCAAAATGAAAGAATATGGGAATTAAGTTAAATAAATGTGAGAAACAAATTAGTAAGGAATAAGTATAATACTAAAATGTAAATAAAAGTTAGTAGAAGATTTGAAGTCTAGATTGAAGAGAAACTGACTAAAGTCGGTAATGGTATAAAGGTAGAGAAGAAATTAATTTGATAGCAAGAAATTTAGACAATAAAAGAGAAGCAAATTAGTTTTAGACAAAAATTTAATTGGTAGTGCATGCTTGTTTGTGAAATTTATTAGTTGGATATCCACTACCAAACACTTTATGCTTAGCACATAGTTATTTACTGCATGTAGGTACTTGAAGATTGTAGACAAAAATTCGAAGGGACGGGCAACAGACTCAGATAAAGTCAGGCAATAAAGGAAATAATTTTGTGTGTTCATGTGTGGCATGTATAAGTAAATTTGGAAGTTGTATGTGTATTATACTTGAATAATATTTAAATTACATTGTGATACATACGTAATAAGGTTGTTACATTTTGTAATATCAGAGCATAATTTAGACAGTCTTAAGATCGAAAATTAAGTTAAATAGTTGAGGTTAAAAATTTAAATATACATGAGATATTTATAGTTGAGGTGGTTTAGGAAAGTAAGGCGACCTATCTCTTCTATTGTAAAGCTAAAGAATAAATAGAAATTACATTAGAGCAGGGAGGTATAATGGAATGATAGTATTTTTAGTTGTTTAGTGCAAATAAATTTTGAGGATGAAATTTTTATCAATGGAGGAGAATTGTAATTGCCAAAATTTTAATTTTTGTGAATAGTATTTTTTCAGGTCATGAACAATGATATTGGGGTGAATAGTATCATCCAAAATCCGTAAAAATATTTCTTGACTAGTGGGAAGTACAATTAAAGATGAGTCTAGTGATATAATTTAAGATGAAATTAAGGTCAGATAGGCCTTCAAAATAGACAGAGAAAAAATTATCCAAATCGTAAAAAGGGCTAAACAAACTTTTATTTTCCCGAAAGTAATCCACATACCTCAAAAAATTATTCTGTTTATATGACCCTACTAGAATAATCCTAATTAATATTTAGAAGTGAAAAATAATTTTTCTAACAACTTTGAATTTTTGAATTTCAGATCGGAAAATTTTATTTTCGAGGTTAGAATATATCGAAACGATGTCGGATTGACTCGAAATTTTAAACATAGCCTAGTTATTATTATTTAAGGGTGATAAAAAAAACCAAAATTTTAGTTAACCGAAAAATTGATGCGAAATCAAATCAATTTTTAGGTTAACCGAACAAAAAATTTAGATTTACGATTTTTTTTTTTAAAATCAACAGTTAACCGTTGACTAATGATTAACCGATTTATATGCATTTTATAAATTATATTTTATATTTTACACTTATATTTTTCAATATTTCTGTAATTATAAATGTTATGATATATAACTTTTTAAAATATTATTAAATTACATATTTTTAATAAATAAACATTAAAATTGTTATTGTTATTATTATTATTATTATTATTATGATTATTATTATTATTATTATTATTGTTATTATTATTATTATTATTATTATTATTATTATTATTAAGGACCTCAACTATAGGGCACCTTACAATTTTAGGCACCACCTAAAAAACTTGTAAAAAAGGGCCTCAACTCTAGGGTACCTTATAATTTTGGTACTACGTTGCTATTCCATTGCTATCCCATCGTTATTCGATCATTCCCTCTTCAATAGCAATGAAATAGCGACGGAATAGCCATAGAGTACCAAAATTGTAAGGTACCCTATAGTTGAGGACTTTTTTGCAAGATTTTTAGATGGGATCCAAAATTGTAAGGTACCATAAAGTTGAGGCCCTTTTTTGTAATTAACCCTTTATTATTATTATTATTATTATTATTATTATTATTATTATTATTATTATTATATGTGTAAAATTAATACTCTGTTGTTAGTTTTTTTAATTCTATAATTAATGATGAAAATTTTATTTTTATTTTTATTTTTTTGATGGATATTGTATTTAATTTATATTTTTTTTCATTTCTAAATCATTTTTAACTATTAAAAATAATATTCCAAATTACATAATTTTTAAATTTATATATTAAAATATTTTAATGGTTAACCGACAAATCAATCCAAAAAATTGAGTTAAAAATCGAAATCAATATAGCAGTTAACTGAAATTAATGGACTGGTTTAATAAAATTATTAATGTACCAGTTAACCACTCTATACTCACCCCTAGTATTATTCCATATTCTGGATCAAATTTTGTGGAAATTTGATAAGGAGAACACTAAGATTAATAAAATGGTGATAAATGGATGACATTTCGGTTATCCGGGCTAAGTTTCACTCACTCACTTCCATGGATTAGTAACCACCCATAGGGTGGGAGTGAGATGGGTAAAAATTTATAAGAAAGTGACAAGTGGCATATTTTTTCTTTTTTTTGAAGATGGCAAGCAAGATTCCAAAAGCATCAACTTGAAATGGCTAAAATCTTTTAATTATTTATTCATTTTTGGTATTGTAGAACACAAGAATTTTTCAAAGTAACCATTGATTAAGAACAAAGACATTCCAAAATATAGAGGAACAAAATTCTGGATAAATACAAAAGTAGAAAATGTGACTTTTTTTTACTAATCATTATATTATATTTTCTTGCCAACCATTGTTTTAATTTTTAGCTTTTTTGTTCTTGACATTATTGATTCTTCTACAATCTTACCTCAAAAAAATTTTGATTAATTATTTTTCTATCCAGTTAGTATGATTTTGATGATATGGGCCATTTTTTTATGAATGCTTATTAGAAGCTTATATTATTTAGAATCCATGGAGAATTTATCAAGTACTATTAAAAATTCCATAGCTAACAGTAAAAGTACCACCCCAAAGGACAATGGCAAAAACAACAAAAAATGAAGAGTGTACTTAACTAGTAATTCAAGTTGGTAATTCAACAAAACTGCCACTTAGAAAATCAAAGAAGAGTGGCAAGCGAAAATCATGGGTTTGGGATCATTTTGATAAAATTATCAGTAATAATAACAATAACCAAAGGGCTACATGCAAATTTTGCGAGAAATTCTCTGCATGTCCATCATATATTGGTACTAGTTGTTTGAGTAACCACTTAAGCAGGTGTAAAAAATATCTTGCAAATTTAGAAAAAAGCCAAAAAAGATTGACATTTAAACCTTTACCAGGTGGAAGTTTTGCTGGCAATACACATACACTTTTACAATGGAAATTTGATCAAAAAGAGTGTAAGAGATGTCTAGTTAGGATGATAATTTTTTATGAGATTCCTTTTAAATTTGTGGAACATAAAGGATTTTGTAATTTTTGTCATGCTACGTAACCTTTGGTTTGTTATGCCATCACATTTTACAATTATTAGGGATTGTTATAATCTCTATAAATAAAAGAAATTGAATTTGATGAATTGTTTGAAGAAGTTATCTTCTAGAATCTTTCTTACAGTTGATGTATGGACTTCTATTTAAAACTTGAGTTATATGTGAATCACATATCATTTCATTGATGAGGATTGAAATTTGAATAAAATATTATTTCTTTTGGTCCAATTTCTAGTCATTCTACTGAGGTCATTGGTTAATCAATTGAAAAGTGCTTGCTAATTCACTACAAAAAAATGCAAGATAGCGAGGAAAAAATTCCTCTCTAAATGTTATTTTTTCATAGCTAAATTAGCTTAGCGAGAACTTAGTAAGGACAAAAATTTTGTAACAAATGTTGTCGTAGCAGAATTTAGTGAGAACAAAAAGTTATCGCCTCATTGCTAAATTTTAGCAAGGAAAAAAGTCGTCGCTAAATTTTAACGAGGCTATAATTGTCGTTAAGTTTTAGCTAAAAAAAGTAGTCGTGGCTAATTTTAGCAAGAATAATAATTGTCATTAAATTTTGCGAGGATAATATATTTGTCACCATACTTCTTTTCCTCATCCATTGAAGTTATTTAGCGACAAAATATCCGTTGCTAAAATATCCTTGCAAAATTAGTTAAAATTCTTTTATAGCTATGTTGTAGTTAATTAGTTTCTGCAACATGCTAATCCCTCGCTTAATTAAAATTATTTTTTAATTTTTTAAAATTATTATAAAATTTTCATTATTTAAATGATAACCCACAAACAACAAATTTATATTGTGATAGAAAGAGGAGTGAAAGCTCACATTTCACAGAAAATTTGGTCGAAAACCTTTGTGAAATCCATGATTGGATCTGAACCAGAAATAAATCTTCATCAAGAGTAACCAAACCAAAATCTATGGATAAAAATATATTTGGAAAAATAAAATTACACACAAAAATCCTAGCTTTAAAAAAGAAAAACAATGAAAAGAAACCCTGTAAAGATCGTCGAGAAGCTATTGAGGGGAGAGGCCATCGTTCTTTAATGGAGCACTAAGAGATTAATGAATACCTTAGATTTGAAAATCAAAATTGTAATTTTTGTTAGTTACATGAATGATGAAATCAAAGCACAACACCCATGGAAATTTGGTTTCATTTAACTTCGTACCTTAAGAGGGATGAGAAGCAGTAGCATCCTTGGCAATTTGTCAGTCAAAACAATGATTGCAGTGCAAAATTAAAGAGATGGAAAACACCATATAAATGAAAAAGAGAGTCCGGACTAGGTAGTAAAGATGGATAGATAGAGTGAAAAGAGATTTAGGGATTTTTGTAATCGAGAGAGAGATTTTTGAAATTTTCAATTAAATCATGCTAAAATTAATCTTCATCTTGCTAAAATAGAATTAGGGTTTTCAACATTGGCGAGAACAAGGAACTCTCACTAAAATTTAGCAAGGAAAATTGAACATACCAATGCATCGGCACCAGTTAGCCAAGAAAACTTCACTCCAAAATGCCATAGGCATTGGCTTTTGCAATTTATTCACTAATTAATAGGATATATTTTTCTTGATAAGTTAGCATAGAAAAAGTCTCTCGCTAAATTGGCGAGCACTATATTCGTAGCTAAATTAGCTAGAATTGTATTCTCACTCATTAGTTTATACCTCACATAAAATATAAATTAAATGTTAGCTAAAAAATTGTCCTCGCTAAATTGACACGAGTTTTGTCCTTACTAATTAGTGCATATATCACATACACCTTGAATTAAATATCATCGAGAGAATTATCTTGCTACATTGGCGGGGACTATATTCCTAACTAAATTAGCGAGGGTTTTCTCACTAATTAATTCATAAATTACATATACCATGAATTAAACATTAGCTACGATTTTATCCTTGCTAAATTGGTGAGGATTTTATCGTCGCTAATTAGCGCATAAATTACATACTCCATGAATTAAACATTAGCCTCTTGCTAATTATATTTTTCTTGATAAGGTAACATAGAAAAAGTCTCTCGCTAAATTGGCGAGCACTATATTCGTAGCTAAATTAGCTAGAATTGTATTCTCACTCATTAGTTTATACCTCACATAAAATATAAATTAAATGTTAGCTAAAAATTTTTCCTCGCTAAATTGACACGAGTTTTGTCCTTACTAATTAGTGCATATATCACATACACCTTGAATTAAATATCATCGAGAGAATTATCTTGCTACATTGGCGGGGACTGTATTCCTAACTAAATTAGCGAGGGTTTTGTCCTCGCTAATTAATTCAAAAATTACATATACCATGAATTAAACATTAGCTACGATTTTATCCTTGCTAAATTGGTGAGGATTTTATCCTCACTAATTAGCGCATAAATTACATACACCATGAATTAAACATTAGTGAGGGAATTATCCCCGCTAAATTGGTGAGAACCCTATTTTTAGCGAAATTAGCAAGGATTTTATCTTCGCTAATTAGTTCATAAATCATATACACCATGAATTAAAATTAGCAAGGGAAATGTCCTCGTTAAATTGGTATGGACTAAATTTCTAGCTAAATTAGCAAGAGTTTTATCCTCGCTAATTAGTGCGTAAAGCACATACATTATGAAACATGTGTAAGAGAATTGCTTTAGCTAAATTGGTGAGGATTGTGTTCCTACCAAAATTAACGAGGACTTTTATCTTCGCTAATTAGTTTATGCCATGAATTAAACATTAGTAATAGAATTATCCTCACTAAATTGGTAAGAATACTATTTCTAGCTAAATTAGCTAGAGATTTGTCCTCGCTAGTTAGTTTATAAATCACATACACCATGAATTAAACATTAGCGAGGGAAATATCCTCGCTAAATTGGCAAAAACTGTATTCCTAGCTAAATTAGCGAGGGTTTTATCCTCTTTAATTAGTGCATAAATCACATACACTATGAATTAAGTATTAGCGAGGAATTACCCTCGCTAAATTGGTAAGGACTATGTTCCTATCAAAATTAGCGAGGGCTTTGTCCTAGATAATTAGTTCATAAATTACATATGCCATGAATTAAACAATAGCAACAGTTTTGTCTTCGCAAAATCGTTGTTATGCTTTACGCCAAAATTTTGGCGCTTTAAATTAGCGACAACAAGAATTAGTTCTTGCTAAAATATCACAGTAATTGTTTTTCCACAAACCCCTACCAATATTTACGGCATCAACCATTTTTCATTGCAATATGGTGCATTTAGCAATAAATTTTATTATTTTTGCTAATTTTCATCATAATTCTGTATTTTTTTTGTAGTGATTAGGGTAGCCATAGAGTTTTTACTATAACTGTTGATAATGTAGCTTCAAATGACTTGGGTATTTGGTATTTAAAAAGAAGGTTGAGTAGTTAGGATGATAGTATTTTGAAGAATTAGTGAAAGGTATCTCAAGGTAGTGGGGAAGTAAAAATTGAGTTTGATAGGTATTACAATGAGGTGCTTGAGAAAGATAAAGAAGGTTTAGGTTAATTCATCAAGGTATGGAATACTTTCTACAATGGCTTAAGATTGACTGGCAATGCCTTTGTCAACTATTGCATTAGAATATACTTTTAGCACAAGAGGCCATGTTCTTGACTCATTTCAGTCTAGTCTAACTCCTAGAATTGTGGAAGCACTCATTTGTGGACAAGATTGGTTTAGATCAAGTAGTAAACATATTTCAATTAAATAAGTTTTAGAAGAACTTGAAAGTGTGGAGATATGTATTATTTCCTTATTTTGATTTTTCTACTTATAAATAGGTATTATTCTTCCTTATTTTCATTTTTCTACTTATATTTCTATTGTTGGTTTCAACAATAATTAATTTGTAATATTTTTTTAATTGCATAGCCAACTAGTGATATAAGTTACCATAATGTGATTCAAGTTGATGACTAGAGAGTTAACAATGCAACTTAACATTACAAAATCTTATGTTGAATTGTATTTAATTATTTTAAATTTACTTATTGAATTAATTTGAACATTATGTATTCAGTTGTAATTTTAATATTCAAGTACTTTGAACATTTTAAGTTTATTTTTATAGTTTGAACAATGTGCTGAATTATGTATGATATTTAATTTTTTATTTTTAAATAGTTTGAAAATTTTACTTTTTTTTTTATAATTATAGTGGTTAACTAAATATATTGGTTAATAAGTCCAAAAAATCAAAGCCAATGGATATTAACCGATTGTAATGAACTAGTTAATAGTTAGTGTTTTGAAAAAACTAAACTATATGACTGATTAATTTTTTAGCTTCTGATCAGCCCTCGTTTTTTATAATTATACTATATGTAAAATGGTCAATTTTTTTTAAGCCAAGCTGACCATACCAAGTTTTGTTCAGGATGGTACTAAAATTAAAATTAAAACACTTTCAAATACGAGTGATTTAATGTATTTCTTTCTTTTAAATTATCTCTTTTATTTATTGTTTTATTTTTTTTAATAGAAGATTCCATTGTAACTCAAATTCTGATTGCATATACTTATATAATTAGATTTATAACTTAGTAACAATTCAATTAAAAAAATTATTTTACATAAATAACTTGGCTCTTTAATCACTTTAACCGAAAAATAATGAATTGATCGGTATAAAAATGTTGATGTGATGAGCAACAATTTAAAATATATTAGAATTGCTACGTGAAAGTTTATAAAACATGTCTGTATGTTTAAAACTTACCTGACTTCATACATCAATACTTGATATATCAGTACTTTTTTTTTTCAAGGATATATCAATACTTTGACATTAGATTTATGATGTTCTGACTAAAGTAATTTAGTTCTATTATTTAAAGAGATCTAAATTATTTTTATAGAACATATTCTTTTATGATTGAAATCATTATTGCAGTATAAATTTAGTAATTTTAAATAAAATTCACTATCAAAAATTTGACATATATATATATATATATATATATATATATATTGTTTGCAATGATATGAGTGGGTTCGGTAAAAGGGGAATTGAAATGATGAAAAAATGAAAAGAAAAACAAATTTTAGAAAAGAGAAAAATATAAAATTTTAATCAAAAAGAAATGTAGGCTTGGCCCATGTAGCTATACCAATAAAAGTTTTTTGATCATTTAGGAGGGCAAAAAAGGCCAAAAGGGTATAATTCTAAATTTTATTTTATTAACTAATACATAATTTTTAGAATTAAGGGCTACCTTATGCTTTATAAAGAGTTTGGATTAATAATGCGGCTATGGTTTCAATTCAATTAATGCTTAAAAGTTAGTATTTGCAATTTTATTAAATTAATTTTCGAACTTGGATTTGATTTAACTGGAAAAAAAATATAAATGTCTTGGATAATTTTGATAACTTCCATATTTAAGAATGCGTCATATATAAACATAAAATATGATTTATTTTGCATAAACCATACAGGATTTAGACAGCACATATAATAAAGGATTATAAAAAAAGGAGCTCTTAAATACTAAATATATGGAGAGAATAGCATCTTAATTAGCCTTATTTAACTAGTACAATTTTGAGCAGCATGCTTCAAACCTGCATTTCCTTCTCTCTTCAAACTCTGCACTTGTCGTACATGTTGCAACTCCTGATTTTTCTGTCAGTGAGAGAGGGAAGGCAATTTTGGTATTTTTCCTTATTGCAAACTTGTTGTCTTCCTAAGGTCTTGTAAAGCGCGTGCTTATTAGGAGCTTGGAGAAGTCTCTGACTTACATGGGATTCCATGAAGTGCTCTTCTTGCATGGATAATTCATTGAAACCGTCACTCCACATTTCGTTTGCATTTCCAATGAGAAGTGAGGCTCTCCTTTTGGATACGTTAGTGCAGCTCAGCAATGCCATCACCAAAATAGCTAAACAAAATTCTAACTTCATTTCTGCTCTTTTCTTTTACTTTGGTTTGCTGAATTTCAGTGTATATATCAATGGTAGAATGTGGGTTAATGAATAAAAAGCTGTAGATCATATTAGACATAAATATGTCATATCCACTAACTGGAAGGCTCTCTTGATGCGGAACCCTAGGATCTAAAAACCCTTTATTGCTTTAGTTGTTCATAAAATTAGTATGCAATCCGAAAGATAGATACTTTAAATCTTAATTTCAAATTGGAGATTAAAACCTAAAGCAAAAATAAGATGAAGAACAGAACTACACAAGTAAAAGTTGAATAACCCTAATTCTTAAAACAACATCAAAGTAAGAACACTCACTTTGACAAGCAATTCCGAAGAATAAATTCAATTCAAATTAATCAAAGTCTAATAATTCTGAGCTGCCTAAGTTACAGCTTTACAAAAGTATTTATAGGCAAGGAATTAACCTAGAGTCATTAGGATAATGGACTAGGTTATTTTAACCTTTGAACCTTCCTAAACTAGGAAAACTTAAATCAACTTAAAGAACAAATGAATGGGCTGTCTGTAAGGCCCAAACAATAAACCCAAAACTAAATATTATTAACTTAATTAAGTCTTACTTAATGATTATTGTGAATTTAATGATATTTTTAATTTGTTTTTAGGTATTTAATTGAGTTAATTTTATGTTATTTAGGTTAAATTGGAGTTTAATATGTTAATTTTATATTTTTGGAGATAATTGTAAGTTTTGGTGTTTTCAAGATTAAAATTGAAGAAAGAGGACTTAATTGAGAAAAATGCAAAGTTTTGGGTCAATTGTGTAAATTTTAGAAATTAATGATCAAAAGTCAAATGTTTAGTCCCGAAGTTTTTGACACTGCCGGGTGAAATTCTCAAGCAGTCGTGCAAATAGGTTTTGGATTAAAGAGTGGAAAATTGAAGTTGCTTGAAGGAAGGCAAATTGTTCTTTGCCTGGCCGCGTGAAGCAAGGAAGGAATTCCTACCCGGCCATGTGAAGAGAAATGACAGTGCCCAGCCATGTAAAGTAAAGAAGGAAAGGATGCCCGACTGTGTGCAGAGAAGAAGAAAAGAACTGCCTGGCCGTGCAACCCATTCACCAAAGAGCTTCAATCGACCGTGTAACTAAAGTGTAACTTTAACACTTGGCCGCGCAAAAAGGAATTTAAATTCAACAAAACTTCCTATTAAGCTAGAGTTATTTTTCCTGTTCTATCGTGGAAAACTGAAGATTTAAATACAGTCGAAAAGCACGAAGGAAAGAAGAAACAACAAGGATTAAAGCACTAATTCTTTTTACTTCAATTTAGCTTAGTTTAAATTGTTTGTTTCGTTAGTTTTTCAGTTAGATGTGAAGAACAATTTGAAGAGTAAGAAGCCAGTTTTCTGTCACAATTGTTAAGGAGGTTTCTTAACTCTATGTTTTTGTTTCTTTTCTTTAATTTAGCTTTTAGTTTTAATATGAATTGTGAGTAGTTGCTTTACTTTTGCTAAAGGCTACTTGAAGCCTTGATTTTTATTGTAATGACTAATTGAGATTTAAATTTAATATTAGTTGATTATTTCTTGGTTTTAAGCATATTCTTGTCTTTGATTGTGTTGAGATTAATTGTTGGTTTATTGAATAAATAACTAAAAATTGATTTAGGCATTGTCATTGAATTGCATGTTCTTAGATTAACTTTTTAATGCTTATGCATAATTATTTTCTGAAAATAGAGGTAATTATGTGTTAATTTTATTGGTTAATATTAGGAGAGGAAGAACTAAGAATAAACTAGAATTGAATTTTCTTGCAAAAGAGTTTTAATGAATGTTTATGATTTTAACTGGATTTTTATGCTAAGTAGTGAGTTGTTCTTAATAAGGGGATTTAATACTTAAGAAAAATAGTTTTTTTTCAAGGTATCAGGCTTTATATTATTTGGTTGTCCATAATCACTAATATTTCTACAAAATTTAAGTCATTGCAATATTAAGTCAAGATAGATAGTCCTTTAGTGAAAGTTGTTTGAATATTGATGTTTCTTAATCCTATTTATTTGCTTTAATTTAAGATTTATTTACTTGTTTACTTTAGTTTTTACTCATCAGCGTTTAATTGTTTTTCTTTAATTTAGTTAGTCTTCATCATTATAAACTTTGGGATTTCTTTTCTTTCTTTTACAGCCAATTTTCATTTAAAAACTCAAAATTTTCATACCAACACAGGTTTCCCTTGGGTTCGATATTAGAGGGTCATAATTATATTTCCCTATATTACTAGCCGATCTAGTACACTTGCTATACACTGGTCACTTAACTTAAAACAAAGGCCAACTCATAAATAGCCCAAATTTAAAACATTGCACATGCAATGCAATGCACATGCTCAATGCTTCTCTTCATGGCCCACTTTAATTCCCAGCAAATGCACCATCATCAGTCCCTAATTAACTCTTCCAAGCTAACTCTCTACAAATCCAAAGTCAACATTAACCAACCGCATATTGTCATGCTTGTGACAGAGAGCTTCTTTCTCCATGAAAGCTTGTATAAATGTGAGTAGTTTCTCTCTGATCCTTTGGGTTTTGCTCCTTGTGATTGGTCCCTCTGGAAACCTCAATGGATCATTATAATCATCCAATCTCTTAGGAATATCTACATCATAATATCCTTTCTCGAAAAGATTCATCCTTGAATCTATATCCATATCAAACGGAGACAAATCAGAAATGTTAAAAGTAGCAGAAACTTGATACTCACCTGGCAGATCAATCTTGTAAGCATTGTCATTGATTTTTTCCAACACTTGAAAAGGTTCTTCTCCTCTCGCATCAAGATTAAACTTCCTTTGAGTTGGAAACCTTTCTTTTCTCAAATGTACCCAGGCCCAATCACCTAGTTTAAACAAATTCTTCCTACGCCTTTTATTGGCTTGGTCAACATATATTTTGTTCCTTTTCTCTATATGGGCATGAGTCTTCTCATGAATAGGTCTAACAATTTCAACTTTTTCTGTCCATTTAAATTTGATATCTCATGCAAAGGTAAAGACGTTAAACCCAAAGGAGTTAAAGGATTAAGACCATAAACTACCTTAAATGGTGAAAAACCTATTGAAGATTGAACAATTTAATTATATGCAAATTCAATCAATGGTAAACATTCTTCCCATGTTTTCAAGTTCTTACCAGCAACAGCACGCAATAAAGTTCCTAAAGTTCGATTAACTACTTCAGATTGTCCATCCATTTGAGAATGACAAGTAGTTGAAAACAATAATTTAGTTCCCAACTTTCCCCATAAAGCTTGGCAAAAGTAACTCAAGAACTTTACTTCTCTATCCGACACAATTGTCCTAGGTATGCCATGCAAACGTATAATATTAATTCCTAAAGAACAAATTAGCAATATTCATAACATCATCGATTTTATGACAACGAATGAAATGTGCCATCTTACTAAACCTATCAACTACAATAAATATATTGTCTATACTCCTTTTTGTTCTAGGTAAACCTAACACAAAATTCATAGATATATCTATCTAAGGTTCGTTCGGAATAGGCAAAGGAGTATATAAACCAAGTGGTTTAACTTTAGACTTGGATTGCGTATATGTAATACATTTGTCACAAATTCTTTGAACATCTATACGCATATGAGGCTAGTAAAAATTTTCATGCAACATATCTAAAGTTTTGAGCACACCTAAGTGTCCCATCAAACCTCCACTATATGCTTCACACACTAGCAATTCTCTCAAAGAACATATAGACACACATAATTTTCCTTCTCTAAACAAGTATCCATCATGCCAATAAAATTTATGAAATATCACATGCTTGCATGTATAAAACACATTACCAAAATCGAAATTAGAAGCATACAAATCCTTAATATACTCGAATCCTAATAACTTAGAACATAAAGTAGAGATTAAGGAATACCTTATCGAACGTGCATTCGCTACCACATTTTCTTTACATTTCTTGTAATGGATTACATATGGAAATGTGTCCATGAATTCCATCCACTTTGATTGTCTTTTGTTCAGTTTACTTTGAGACTTTAAATGTTTCAGTAACTTATGATCGGTGTAAATCACAAATTCTCTTGGCAAGAGGTAATGTTGCCAAACCTCCAAAGCTCTCACCAAAGCATAGAATTTTTTTATCATATGTCGAATACCTCAATTTAGCTCCACTAAGTTTTTCACTGAAATATGCAATCGGTTTACTATCTTGTATCAAAACAACACCAATACATAACTCGAAAGCATCACGTTCAATTTCAAAAGCTTTATCAAAATCAAGCAAACTTAAAACTAGAGCAGTACATTGCTTTTCCTTAAGCATCTTAAAGGCATTTTTCTGACTCTCACTCCATTCAAAAGGTATATCCTTTTTAACTATTTCATTCAACAGAGCAGCTATAGTACTAAAATCTTTCACAAACCTTCTATAAAAACTAGCAAGTCCATGAAAACTCCTAACCTCACTAACTATCTTAGGTGTAGGCCACTCTCGAATGGATTTAACTTTATCCTCATCCATTTCTATACCCTTGACTAATACTACAAATCCTAAAAATTTCAACTTGTAAGAGCAAAAGGTACATTTACTCACATTTGCATACAAATTTTCATCCCATAGCACTTTCAATACAGCTCTAATATATCATATATGCTCATATAAAGATTTACTATAAATGAGTATATCATCAAAATTATCAACAACAAATTTACCAAGGAATTCACGTAAGACATGGTTCATTAATCGCATAAAAGTAATAAGAGATCAGTTAGTCCAAAATGCATAACTAAACACTCATACAAACCATGGTTCATTTTAAATTTTGTTTTGATTCATCCCCTAACTTCATCCTAACTTGATAGTATCCACTCTTAAGATCGATTTTAGTGAAATAGCAGGCACCATGCAATTCATCTAACATATCATCAAGTCTATGGATAGGATATCTATACTTTACCTTGACTTTGTTGATTGCATGACAATCAACACACATTCTCCGTATCCCATCCTTCTTTGGCATAAGTAGTATGGGAACCGCACACAAAATAAGACTCTCTCTTATTTGTCCCTTTTCCAAAAGCTCATCAACTTGCCTTTAAAGTTCTTTCATTTCCTCAAGGTTATTTTTATAAGTTGTTCTATTTGGAATGGTCGCTCCTGGAATGAAGTCGATTTGATGCTCAATCCTTCTCAGAGTTGGCAATCCTTTCGAAATCTCCTCGGGAAAGACAACTTTGAATTCCTATAATAAAGAAACAATACCACTAGGTAAATCTTGGTTAAGGTTAGCCAAATTTAAAAAGTTCTCTTTGAACCAAAGTATTAAGAGAAACTTTCTTGACTCAACAGCTCTCTTGATGTCCCTCTCTTTTACATAAAGCACGTTTTTTTCTCTCTACACTCTATCTCACTCACGATGGATGTCACGCCCATAATAAAACCCACTCCTTCCGTACTTTTCTCTCATATGCATCTCTCTTACTTTTTCTCTCTTGTATAGTCGCTCACCAATGGGCCATATTCTTTCTTTTCTCTCTTGGCCTCTTTTTTTCTTTTTATTTTGTATTTTTAACCTTACTACCCTTTTTCCCCTTAAGTAACCTTTGAAGCTTTAACTATTTCTCATACACTTCTTTGGGTGTTAAAGGAGCTAAAGTGATATTTTGTCCATTCAGCATAAATAAATACCTATTCTTATACCCATCATGTATGGCTTTCCTATTGAATTTTCAAGGTCTCCTAAGTAAAATATATCCAATATGCATTGGAACCACATCACAAATCACCTCATCATGATATTTTCCAATTGAAAAAGAAACAATAACCTATTTTGTGGCCCTCACTTCCCCATAATCATTCAACCATTGTAACTTATAAGGTCTAGGGTGTTTCATCCATTTTAAGCCTAATTTGTTAACTAGTGTATTGCTAGCAATATTAGTATAATTACCCCCATCAATAATCAAACTACACACCTTATTATGCACCCTTCATCTGGTATGAAAAATATTCTTTCATTGATCATCGTCAGATTTTTTCTTAAATTGTAAATTTAAAGCACGCCTAACTACCAATGATTCATCATGTTCAGCAAATTCCATATCATCATTAGACACTGTTTCTAGACCAGGTATAGAATCAGAATCACTTTCATGATTAGACTTAATCTCTCCATTCTCCATAACTAGTATAGCCCTCTTATTAAGATATTAAGATGCAGTATGCCCTACTCCTAGGTATTTAAAACACTTAATATCTTTATGCTTATTATTAAAAGTGGTTACATTAGAAATACTTTTTTTTTCAAGTTTGCCACTTTTATTGTCTTTGACTTTCTCTTTTGCATTAACAAACTTTTGAGTAGATTTGCTATCTTCCTTGTTCCATCTTGAATTCCATTAGGATGTGAAGCTCGAAGTGTTACTCCTGGTACTTCCTTTGTATTTCAATTATCTCTCCACCTTCATAGCCATATTCACTAGCTCTTCCATGTTAATGAAGTATTGTAATTCCACTACATTGGCTAGTTCTCTATTTAATCCAATCAAAAAATGAACCATTATTGACTCTTCTTCCTCTTCTAGGTTAGCTCCGATCATCAGCATCTCCATCTTCTTATGGTACTCCTCTACGAATCTAGTCCTTTGAGTAAGCCTTTGTAATCGTTGATGTGTTTCTTTATAATAATAACTAGGCACGAAAAAACCTCTTCTTCATTATCCTCTTCATCTCTTCCCAATTGGCAACTGGCAATTCTCCATTCCTTATTTTTTAATTCAACTCGGACCTCCAAATTAATGCATAATCAGAGAACTCAATAACAGCCAATCTAACCTTCTTATCTTTAGAATAATTATGACACTCAAAGATCCTTTTTACTTTCCTTTTCCATTCGAGATATTCCTCATCATTATTCTTACCTTTAAATGGTGAAATATTCATATTGATGGCATTCAAGTTGCTATCCCTTCTATCTTCCCTTCTTTCTCATCCCCTCACTAAATGAACTTTTTCTTCTTCTTCCAAATCATCAAGCTCAGCATCTATATTATCATTAATCCATCGACCCCTCCTGGCCATCCTTCTGGAATTACATGATATGCTCACTTCCAACCATTCTAACTTATCATTCACACTACCTATAAATCTTTCAAATGTTCCATGCATTGCTTGTACTGAATATGCTACCTCTTCAAGAGTTATTCACTTTTAGTTAGTCTTTTTAGTCATTGTAGAAATCTTTAAAAAGTATTAGATAATACCTCATAAACACTCCCTCACGTGTTTACACTCAAGTAATGTCACTCTTCTCTCATGTTTCACTCAATATCAGCTTTTACCCTCTTTGATATCTTCATATACTCTTGCCTTTTCCACTCTTGTTCCTACTATAGAATTGTTCTTCAGAATCAAAAAGTACTTCAAGCAAAACTTAAGTAAAGAAAATAAGGAAATTCAATGAAACACAGAAAATTAAAGTTTTCATAAAAATTTTAAAGGCAAAGTTACCTTTGTCACGAGCGCTATGGTTGTAGCGAGCACGATAGACATGAAGAGTCGCAAAAATTTTGAGAAGAACCTTTCAAAATGTCACACACAAGATGCAAATAATGTGTATGATCAATTTTTATGTGCCAGTGATCAGCAATACAAAGAAAATTTATCACTCAAACAATATTTATGGAAGCAAAGATAAGCAATTGAACAATAAAGATAACTAAGAATGTAAGAAAGACAAATCTGGAACTAAGTGTTGCAGATTTGGCTCCTCGTAAGGAAGAAAACCAAACTAGAGTCCTAAATTCTCTATCTCAATCCACGCTATGTCTACCTAATTTTGCTTTAAAAAACACAAAAGCTTTTTGTTGGATTGCAAATCTTTTTCAATTTTCTTTCAACTAAATGTTGGTAAATACGAAATTTCTGACTATATTGATATCAACGATTTTTTTGTTAATAGTGCATGAATAGTACCCTAATGAATAGTAACAATAAACAGTACTGATGAACAATACCTACGGTTTTTTTAATCAGGTAATATTTAATTTAACTATGAATATAACAAAAATTTAAACTGATAATTTTCAAACAACAACCTTAGGCTCTGATACCAAATGAAGCGGAACCCTATGATCTAAGAATCCTAAAATTCTTTATCGATTTAGTTGTTCATAAACTTTGTATGCAATCCGAAAGATAGATACTTTAAGCCTTAATTCCGAAGGAGATTAAAACCGAAAGTAGAAATAAGATAAAGAATAGAACTAAATAAGTAAAACTTGAATAACCCTAATTCTTAAACAACATCAAAGTAAGATCACTCACCTTGACAAGCAATTTCGAAGAATCAATTCAATTCAAATTAATCAAAGCTAATAATTCTTAGCTGTCCAAGTTACAGCTTTACAAAAGTATTTATAGGCAAGGAATTACCCTAGAGTCATTAGGATAATGGACTAGGTAAATTTAACCTTTAATTCTTCCTAAACTGGGAAAACTTAAATCAACATAAAGATTAAATGAATGGGTTGCCTATAAGGCACAAACAATAAACCCAAAACTAAACATTATTAACTTAATTAAGTCTTACTTAACTTAAAACAAAGCCCAACTCATAAATAGCCCAAATTTAAAACATTGCACATGTTCAAGGCTTCTCTTTATTGTCCACTTTAATTTTCAGCATATGCACCATCATCAAGCTCTGATTAACTCTTCCAAGCTAGCTCTCTACAACTCTGAAGTCGACATTGTCCATCCGTGTACTGTCGCGCTCACAACAGAGAGCTTCTTTCTCCATGAAAGCTTGCATAAACACCAACAGTTTCTCTCTTATCATTTTAGCTTTGCTCATTGTGATTGGTCCCTCTAAAAACCTCAATGGATCCTTATAATTATCCAATCTCTTAGGAATATCTACATCATCTTTGTTATCTTTCAATTACCACCAATAATGCTTCTTAATTCCACCAGATTGTGGCAAGATAAACAATATTTGGTAATGTCGCATTCATGGGTGCCTTTTAAATTTTCTTCCATAGCAAATTCATGATATAATTGGATTTCTAGTCTTTATGAATCTCCAATTAATTATAAGTATAACAATAATTACCCTTTGTTATTGGGAGGTTTACCTCAAAATATTCTTAAATATTAGGATCATGATCTTTTTCACTATAAAACAAGAACCTATACTTTGATATTAGATTTATGATATTCTGACTAAAGTAATTTAGTTGTATTATTTAAAGAGATTTAAATTATTTTTATAGAACATATTATTTTATGATTGAAATCGTCATTGCCGTATAAATTTAGTAATTTTAAATAAAATTCACTATAAAAAATTTGAGATATATATATATTGTTTGCAATGATATGAGTGGGTTCGGTAAAAGGGGAATTGAAATGATGAAAAAATGAAAAGAAAAAAAATTTTAGAAAAGAGAAAAAGATAAAATTTTAATCAAAAAGAAATGTAGGCTTGGCCGATGTAGCTATACCAATAAAAATTTTTTGAACATTTATGAGGGCAAAAAAGGCCAAAAGGGTATAATTCTAGATTTTATTTTATTAACTAATACATAATTTTTAGAATTAAGGGCTACCTAATGCTTTATAAAAAGTTTGGATTAATAATGCGCCTATGGTTTCAATTCAATTAATTCTTAAGAGTTAGTATTTGCAATTTTATTAAATTAATTTTTTAACTCCATGGATTTGATTTAATTGGAGAGAAAAATAATGATATAAATGTCTTGGATAATTTTGGTAACCTCTAGATTTAAGAATGTGTTATATATAAACATAAAATCTGATTTATTTTGCACAAACCATACAGGATTTAGACAGCACATATAATAAAGGATTGTAACAAAGGAGCTCTTAAGTACTAAATATATGCAGAGAATAGCATCTTAATTAGCCTTATTTAACTAGTACCATTTTGAGCTGCATGCTTCAAACCTGCGTTTCCTTCTCTCCTCAAACTCTGCACCTGTCGTACACGTTGCAACTCCTGATTTTACTGTCAGTGAGAGAGGGAAGGCAATTTTGGTATTTTCCCTGATTGCAAACTTGTTGTCTTCCTAAGGCCTTGTAAATCACATTCTTATTAGGAGCTTGGAGAAGTCTTTGACTTGCATGGGATTCCATGAAGTGCTCTTCTTGCATGGATAATTCATAAACACCCTCACTCCACATTCCGTCTGTGTTTCCAGTGAGAAGTGAGGCTCTGCTTTTGGATACGTTTGTGCAGCTCAGCAATGCCATCACCACAGCAGCCAAACAAAATGCTAACTTCATTTCTGCTCTTTTCTTTTACTTTGGTTGCTGAATTTCTATGTATATATCAATGGTAGAATGTGGGTTAATGAATGAAAAGCTGTAGATCAGATGAGACATAAATATGTCATATCCACTAAATGGAAGGCTCTCTGTTATCTTTCAATTACCACCAATAATGCTTCTTAATGCCACCAACTGATCAGGACGTCATAAACAGTGTTTGGTAATGTCGCATTCATTGATGCCTTTTTGAATTTTCGTCCATAGCAAATTGATGATATAATTGGATTTCTCGTGTTTATGAATATCCAATTAATTATAAGTATAACAATAATTACCCTTTGTTATTGGGAGGTTTACTTCAAAATATTCTTAAATATTAGGATCATGATCTTGTTCATATTTAAATATATTGTAAATCTAAGATTAATGGTTGAAATGCCACTAGTTTTAGTCTAAGCGATCTTAATTACTTAGAACAATTCCATAAAATCAATAAAAAATTGACAACTAAGATAAATTGGTCAAAAAAATGAATGAAATTAAAGTTAGCATATATAAATGACATTTTATGATCGGTTTGATTCACGGTAAATTTATCTAGGCAAAAATTTTTCCTAAAAAACAAATTTATTTAATGGATGAATGGCTGATTTTAAAATGAATTATAACATTAATGAAAAGTAATAATTATATATATTATATATAGCGTACTAGTGATTTCCTTTTGCATTATTATTATTATCTGGAAGATTCTAACTATCGTTCAAACTTACAATCTTAATCAATTCTGTCCAGTGACTTAGTTAACACCACATAAAGCTCTTGCTTAGTTAACACCACAGAAGGCTCTGGCTGTCTGTCGATCAGATGCTGGAGTAGAAAGATAAGGCGGAGATGATGCTGTGCATACTGTTAGGAAATTTTTAGAATTAAAAATATAAATTTTATTTTAATTATATATATCTATTATTTATTTGTTTATATTTGAATTATAAATTTACTTCACTAACTACACTATCACTGTTAATTAAATAATATAAACAGAAACATTATAAACATTTAAAAATAAAATTCATTAATTTAATCACTACATAATTAATTAATTAATATACAGATTTTGAATCAATTTTAATACATAGTTAGAATTATTTTGTGAATTTTGTGCTCTTAATGATAACACAATTAATTCTTAATTGAGTGGATTTTAATTCATAGAACAAATTTTAATTTAGTGAATATTGAATTTAGCCAAAGATATGTTTTGATGGACATTTTGCATGAAATTAGACATTGTGATAGGATGGCAAATTTTGGATTTTTTTTTTTTTTGCTGATTTTTAAAGTTGATGAAGGGGCCTTATTACCGAATCCTAAAGTTTATAGAAGATTTGATTGGCATGCTTCTTTATTTGGTTTTTCTAGACCTAATATCATTTATTTTGATTTAAGTTTCAAAATACTTATTCCATGCAGTGTAGGATTAAGTATCTGTTGTCTGTTTTTGCAGGTTGGTGCTCGCTTATTCAGTACTCATCCAAATTCGATCGGACTATTTCTTAGTAAGCTCTTCCTGATTCAATATTGGAAAATGATTCTTAGCTCAATTTGAGCCACTCAAACAGGAATAATAATATAAATGTATATTTTTTAATTTTATTTGAAGTCATTTCAAGCCAATTATAATTATAAGCCATTTTAACTTTAAATCACGTTAGATTTATAAAAAGATTATTAAGTTATCATTAAAATGCATTAAAACTATAAATTTACTCATTATTTTACATACAAACTATCACATCTAGTAGAAAAGGAAGGAAATGGAATTAAATTATTATGTTATTTTAGAACAGCAATATCTACATTACGTATAAAACAAGAATTCTTATTGAAAGTGAATACAATTTATTAAGTTTGGGAAAAAAAGATAAAGTAATGCATTTAGTTTTGGTAAAAAATAGATACAATATATTCAGCTTGTATAATAGTAAAAATAATGTATTGAGTTTGACGAAAGTAAATGCAATATATTTAATTTGAATACAATAATTTTTTAATTAATAAGTACTGTAGTACATTGTATACTCTTATCAATTAATAATCTTTTTTTTATTACACCTAAAAAGAGATTAAAGTCAATAAAAGCATAAATAATTGGGTTTTTTTAAATAGCATTATTTTTAAAAATATTTCGAATTTTGAGGCTACAGTAAAAGAAATTGGAAATTCGGTGTGTTGGATTCTGGCACATGGGGAGCCGGAATTGGGCAGGTGAGACCCACCTGTGGCAAGCTGCTAGAATCCGGCACAAGAGGAGCCGGAATTCGGTATCCTGGGCTAGCCCTTCACACTGTGGTGTTGAAATCCGGCTGCCTCTAATGCCGGTATCTGGCACTTCTTTCGGGTCAACCACCCTTTAAATTTAAAAAGATCTGAAAATACGCTGTATTCCTCATTTTATCATCCTAGCAATTTTAAAAGATCCGAAAATGGTGGTTATTGCTTTTTCAAAATAAAAGTTGAGAAGCCCAAAAACAATAACCACCATTCATTCAAATGAATGGCTTGAAAGTATATTAATCAAGTTAAAATATATATTTTTTTCAAAGGTATATTTGAAACATGACTAATTTAGCAATAAATTCCTTCAATATTTCAAAGATTATCAATTGTAAATTTAAAATTCCAACTATAATCTTTTAAATTTTGACCAACAATTGCTTGGAAGCTGCAATTTTTAGTTTCATTTTCATTTGTTGGAAAAATGGATCTTTTGGAAATTGAACAGGTCCACCACTCAGTCGATACGTTTAAGTCGTTGGACCTTATCTTTGAAAGGACATGAATTTGTTGGCTTCTTTTATTTATTTTCCACCATTTAAACTTAGAAGATTTTTAATAATACGTCTTTAAAATGAAATGAGTATGACAAATTCTTTATGAGTTTTAACAAAAATAAAATAAAATAATTAAAATAAAACACAGTTCTTATAAGTTATATTACACATTTATTATTAAAAACTGTATTTCCTTTAAGAAAATAAATAAATTTAAATATTATTTGTACTTAACCCATCCAGAGGCGTTCAAGCTGACATTATGTTCAAATAATTAATACTTCATGTTATGTTAAAACGACAGAAAGGGTAGCACTAAAATTTTGCCGTTTGAATTACGCAATTAAAAATTTGTAATCATAGTTCCTCGTCTCATCAGGTGCAGACAGTCACCCCAGACTTGTCTATTATTATAACATAGATTCACTATAGTGTATTATGATTTAATTGAGCATGTCAGCCCATACTTGTCCATATGCCAATGAGTAAAAATTACAAGGCAGGGCAGCAACCAAACATATAAGGTGTGTTTGAAAATTTTGACATATATAATTTTTCTAATTTCAAACAGTTCAGTGAATTTTGTTTCATACTATACGTAGGAATGAAATTTCATTTTGCTTGGGATCAATGTCTTTAATCTTCTGAACTGAGAGCAACATCAAAACACTACATAAATAATGAAATTGAGAATCCTCATTTGTATAATAAGAAACATGTCTATTTGATCAAATTGAAGACAATAATTTATTCTACAGAGTAAATTTGCATTTGAAATACAGAATATATTCTGAATTGATATGAAATTCATCTTTCATGCTGCAACTCGTTTCACCAGTTCTCGTCGTGCTCAATGAACCTCACATTGGCTCATCGTCCGCTAGGTGTCTCATATGAGCCTTTTCGAGTATCATTTTTCTCAGCAGTCTGTTGAAACTCCAAAGCCAATTCAAGGCTAAATACCACATCACCAATTGTTGGCCTTTCACTTGCTCTTTCACGAACACAACTCTCAGCAATTTCCATGAACTTGTTTAAAGAGACCCTTGTAATGTCACCTCTGTGGAAGACCGAGAAACAGTGCGTTGAAATACAGTTAAATTTTTATTGTACAACATTAAACCGTTAAATTTTTTACTTTTTTACACTTTAAGCCTTTAATAGATGGAAAATACGAATTTAAACTGTACGTCCCATTTAATACACTTTTAGTATTCGCATTTGAATTTCAATTAGATGTGCCTTTTATATTTCTTGTCAAGTTTAAGTTAATGGGCATTCTTAATTGGTACTGCAGTCTCAAACTGATAAAAATATTAACTGCGACACATCAATTTTGAGATTGAAATACAGATATCAAAAGAACATGAAATGATACATGCTTTTTAATTTTAAGTTTTTCATCCACGGAGAGCTTAACACATAAAAAATAAAAGTTTAGAAGCTCAATATTGCAAAATAAAAGTATAGGAACTTAACAACAAAAGCTCGAAAAATTCATATGGGTGATGACACTTTTTTCAATTTATAATTTAGATGTTCATAGCTGGACAATTAACTTCTAAGTAATAAAAAAAAAAAAAAGTATTTGTAATTTGGCTCAAAAGAACGTCCAACAATTAGCTAAGCAAGCATAACCAACCTAGTAGAAACAATGTTATTAAAAGTGGACCAGATAAAAAAATAGAGAGCTAAAAGGTTCATGATTCGACTGGTTCATTAGGATTCAACCGGATTTTAAAAAAAATAATATTATTTTTTAAGTTTTATATAAATATTATAAAAATATCACTATATAAAAAAGTTAAAAAAATACATTTTTCATCAAACATTAATAATAAAATAATATTTTCAACTAATTCAACATTTTATAACAAAAATTTACGATACTCAGCCTCTATGGAAGACCGAAAAACAGTGCGTTGTTTGCGAGAGGACCAAGAGAGCAGACAAGAGCCAAGAAAGACTGCAAATCCAATAGTAGATTTATGGTCATCAAGGCATCCTCCCCAATCCGCATCAGAGTAACAATGCAATTGAGATAAATCTGTATTGGAAAAGAACAATCCATGATCAACCGTACCATTTAAGTACCGTAAAATACGCTTAACAGCACTCCAATGATGCTCAGTGGGAGCGTGCATGAACTGAGAAACTTTATTGACTGAGTAGGAGATGTCAGGCTGTGTAAACGTAAGATACTGGAGGCTACCAACAACATTGCGGTAATGACTAAGATCAAAGAAGGCATCGCTATCATCAAGAGCCAATTTCTTAGAGGAATTTGCTGGAGAAGAGATCGGCTTGCAGGCAAGCATGTTAGCCTTGTCAAGCAGTGCTTTAATATACTTAGACTGTGTTAAGTGAAGACAGCCAGCCGACCAAGTTGCTTCAATACCCAAAAAATAAGATAATTTACCCATGTTGTGAATGGCAAACCATTGTTCAAGGAACGCAAATAATTATTGAAGGAGCTTGGAATCATTCCCAGTCAGAAGAAGATCATCAACATAGATTAGACAATATAGCCGCACATTACCAGACATAAGGTAGTACAAGGAACAATCCGTTTTAAAGCTAACAAACCCAAAGGATTGTAAGGTTGAAGTGAGCTTTTCATGCCACATACGGGGAGCCTGCTTCAACCCATATAAAGACTTTTTCAACTTACAAATATGCCGAGGGTAAGTAGGATCTTCAAACCCCTTCGGCTGTTCCATGAAAACTTCTTCATGAAGATCACCATGTAGGAATGCATTAGAGACATCCAGTTGTTGAACACGCCATCCAAAGGAGACTACCAAAGTGAGAATCAATCGAATTGTTGTTGGTTTAACAACTGGACTGAAGGTGTCAGTGAAGTCAAGCCTCGGTCTTTGATGAAATCCCTTAGCCACTAAACGGGCTTTGTAACGATCAATAAAGACATCAAGCAAGGTCTTTGTCTTGAAAACCCACTTACAACCAACAATATTAGCATGAGATGGAGTAGGAACTAAATCCAATGTGCCATTAGAAAGAAGAGCATGATGTTCTTCAGACATAGCTTGGCGCCAGCAGGCTTGCTTGGCAGCTTGTGAATACATGGTTGGATCAGCTACTATGGCATGAGTGACCAGCGCCTTGGGTTTTAAGGACCCTGTCTGTGATCTGGTGGTCATGTGAGGTGGAGGAGGAGCATGCAAGGAAAGGGCAGCAGTGGAAGTTGAGTGAGAACCCAACGCACCAGCAGGAGCTGCAGCAGGTGCGAGAGGTCCAAAGGAAGTCAAGTCAATAGCAAGTGGTAGTGGAGGTTTCCTAGTGGGGTCGGATAACTCATCAGGTGATGGAACAACAGTAGTAGGTGCACTCAAAATAGAAGGGACAGGTGGAACAACAGGTGGCACAAGAGGAGCTGAGGTGGAGGAAGGAGAATCAGCTGGCTGTTGGGAACAGCGTGGGGGATGCATATGCTGGGATCAGCAAGAACGGGTGAGGAGAGGAAAGGTAATAGTAGGTGTAGGCAGGAGTGGCGGGGCAAAGTGATGGATACCAAGTGCTTGATCATTGAGTGCCTCAAATGGAAAATCCTGTTCAGAAAATAGCACATGACGTGAGACAAATAATTTATGAGTAATATGGTAATAACATTTATAACCCTTATGCAATTTGTTATAACCCAAAAAAATACATTTAGTAGAACGGGGTGCTAGTTTGTGAGAAGCATATGGACGTAGCCAAGGGTAGCAAAGACAACCAAAAACACGTAATTGAACATAATCAAGCATTTCTCGAAAAAGCTTATTATACGGAACATCAAAAGAAATTGTAGAGGCAGGAGTTTGATTGATTACATGCACAGAGTATAAAATGCATATGACCAAAAAATAGCAGGCAATTTAGCATGATTCATCATAGCAAGACCCGTTTTGACAATGTGCCGATACTTACTTTCAGCACAACCATTTTGTTCCGGAGTGTAGGGGCAAGATGAGCGGTGAGTTATGCCATGTTGAGCACGAACAAAAGGTCTATAAACATGACCCAAACCTGCCAAAATACAGTCAATGAAATCATCATTAGCCATAGGATTTTGGAGAGCAGATAGTTGATCGAACAGGCTCTTAGCTCGCTATATATAAATCGTGATATTGTCATTCTCACACTTCAGTGTCAATAATTGCTGTCAAAAATTTTGAACTTGTGGTCGAGACCCAATAGAATATGCGGCATGAAGCTTATCCCAAGCTTGTTTCGCCATTGTTTCTCCAATTATTTGTGGCAGCATATTTTCAGAAATTGAAGAAAAAATCCACGACAAGATCTGATGATCTTGCTGCTCCCATTGTAAAAATTCATCACTATCAGATGGAGGAGCTACACCATTGTCAACAAGAGAGAACAAACAATGGCCTTTAAGAACAAGTGTGAGCTGTATTTTCCATAATAAGAAATTTGTAGAATTCAGTTTGATAGAGAGATGGTGAGAAAGGTTTGAAGAGAAGGACATTGGCATAGAAGTTTTTGAGGTTGAAGAAGTTGGGATGTCAGCAGTGGTTATAGACATTTTTGAACCGGTGTTTAAACCAAACTTTGCTCTAATACAATGGGAGAGAGTGAACTGCTCATCTATATTCACAACAAAAAAACTGCCAATTAGCGACTAAAATTAGCGACGGCACAATTTCCGTCGCTAATTTTGCGACGGATTAGCGACTGTTTTACATTTCTGTCGCGATAATGATATTTGCTATTTTTTTGCGACGAAATTAATCAACAGTCGCTAATTATTGGCAGGAAGAGTATGCGCCCTGTTTTGCGACGGAATTAGCGACAAATTTTCCGTCGCTAAATTTTATAATTTTTTATTCAGGAAATTAGTTCCAAAAATTTTAGCTACTAAACTTTTAGTCGCTAATTTTGGCGGGAAAATTTAGCGCCTTTTTTTGCGACGGTTTAGCGACGGAAATATATATGTCGCTAATTAGTATTTTTTTCTGTAATACGATTAGCGACGGAAATATTTAGTCGCTAATCTGTCGCAAATAAATTAAAAAATAAGTTTTTAAATTTCACTCTCATGATTTATGTATAATTTCAAGTAATTTTAATATAGACCATATAAAATGAATTATTTCTTTTGTAACAGAAAATTATAAATTATTTTATAAGTTGGTAATAATTTTTTACCAATTATACCAAAATCTAATGTTATTTATTTAGAAAATTTACATTTTTAATCATAATAATAAACTAATTGTTATGATTATTATATATTTGCGTGTTCAAGATTAATAAAAATAAATATTTATAAAATTTATTATTTCATTTAAAATAATAATAAAAAATTTGTAATTTATTTTTATTTTAAAAAATTTAAATCAAATATGAAATTATTAGAAATTAAATTGATTTGTTTATCAATTATCCCAATTTTGAAAGTGTCCAAAGACTATTGAATATGAAATTCGGGCTTAGTCAGCATGAAATATTTTGAAAAACTACGAGACATAGTTTCAATTACAAATTTGTATTGTTAGTACAAAATTATTAGTTAGAATTATTCATCGCTATTTGTATAAAATTTAAAAAGGTGACATAAAAATTTTGAACTCTTATCCAAATAGGAACCTGAGGCCTAATTGAATATTGGATTTAGTAATGAATAAAGGATCATGATTAAAGAGAGACCAAAATAAAGATCTCTGAACCTAATTTTCTCATTCTGTCGGAAATATTTCAAAATTATTGTACATAAATATTGCTAATTAATGTGCCTCAAATATAAGCATTTTATTAATTTCATACTTTTATCAAGTTAAAAATGGGTTGCACATTATTAGATAAGATGTTATCTTTCAATACGACCGCAAAAATCACTCGTATCGCCGTAGTTAAAATATTTTTAAAGTATAAATACTTTTCCTATTAATTTTCTTTTCTATGATTTTAATAGTAGGAATCAAAAAGCTTAATTTGAGAACATCTTTATTAATTTTATTAGAAACTGTTAATCTAATTAAGCTAAAAAATTATATTGTCAGTGGTTTAATATAATTACTTTATATTAGATAAGAAATTTGGATACTTTTCTTCAACTGTAAAATGTGGAACACTGCCAGAGCTAAGGATATAAGCCATGAAAAATCACAAATTACTATTGAGAATATCATTTAATTTTAATAATATTCTATAGAGAATAATTATAAAATAATTTTTATAATAAATATATATATATATATAGATAGACAATAAATATTGAGAATATCATTTAATTTTAATAATATTCTATAGACAATAATTATAAAATAATTTTTATAATAAATATGTATTATATATATATATATATATATATATATATATATATAATTAATAGTAATATATATAGAAATGGGTCAAATTATAAGAAAATAAGATGTCAATTTCGGTTGGGCTCTTAGGTTAGGCTATTTTTTTTCTAAATCATCAATTAATATCATAATGGTAACATTTAGTTGGCAGTAACAATAATAATTTACAGATACTCTATACAGAATAGTATTAATACTTACACATGAAATACATAACTATTTATACCTAAGTCAGTTGTTTCGCTTGAACGTATGCATGCCATGTCCGCTTTTTTATCCCATCTATCCTTCACCGTATCAGCCACCTTGACAAACTCACATCATTCTATCTTCAATTAACTTTAGATATACAAAACCATTAAGTGATCCCTACATTACATTCACTGTATACAATTATCATATTAATGAAATTTTACCAATTAATTTAATTATATGAGTATATAATTACCTCAGTAATTAATTTTATTTTTTTCAGTATCATTCAACTAATATTTATCTATTTTTGCATAATACTTATACGAGTAATTGAGTATACTTCATTTTATAAATTATTTAATTAATACTATTAATTTAATAGTTATTTAAAAATATTTTATATTTACTTTGATCTTTATAAATAATAATAAATATAAATTATTTTTTAATGGTAAAAGATTGAATTTAAGATTAAAATTAAATTTAAAATTTTTTAAGAGGGAATTTTTTTTATTTTGAATTTTTGGAGTGAGTAAAAAATTTAATTAAGTAATTAATTATACATATTTACCAAATCATCCTTAAATATAAAGGCAAAATGATCAAAATTGGGAGGGATATTTTAGTATTTTCAAAATACTAACCCTAGATATAAAAGGCAACTTTCTCTCCCCTCACTCACTACACTTTCTGCCGTTTCCTTCTTTCCATCTTCTCTTTTTTTTGTTTATTCTCCTGCTTGCCTAATCTATGGTGTTTTGGTGGCTTTCTGGTGAGGACGGCAAAAAGTGGCTCTGTTCTTCTTGTTAAGCCTTTGTTTCTAGTAGATCTGGGTAATCGGCGATGGAAGCCGGCGAATTGAGTAGCACCGGCAAGCTTCTAACGGTGAGACGATCCTCCAGGTACACTTCGCCCCTCCTTACTCGACGAAAATTAAAGTTAACGTTTCCCATGGTCCCATCGGCGATTGGATACAACTGTATTTTCCCGTGGAATTATTGGGTTTAAATTTCTGATTTTGTTTTCTTTTGAATAGACAGAGTTTCTCTTCACATTAAGATTTGAGTGCGTGTTAATTGGTTTGGGGACATTTTGAGGTTTCTCTTAGCGTATCTATTGCTATGAGTCCTACGAGTTTAGGAATACTGCTAGCGCTATCCTTTACCTGGTTTTCGTTTCTTTTTTGATTTTCTGCATCGCAATGTTGGTGTCGTTGAAATTGAAAATTTCGGAATTTGTTATCAATTCTGAAAATTTTTGTTTTGTGTATGAACTTAAAGTTGTTTGATTCAGCATGAAATTAAGGGTTTTCATGTGAGGTTTTACCCCATCAAAGAAGGCTTTTTCTTTTTTTTTTTTAAAAAAATCAATTAGGTAGGATACTAACGTGCTTAACTTTTGAACTTTAGCATTGGCATATTCTTCGCTAACTTGTATGAATAAAGAAATCTCTAGGAGTTGTTTTCCTCCAGAAATTTTGGGGTAAATGTATTGGAGAGTTGAGTCCAAGCTTTGTTTTGTACTCATTGAGCATGTAAAGTGTCTACTTTAACATCTGAAATGACATTTGCATAGTTTGATGTAATCATCTATTGAGGTCGTTTATTTTTGCACAAGCTGCTTTTCAATTTCAGGGTATATGAAAGAAGTTATTGAACAAAAAATTGGTGTGGAGCCTAGGCAGCAAAAGATCTTGTTTAGAGGAAAAGAAAAGGAGGACTGGGAGTTACTAAATGAGGCAGGTGTGAAGGATAAGTCAAAGGTTTTGATTTTGGAAAGCCAGGTTAGCAGAGAGAAGAAGCCTGAGGAGATGAAGGAGAGTGAGGAAGCCTCAAAGGCTGAGGGAAAAGCAAGCGAAGAGATGACAAAGAGGGAGATGAAGGGAAGAGAAGAGGTCGACAAACTTGCAGATAGGGTGAGTCTGTGTCTACTGTAACTGCTGATTAATTATGCTTTTATTTTGTGGCATGCTCGCAAGGCAGTTTTCCTTTTATTTTTTCTAGGTGAATGCCTTAGAAGTGGCTGTGAATGGTGGGACCAGGCTTGCAGATGAGGAGTTTGTTGTCTCATCAGAATTACTAATGAGACAATTGCTGAAACTGGATACTATTGAGGCTGAAGGACAAGCAAAGATTCAGCGAAAAGCTGAGGTTAGTTTTTGGTCCTATGGAGCTTATATTTGATCAGATTTATTTGTCACATCACGACCAAGGTAATCTTAGTGAATTTCAAGTGAAAAGCACTCATCAAAAGTATGGCTAGTCCAGGTATACTAGTTGATGGACCACAAATTAATATCATACCATAGGATAAATGATTAATATATGGATTGATTTGTGTTTCTATTCAGGATTTCAGTTTCTGAAATCGATAAAGCTTCAGAAACTGCACGAGTTGAGTTTCTTTTCTCTTCAGTTCATGTAATGGTTCTGTAAAATTACACATTAAAAATGATTTTCTTTAGGTCACTTAGAAGAAGAGATATGTTAGCAAAGAACAGGTCAGATTCAATCTCCCTCAAGCTCTCTTTCTTTCTTTCTATTGATTAAGGTTTTCTTTCTCAATTCGTTTTTTCTCTCTGTATTTCCTTTTCTCAATTTATTATCTCCACTTTACTACTGCTATGAAATTGTTTAGCTGAAATTTGACGTGTTTTGATAGTTTGTATCATGCATTGGATTACAGAAGATATTGAGGTTAGACAATTATGTTAGTCTCTGGACTTTCAAGAATTGGAGCCGGGATCGGTAGACAGCTCTCAAGAGGTTTGTGGGCATTTCTTTAAATGGGTTTTAAGTTTTGGAAGCTATAGCTGCTAGATAGGAGAGAATATAGATATCTTAATTCTAGAGGACTTACGTCCTTCCTTGGATTGGTCCCCAGAGCATGGTTGGACATTTCCAATACATGTGGTGATTCCTTGAACCCTTGTATTTTCGTATTCATATTTATATTTGTTTGGAGCAATATGGGGCAATTTTTACAATCAATTCATATAATGTTTTATTTAACAATGAAAAGGAAAATAAAGTCTGTAAATAATTAATATCCAACTTCAATTTTCTTTATGTCTTATTTTACGTTTTTATTCTTAATAAAAAGCTTAAATAATTAATTATTACTACTGAAAAAATAGACCATGTCTAAATATGTATACTCGAGTCAAACCTCAGCTTGGGACTATTTCTCCTTTGTGTTTAGGAAATTACGTATGCATAATACTTTGTATATGTGTTTGTGGTAAATGGGATTTGCATTGCTGTTATCCAGTTTAGGGAAGGACCTGCTACCAACTTAGATGGTGAGTCCGGCCAAACTGGCATTTGCTGTTATCCAACATTTTTTTTTCTGAATTTTAACAAGAGGAAATTGGCATTCATTGCCTCTCCAAGCATGTAAAATAGCTTGGATACTTGATGTAAATATAAATCTTCACTATTACTATATATATATGTGATTTAGTTCTTTTCTTTCCATGTATAAATTGTTATTTACAGAAGTTGCATATTTGACAGGGAGTTAGTAGATTATTCATAGAATCATGAAGCAAAAAGATGGGAAATTGGCAAATCAACATGATAAAATGCCGAAGACCAGGAATAATTAACAACTCAATAAATCTTTTATCCCAAATAACACTTGAAATTTTGATAATTGTCACTAGTTAGATATGTTTTCTTTTTTTATATTAAACAAGTTAAATTCAGCAATTCTGCTTTATAATTACAAGATCAGCCTTTGGAACCAGAGAGAATAGGCAATTCACCTTTACAGGACCGATCAATTTACGTGCTGGAACAAATACCGGTTAGTTCCCTTCTAATTCCTCAATCACAATGCTAATGACTTAAACTTATCTAGAGGACAATAGTTCAAAAAATATTTCCACTATTGACTAATTTCTTCATTGTTCAAGAATGTTGGGTTACACTATGAGACATGGGAAACTGTCCAGCCGCCACATTTGTCTTCTTCATCGAAACTTTTTCTCTTGGTCTTAGTTGTTAAGCTCAGAGATGTCAAGTCGGCCTGAATTGTTAGCACCACCTGAGATTTTCTATGATGACACTGAAGCTCGCAAATACACTTCTTCTTCTCGTATAATCGAGATTCAGGTGTTTTAATAAATGTTACACACAAATCATTTATCAATGTAGAGAATTATATACACTGAGGGCTTCTAGTTATTTTGGACATTGTTTTTATGCAGATTGGTCAGCTATCAACTGTGCCACCTAAACAAAGAACACCAGAAGCCTTGGTCTTCTTCCGTCAAGTGAAGGCAGTTAGGTAACTGCTGTTAGAGCATTAGGGTAATGTTTCCTAATATTGGCAGCATTAGTTAAATTTTTGCATTCTTGGATTGTTTGGGTTTGTCATTTGTTAGTTGGAAGTGAAAATCTGCCAACATAAAAGTGAAAATTTCTTCCACTTCACAAAATCCTCGACTTGTTTATGGGTATAAGATGTCTAGGGTCTATATCCATTAGTTATTACATACTTATTTGCATTATTCACTAAAATGCAACTTCTTTAAGGGTTGGAGAAGTGTTGTGGCCACCACTTCCTAGGTATTTTTTTGAACTACTATAGTGGTTTTTATCAGCTAATAGGTTGGGGAAGTGTTGTGGCCACCACTTCCTGAGTGCTGTCACAGTTTGTGAATGTCTGGACAAATGTTTCACAACCAGAGTTGAAATATAAATGAAAAATTAGTAAACCAAAGTCCTGTTTAGGAATCTTTATCAGTTAAAGGTATTTTCATTTGTTCTTGTTGGCGCTATATGCTCTTTGAAATTTCCTGTATGGCTGGTGATGGATTATTTTTTTCATTAGGTCTCTGCCCAGGGAACCAGTATAACTGGAATGAAGCAATATCAAGGAAGGCGACCTAATGCTTTTGGATTTAGATCCTGAAGGCCCTTCATGCCATTATTTTATTTAGATGACTTTCTTATTCTGATTTATTATTTTATTTAGATGACATTGTTGGTGTTATTTAGGATGATATTATTAGTATTTTTTGTACTCTTAAGAGAGATTGATAACATTATGTACGATTTCAATTACTTATATATATATATGTGTGTGTTTTGGAACATATTATGCTTTGGAATAAATATATATATGTGTACGTGTACTGTCATTATTGTATACAGGTTGAAAAATTAATAAATACAACCAAAAAAATTTCATTATGCTATAATTCAAATACAGCAAAAGAAAAAATTAAATTATGCAATAATTTAGCGACGGATATGCGACAGAAAACTGTCGCTAATATCTAATAGATATAATTTCGGAAATAATTAGCGACAAATTTTGTCGCTAAATTTTACACTAAATTTTTATTTAGCGATGGAAAATTTAGTCGCTAAATATTATTATTATAATTCGGCGACTAATTAGGAATAAAAATTAGCGACGAAAAAAAAATATTTGCGACGAAATATATTAGCGACTGAATTTGAAATCCGTCGCTAATATATTAGCGACTGTTCGTTGCGGCGTCGCTAATTTTAATTAGCGACGGAAATAGCTTATTAGCGACGGAATTTTCCGTCGCTAATCAGCAGTTTTTTTTGTAGTGATTGTCATTACTTAGATGTACATATATACAATCCACAAGAGAGTGGCGTGTAACAATTTTCCGTCGCTAATCAGCAGTTTTTTTGTAGTGATTGTCATTACTTAGATGTACATATATACAATCCACAAGAGAGTGGCGTGTAACAGAGGTACAGATGGAACCAAATACAAATGCAGAAACAAAGGTACAGATGGAACAAAATACAAAAACAGAGTTGGACACGAAACCAACAATTAGTAAAGGAAGAGTTCTAAACTGAGAAGAACTCTTTCTCTTTCAATATCTATTAATTTAATCACTACATAATTAATTAATTAATATACTGATTTTGAATCAATTTTAATACATATTTAGAATTATTTTGTTAATTTTGTGCTCTTAATGATAACAAAAAATTAATTCTTAATTGAGTGGATTTTAATTCATAGATCAAAATTTAATTCAGTGAATATTGAATTTAGCCAAAGATACGTTTTGATGGAAACTTTGCATGAAATTAGACATTGTGAAAAGGATGGGCAAATTTTGGATTTTTTGTTTCTGATTTTTAAAGTTGATGAAGGGCCTTATTACCAAATCCTAATTAAAGTTTATAGAAGATTTGATTGGCAGGCTTCTTTATTTTGTTTTTCTAGAACTAATTGTTAGATTAATTAATTTAATTAATCATAAAAGTGTAGTCCATATTGCTTAGGTTGATTTGGGTTGACTCTATTATAAAGTGGGTTCAAAATAATATTTATTGGATTTGTATAAAATTTTAGATTTATTAAGGTTTTAGTATAAATAGAAAAAATCCTCCACTCTCCCTTCACATAATTTTACGTTTACCAAACCTAAAATCAAATATATTCTTTACACCATTGAAAAGAACGACGAAAGGAGAAGGCGAGAAAAGATAAATCCATTTCATAAAACAATGGTTTTGCAATCTTAAATCAAGGTTAATACCTCTTTTCCCCTCTTATAGATCGAATCCTAATTAAATAGATTGAATCGATTGTGTCATAATCAATTTTGGAGAATTTTAGATTTAAGACATTGTTTAGAATATGAAACTATGAAAGTAATAATTTACATATGGTATTAGAGCGGATTATGACATTTTGATTCGGATTAAAATTAAATTTAGGGTTCATGAAATAGAATAAATTTTATTTCATTGCTTTCGCTATAATTTTATATGAATTAAATATTTAATTTCATAGTTAGTTTTATTATGGCGTTCTTGGATCAAGAACAAATATTATGGTTAAATAATTAGTTAAATTGAGATTGTTTATTGGTATTTTGCTTAAAAGTTAATTAATTTTTGATTGAAAATTTATTAATTTTGCTTGGCTGAAAATCGTTCGTCTGGGTTGGAATTGATTTCGGTTGCGTTAAATATTGGATTGATATTAATTGATTTGGAAGGATAAAACATGAATTAATGTTTGGCATTGAAAGGTTACTGCAAGTGCCATTGATTTCCGAAACGGAAATCAAAAGGTGGAAGATGGTAAATGACATCTTGATCCTCATAGTTTTTGAACCATTAAAATTTGATAATAAAATTACAATTTGGTCCCTAAAAGTTTTGAATTTTAAAGTATATTATTTCAACATTATAATTAAATTCTCAAATTTATTTATTATTATTCAGTTAAATGTTTATTGTATAGAAAAATAATTAATCACCACAGTAAAATTACTTGAAAAGATATTTAGATATTTAATTACATATTATTTCAATTGTTCATGTCATATCCACTAAATGGAAGGCTCTCTGTTATCTTTCAATTACCACCAATAATGATTCTTAATGCCACCAGATCGTGACATGATAAACAGTGTTTGGTAATGTCGCATTCATGGATGCCTTTTTGAATTTTCTTCCATGGCAAATTGATGATATAATTGGATTTCTGGTCTTTATGAATCTCCAATTAATTATAAGTATAACAATAATTACCCTTTGTTATTGGGAGGTTTACCTCAAAATATTCTTAAATATTAGGATCATGATCTTTTTCATATTTTCTTATTTTACTATTTTCTAGTTTCATTTTATTGCTTCTAATTATTATAGAAATATATCATATTTTAACTCTGTCCATAATTGAAGTAGAATTGTTATATTTACAACATACTGGGATCATTACCATTCGAATTCATCAAAATGTAATAAGCAGCTAAAAACTAAAAGTGACAGCACGTATATTTTTATATTTAAATATATATATTGCAAATCTAAGATTAATGGTTGAAATGCCACGTGTAAGTGATCTCACTTAGAACAATTCCATGAAATCAATAAAAAATTGACAACTAAGATAAATTGGTCAAAAAATGAATGAAATTATAGTTAGCATATATAAATGACATTTTATGATCGGTTTGATTCACGGCAAATTCATCTAGGCAAAAATTTTTCTAAGTTTTAAATTAATAATCAGCTATTATTTTGGTGAAAAAACAAATTTATTTAATGGATGAATGGCCGATTTTAAAATGAATTATAACATTAATGAAAAGTAATAATTATATATATCATATATAGCGTACTAGTTCGGTTCGGTTTGAATTCGATTATTTTATAAATTCGGTTCGGTTCGATTCGATTGATAAAAATATAAAAAATTTTATTTTCGATTATTTCGGTTCGATTAATAAACCGAACTGACCGTTGCAGAGGGCTATTTAAATATATATATTGTAAATCTAAGATTAAAGGTTGAAATGCCACGTGTAAGTGATCTTACTCAGAACAATTCCATAAAATCAATAAAAAATTGACAACTAAGATAAATTGGTCAAAATATGAATGAAATTATAATTAGCATGTATAAATGACATTTTATCATCGGTTTGATTCACGGTAAATTCATCTAGGCCATACGTTTAAGTCATTGGACCTTATCTTTTTGATTTGTTGGAAAAATGGATCTTTTGGGAATTGAACAGGTCCACACTCAGTCCATACGTTTAAGTCGTTGGACCTTATCTTTGAAAGGACATGAATTTGTTGGCTTCCTTTATTTATTTTCCACCATTTAAATTTAGAAGATTTTTAATAATACGTCTTCAAAATGAAATGAGTATGACAAATTCGTCATGAGTTTAAAAAAAATAAATAAATTAATTTGTCTTTGCTTGTCATCAATGTCTTTGATCTTATGAACTGAGAGCAAAATCAAAACACCACACTACGTAGGAATGAGAAACATGCCTATTTGATCAAATTGAAGACACTAATTTATTCTACGGAGTAAATTTGATATTTGAATTACAGGATATATTCTGAATTGATATGAACCTCACATTGGCTCATCGTCCGCTAGGTGTCTCATATGAGCCTTTTCGAGTCTCATTTTTCTCAGCAGTCTGTTGAAACTCCAAAGCCAATTCAAGGCTAAATACCACATCACCAATTGTTGGCCTTTCACTTGCTCTTTCACGAACACAACTCTCAGCAATTTCCATGAACTTGTTTAAAGAGACCCTTGTAATGTCACCCTTCAAGTGCGAATCAATAATCTGATCAACTATTCCGCTACGAAGACAATTTCGTGCCCAGTCCACTAAGTTCACTTGTTCTTTGGGTTGTGTTGGCATAATTGGAGGCCTGCCGCATACTACTTCTAACAAAACCACTCCAAATGAATACACATCTGATTTTTCTGTAAGCTGAAATCTGCTTAAGTATTCAGGATCAAGATACCCCAAAGTACCTTTAACAACACTGCTGATATGAGTTTGGGATTCACTAGTAGGACCTGCTTTTGACAAGCCAAAATCTGAAACCTTGCCTACCCAATTCGCGTCCAAAAGTATGTTCGATGACTTAACATCGCGGTGGATGATGGTGTGCATTGCGCCAGTGTGGAGATAATGCAATCCCTGTGCAGCACCAATGCAGATTTGCAGCCTTTGCTTCCATGGGAGAGGAGTCTTCTGAGCTTTGTATAGATGATCTTGAAGGTTACCGTGCGGCATGAACTCATAGACAAGGATCATCTCACTTTCCTCATCACAATATCCGATTAAAGGTACGAGATGAGCGTGGCGAAGTCTGGACAACATCTTGATCTCAGTGTGGAACTCACGGATCCCCTGTTTCGATGATGAACTTAACCGCTTGATAGCAACTGGGGTGGATCAATTTCCGACTAAACCTTTGTAGACAGTACCAAAACCTCCAATGCCAATAGCATTTTTGGCATCAAAGTTCATTGTTGCTGCTCGGATTTCATCCATTGTAAATTGATGACAAAGATCAGTTGGTAGTAACAAAGCAGTACCAGCGATGGCGGAGCCCGATATTTGGAGGAATGGTACCCAGAACGACCTTTTTGCAACAGCAGCAGCAGCATCCTTTGCTTTCTGTTTCCGTCTGTAGATAAATAAGAATGCAATAACAGAGATCCCAAGCACAGAACCTACAGCAGCTCCAACAATAGCAAATATTAAAAGAGACGCTTTGCTCTTTTTCATCTCACGCAGTCTTGGATGGTGTTCTGGTGGAGCAACAATTGGTTCAAGATTGAAAGCTGCTAGACTGCCATTTGAATTGTTCAACTTGAATACCTCCAAACCATTCAGGAATGCATCTTCATAACGAGATGTTCCGTTGATATTTGGGTATAGAGTAAGCCACAAGTCCCGTTTTCCGAGGCTATATTTTGGCATTCACACAATATAGTCTTTATACAACGGCAAACTATTTCCACCGCTCCAGTAAATTATATCTGCCTGTTGCTCTGCTGTTTGATTGTTGATAAATATGCTAAATAGCACATCATTACTTTTTGTAACCTTCTCTCGAACCTCACAAAAATGGAGCCTAACAAGGTAATTGAACCCAGAATCAACGAGGAGTATCCATGCGAGATTGCGATCTGGAGTGTCATCATCATCATTCAGTGAGCGCATAGTAGCATATACCAGAGTGGGTGCAACGAAAGGTGGCGTTTTCTTTGTATACTGTATCAAAGATTCATTTGAACCATACATGTGCACGAACGACCCAGCAGCAATGGTAAAATCAGAATCAACAAGCCATGTCCTAAACATTCCTGTATCATTGATGCCTCCAACATATGCTCCACCAACATTTAAACGATATAATGTCTCGAGCGTGGTGGTATCATCCAATGAGAAGAGAATATCACTGCCAACAAAGGTCACAGGTGGATCCATTCCGTGTTCGTAAAGGCCATTAGGCATGGAGACTATTTCAATACCGTTTATGAATGCAAAAGATTTCGGAGATGGATCGAAGGTCATGTTAAGCATCTATTTTTCCTGAACTGTGATGATAAACTCTTTCTTGAGGTAGTCAACCTGAGGCTGAATTTCTGAAGCTGTAAGAAAGGCGCTAAAATGGGTTAGAAGAGTGTACTGATTGGCCTTAAGGGAGAAGAAAGACTTAGAGATGTCAAGATTAGAGTATGCAGCAGCATAGAAGTAAAGGCGAACAAACTTTGGGCCAGGTGACATAGGAAAGGTGTATATAAACATTGAATGAAAAATACGGGCAGCCATGTATGGTACTCCTGGGACCGATCAATCATTTTCAGAGGCTATAAAGGCAGAAGATGAGTTTCGTGAGTTGGAGACATCAAAATTTGATTGGGTATCGGTATTCCACTTTCGGCCGTCCAGCAAGATGCTGTTAGAGGGTGCGCCACAATCCAACAGTATAAGATCTGTAGGAGTGTATGGTGGCAAGTTTTTTGTAGCTGTGATTTTGAGGAGAAGGTGTACAAGAGAGAGAAGGCAAAGTCCTGGATACATTGGCCTTCACGGACAAAAATCAATGGGCGGATTATTTGAGCAACTGCAAAGATTTTGATGCCAATGATCAAGTCTGAAAAGAACCTTGATTTGTATGAAGCAAAACTCAAGTGGGCGCAACGTACAACTAACTATTGAAATGACAAAGGCTTCTGTCTAGAAATGAACAAGACGCTTACAGATCTGTCCAGGAGTTTGGAGTCAAGCTCAATGTCTTCCAGATGCTCAAGTGGACTTGGTGTGTGTTGTAGTGCAAGCATGTTTCTTGGAGATTAATTGGCTTAAAACCAAAATCAAATTGGCCTATATTTGAAATGGCCATAAGGCCATATTATAGTTTTTCTTGTCATTATATTCAATTAGAAATCTCTTTTCCTTTTTAACGAATTTCTTATATAATTATAATTTCATAAATTTAAAAAACTTTCGCTTTTGAAATAAATTTGCTTAACATTTAAATGGTGTTAGATTAGGATACGTAAAATCTAATTGACAAATTAGTAATTATTTGGGGTTGAACAGTTGATGCTACAGAAAACCAATCGTATCTCTGTTTTCTTTTATTTATTATTCAACAATGGGCTCATCTAACTATTATCATAAACATTTTAACGGACAAAATAAAAAGAAAAAAAAAAGTACTTAACATGAGTGAATAAGAAAATAAAAAGGAAAACAATTTCGATATTATTGTTGATCCAATACGATGTATTCTGGTATTGTTGGGCAATGCAATACATTCTTGTCTTACTTTGTGAAGCATATTAGTAACAGTTTGGGGAATAATCCTAATTCTATATATGCGCTTGAACTAGCAACTTTTTAAGATTGCTGTTGGTGAAGCTGCTTATGTTCTTACAGATCATGTAATACCCTTATACTGTTCCTATATCCTATACGTACGTATGTACGATTCGTATATTCCTCAGAAATCCTGGCTTATGAGAAGATTGGCATTACTACAGTATAAATGCCCATCTATTCATTCATTCGATGCTAACATAGAGGTCTTACAACTAACATACTTTTGTACACATACATGGATCCAATTTATAGTCTTTATATATATACATGCCAAATAGTTCCTTCGCTAAAATTTTTCCTATTATTCACTAGCTCATCCTCTTCTTGGCTAAAAGGCTTTCTTCATATTAGGGGTGAGCAAACTTCGGTTCAAACCGAAAAATCGAACCAAACTGATTGATTTTTTTATTCAATTTTTTTTGGTTTTCTGGCTCAGTTTCGGTTTGAGATTTTAAAAAATTTCGGTTATTTTGGTACTGTTTGGTTTTTGGAGGAGGAAACCATAGAAAAACCGAACCGACCGAAGTTCTATTTAATTAGGTAATTTTTTGGATTTTTTAATTGGATAATTATTTTGTACATGTAAATTATCTTATTTTGAGTTGCAAATTATATAATTACATTTATCAATTATTAATATCTATTTTTTTAGGTGATAATTTGGAATTTTGATGATTGGATTGAAAATCGAGTGAATAAAAAAATTTATTTAGCGATTTTTGTTGTATTATTTATTATATATTTTGGGACTGTATCATTAATTTGGACTTTTATTTGGTAAAATTTAGATGTTTTTACTTTAGTATATTATGATTTGTAATTTTGTATAATTTTTATTAACAATTTTTTTATTTTTTTAAAAAAATAGTTTTAATTTTTAGTTAACAAAACTAAGCCGACAAAAAAATTTGTTTTATTTAGTATTCGGTTATTTAAATAATTTGGTTCGGTTAATCAAAAATTAAAAAAATCAATTTTTGATTATTTCAATTCCATTATTAAACCGAACCGACCGTTGCACACCCCTACTCCGTATGCTCGCTCCCTTGCTCTTTAAGAAAGACCTACATGTAGTCAAAGAAAACTACATGCTGAGCATATTTATGCCCAGTGGTGAATACATATACAAGGTTTTTCGTTATTAATTAAATAAGCATACACATATACATTCTTGCATTAACTATTACATTCAACGTATTATAACATTACTTTTATTGTCTCGGTCATGATTATTATTACCCTAGAGTAGTAGTCTTACATATAAGACCTACCTTTAATATCTTGTATTGCTTTACTTAATTTATTACAGGTAGAGTCATTAATATTAACTTTACTTATTCCCTTTTTATTGTTATTAGTATCATTATTGCCCTTAGTATTATCCAGTAGAAATCTTTGAACTGGATACACGGGATGTGAACGCAATGGTCCAACTTTGTGAGGTGATCCCAAAGGATTAATAAACATGAACATGACATGAACTTTTAACTTGTAGCATGGGGTAGACCAATGTTAGCAAACTAAATCATGTCGCTATGACTTGAACCGTGGTAAATGTGTTCTTATGGCTAGCCAATTATATCATAAACTAGATTTCTTTACTAGACAACAAAGGGCAACATTACTTGTTTACCTTTATAATTATAATCCCATCCTTTACTCAGTACAATTATTAACAGTATTATGGAATTAGATATTTATTCATTTCTTACCTCTCTTATCTTAATAATTTTCCTATTTATAAAGAGGGATCCTATAAAAATTTATTTTGTTTAGTTTATCCCTTTAAGGTCGCACTCGCGGTATGGATTGCGCTCATGATAGAGGTGGAGTTGCTTCGCTGTCATGCTCAAAACCTCTTTCGCTCCCGCGATAGAGATAGAGGTTCCTCCTCTATCGCATTTGTAAAGACATCATGCTTGCGATAGAGTACAAATCCTTCTTTATCGCTCCCTCAATGCCTGTCAAGCACGCAACAGAAAGCATCGCCTTGTTATGTTCTAGCTTATATTTCACCCAACCTATTCTCATTCATATGCACCACAAAAGAACCTAATAAGCACATGTAAACATATACATATTTCACTTGTCCCACCATAATCACACATCTTGAAACACTAATGACTACAATAAATATCAACATCAACGAGATAACAATTCATGGTCTTTACCTATGATTTAGTCATTCATTTAGAGATTTTTAGCTTCTTTTCAATTCATGCCTTTAAAGTCTCAATCTAGTACACATGTGTAGGTTCTTCCTCAATGTTCCAACAATGCGCGCGCGCGGACACACACACACACACACATATATATAAAAGAATGGATATTGCATTCACTAACCTTAGATTCCTTGCTTTAATTTCGAGCTTATTTTTCCTTTCCTTTACCTCTTGGATCTACCTCTTCTTCTCTTTCTTCTACACAATCAAATACACACATATATCAAACTTCCCTCAATATTTCCCTCTCACTCAATATAACTCCATTAACACAATTCCCATAACCTAAATAAAATTATAAAACCCTTAATTAGCTCATTTCTCTATTTTTTCCTTCTTACCTTGGATTCATGCTCTAGGCTAGAACCTTCCAATTCCTTTTACCTTCTCTACTCCACTTGAAATCTAGAGGTTGCTTCTTATTAAATAAAAACTAAAAATTACTTGGGAGGCTTCAATTTAACACAAATTCATGGAAAGGCTTAGGAAAGACTTGAGAGAGTGTGAGAAGGGGAAAGAGTCGGTTCTTTAGGGAGGAAAAATACAAAAATCTGAGGAAGCTTATCAAAATTTATGATTTTTCAGCCTTTTATGGGCTTCCCTTTATGTTGGGCTTGATCTAAACAATTTTGTAATGATTCCAAATTTATATTTGTCATGTATGGTATGGTGTAGGGTATGGATAATTATCCTAGGATAAATTTTGGAGTAATTGGAGTTGAATAAGATAGAAAAATTAAAAAAAAAATATAAAGGTTAAACGTGCTCAAACTAGGATAATTTGAGGATGGGTGATCTAGCTGGCAATTTGACATAATAGTAGTTTATAAAAGTAGATGTTAATATGGAGTATGGTGGTATAATTTTAGAAAAAAAATGAGCTTAGATAGACCTTTAAATAAATAGAGATATTCTTACTTGGTACCATAAAAAAAATTGATCAGAAGTTTAACTATGCTCAAAAATATTATACAGACCTCCAAAAATTATTTTAATTGCATGGATATGTTAAAAATAACTTAAATAAACTATTAAAAGTATAAAATAAAATTTTTTGCAGGTTTCAGATTTCAGATTTTAGACTGGCTGACTAGGTCGTCGAGGCCAGAAATATACCAAAATGATATCGAAATGGGTTGAAATTTTAATCATGAATTTTTGGATATGCTAAGAAATGCGAAGAAAAATTTTAGGACATTATGATATGTGGAACAAAAATTTCATAAAAGGAAGTAAAATCGAGACTAAATTAATTAATGGATTTAATTAGTGTATTTTAAGCATTTGAAGATATGGAGGTCATTAAAATAAAGTTATAATCAAATGTGTACAAGATTAGGATGAGCAGATGTGTAGGGATGGAGGAAATGATACGAAGTGGCTTAATTTTAAGCTATTAGATCAAAAAGCTAGAGTTTAAATCTTGGTCTTTCATTTTTTTTCACTAAAAGAGAAGGTAAAATGGTGTAGAAAAATCTAAAATTCTCCCTAAAACTTCAGATTTTTCCCCTTGTTTCTTCTCAAACCTAAACCTAGCATTCTCCTCCCCCTTCACCATTTTTGTTTCACCCAAACTTTCTCCCACCACATCTCAAGCTTATATTCCATTCTCACATATAAGAAAACCTCCTCTTTAACCTAGAAAGAAATTTGCAGCAAAAGAAAGCTTAAAAATAAAGAAATAAGAAGAAAAACAAGAGGAATAGAAAATCAAAGAAGGCAAAGGCAAAAAGAAAGAGGAATAGGAGTATTTCATGCCATTTAGAGGTTAGTGGATGTAATTTATATTAAATTTCATCTATTTTAGTTAATTTTCCATAAATTCTATATTATGTAACTATATATAATAGAGTGAACTGATAAAATAAATTAATATAACATGATATACGAGTGAAATAGACTATTAGGAACTTAAATAAGTGGAGAAAATCAATTAAAAGGGATTAATCTTGTAGTGGCCGAATTATGTCCCTTAATGCATTTTAATAAAATATGATGTTAAATAAGGTATTTAATGATAATTAGGAAATTTAAGACATGAGAAAGGCAATAGTAATAATTAGAAGGAAAATGATTAATATGCCTAATTATGTATAAGTTACATAATAATGAAAGTTAGTGAAACTTAAGAATTTTAATGTGAATGGGGTATATATCACTATATTAATTATTAAATGGATATAAAACTATGTGTGGCATAAAGTTTGAAGAGGAAACATTATGAATGTATGACTTCACTAAGTGGGCGAATGGTACAGGTGGGGTTAATGGCATGATTTAATTATTTTCTTATGGTATTACATCTATATGGATGAAATTTATAATTGATAATATACGGATGCAAATTTAGACCTAATGATGTTACTGTGAATTGTGAATATGTTGCATATGGAAGCTCAACTGGCTCATTTTATGGTAAACTGGGGAATTCGATATCATATCCTGTGTTGTAGGGTCCCTCCAATGTTTTGGCAATCATATAGTAGATTGAAAATTTTGATATCATATCCCATGTTGTACTGTCCCTCCAGTACATTGAAATCACTGAAGTTCTCATTCTGATTATCTGATTTATGGATTTTCACTAGTCACAACTAGAGGCAAAATCATAATTTGACAAGTAAACAAGGATAAAAGGATAAATATTGCATCAAAGATATTATAAATGTAAATAAATGAGAAATAAGAAGAAAAATGAGGTCAACAAGTTAAATAGGGGTAAAAAGATAATTACATGATAAAAGAAGGGTATAATTGTAAATTATTATTAAAAAGGTGAATAAATAAGTGACAATAGCTAAATAGACTAAAGAGGGAAAAATTATAATTAAGATAAAGTTTAGGGACTAAAATATAATTTTTTGCCTTAAGAAAATTTTTAAGAACTAAATTGTAAGTTATATACCTAAATTAAATCTAAAGTCAAAGAAGGTCAAACTATGAGAATAAGTGAAGTTAAGCAAGAAAATTAAAGTCAATTGGGTCAAAATAAGATAAAAGTCAAACTTTAGGGATTAAATTGTAATTTTTACCAAATTATGAGAATAAGTGAAATTAAGCAAGAAAAACAGTTATTAAAAAAACCAAGAGTATAATATAGTATAAAAAGAATAAATTGTGAATTGCTTTAATAAAAGAAATTTTTAAGGATAAAAGGGTAATTATAATTAAATTAAGTAAATAAAATAATTAGACGAAATTTTATGTAGATGTATCCATCACTAAGCGACAATGTTGTTTAGTGTGTAGTTATTTTTAATTGCGTGCAGGGATAGGTGTAGTGAGACCAACAAAGGAAGGTTCAGTCGCATGTAAACATGAAAGCCTTTTGGGTTTTTGGATTATGAAATTTTGTATGAAGCTATGTAATAGACTATGTAATATATATATATATACACACACATATGTGTGTGTGTGGGGGGGGGGGGCATGTAATGTAATGACACGTAAAGACTTAGTGAACTTAATAGATGATAAATGTGATGTGTGTGTGATATGTGTTTGAGATGCGAATTGAATTTTAGAAGTGTTAATGCTTGTGAATAGAGAATTGGAGGTGGAGGAAATTATGGGGAGTGAATTTGAATAATTACAGGTTTAGGTAGCATGATTTTAAATCGTCATGCTGCCGAAAATTTTATCAATTGAATCATTATTTAGTGAAACCTAATGAAAATTGAATGTGGAATAGGAATTAGTTAATTTAGAGTAAATTTCAATAAGATCTCATGGCTTAAGAAAATATTAAGAATATAATAATAAAATATATAGGAAAATAGGATTAAACGTAAGGTGTCAAAGTATCAAATCCAAATTTAGATGGTCCTAAGATCAGAGTAAATACATAAGTGATAATGACGGGGTAAATGAATGAACATATGTACATGCCACATAGTTATGATGTACCTTAGAATTTAATCTTACCTACCCCTTGTGTATTTCAGTGATAGCCATGGCTTTCGATTCTAGACAAGTAGTTGAGTTAGTAAGTGATGCTGAGAGTAGGGCCTAAACAAGTCCAGAAGTGAATGAATCAATACCAAGTAAATAATCACAACAGCCTAGTCATTATACTCCTACTCTAGTACTCCAGGTATCTTCGCCACCTGCACCAGTTCGTTTTATGCAAATGATGGCGGAGTTCTTTCAGAGATTTCAAGCCCAGCTCCTGGTCAACCTCAACAACAACCACCACCTCAGCCACATAGAAGAACCATTTTAGAACAGTTAAGAAGATTGGGTGCAGAAGACTTCTATGTTCGAGAGTAGAATACTGCTACGGAAGCTGAGGAATGGCTAAATAAAATGGAAAGATTATTTGAAATTACACATAGCCCACTAGAATAAAAATTAGAGGGACCAGTTGCATTATTCCAGGGCCCAGCTTATGTATGGTGGGATACCATTAGGCGCTACACTTCGCTTGAATAGATTACATGGGATTACTTTTATCAGTAATTTAGAGATAATTATATGGGTAAAGAATTTCAACGAGCTATGGAGGAATCATTTTGGCGGTTATGCCAGAAAACCCAGACAGTACAAGAATATGACTTGGAGTTTGAGAGGCTCAGTTTCTACATGAAAGATTATCATATTTCACCTGAGAAGATGTGTTAGCTTTTTAAGAGGGGACTTCATAATGACCTCAGAAAATTATTAGTAGTTCGGGATTACACCAACAGGAAAAAATTAGTTGATGCAGCGATAAATTTGGAAGTAATTCAGCTTGAAGAGGCAAATATACAGGCCCGATTTCAATAGAGAAGAAGATCATCATTAGGAGCAGCTGGTAGTGGGTGTAGTAAAAGATTTAGAGGTTCAACTGTAGCTCTTCCATAAGACTCTATATAACTACAAGAAAATCCTGAAATAACAACGGAATAAATTCTGTTGCTAATCTAGCAACGGAAACATTATTCCGTTGCTATTTAGCAACGGAAAATATTTTCCGTTGCTAAAATTGGTTGAACTTTATAAAATTAGCAACGGAAAAATATTTGGTTAAATTCCGTTGCTAAAAGTGGAGGGAATTTCTGGCGCCATTATTTAGCAACGGAATTTTTATTCCATTGCTAATTAAGGCGGCAACAAATGGCGGGACGAAAAATAGCAACGAAATTTAATTTTCGTTGCTAATTTAGCAACCGATATATAATTCCGTTGCTATTTAGCAACGGAAATAGTATTCCGTTGCTAAATAGCAACGAAATAATATTTCGGTTGCTAAATTAGCAACGGAAATTAAATTCCGTTGCTAAATTTCACTTTGAAAGAAAAATAGCAACCGAATGATATTCGGTTGCTATTTAGCAACGAAATTTTGTTTCGGTTGCTAAAATAGCAACCAAATTAAGATTCCGTTGCTAAAATAGCAACCGAATTAAGATTCCGTTGCTAAATAGCAACCGAATTTAATTCGGTTGCAAAAATAGCAACGGAATAATGATTCCGTTGCTAAATTTATTCTAAATATTTACATATTTGTCATCGAGTATAAATACCCAATTAAAAACCCTAGGCTCTCATTCTTTCATTTCTTTCCCTCTCCTGCCGCCGTCTCCTCTTCTCCCTCTCACCACCATATTGCAATTCTTGGAGCTGGCATTTTCGTTAAGATACAGTACATTCCTAGATTAGCCGAGATCTCTAATCTCTTCGTTCTTAAGGCCATTTGGAGTCGCACTGAGGTCACTATTTACTCTAAAGCTTTTGTTTCCTGCTGCTTTGATTTATTTGCTGTAAATGTAAATATATCTGTGTGTTTAGGAATCTGCGAAAGGAGAGTGGAGATAGCACGTAAGCATTTCCCAGGGGTGGAATGTAAGTGGGGTGATGAGGGTCTTGACGAGATTGTCCGAGATGAGTCCATTCTTGCTGTTGCTGTGGTTCTTGCTGGACAAACTCAGGTTTACTTTCTGATTTTGTAGGGTTTTTTTTAAAAGATAAAGTAAGCATTATTTTTGGTTGATGATGATAGTGTTTCATTGAAATTGTGCTGATGGATTTTTCCACCGACAATAGATGGGAGCACAGATTTGAAATTTGAATTTGGCATCAGTCCTTGACCCTGATATAGTAGAATCTATTGTGTTTAAATATGTTATATTTTTAAAATAGGTATCATCATCAACCAAAAGAAGCCATTTTTGTTTAAATAATTTGTTTCTCTTATATATTAGAATCTATCTAATATATAGCTATATTTGCATTTATTTCAGATGAATTACATTCATATATGTATGGATTTAATTAAAATTATTCCGGCTATACCTTAAGTTTTAACCCCGTTCCAATTCCACCATGCATTCCTCAAGAAAGCTATAAAAAAAAGGTGAGAATGGAATTATTTGTTAGATTTTATATACTATACAAATTAAGCATCCGAACATTGTACATCATAAACTATTGTAGGTTTAATCTAAATAAAAGTGGTATGTTTAATTTAAAGTTAAATTGGATTTAATTGTAGTCTTATTAAAGTATAAGGGTTATTTTCTAAATGTATAAAAATCTAAAGCATGTAATTTAATTTATGATAGATTAATTAGAATATATGTCACTATATAAATAGATTATAGTTATGCTTGTATGGAAATAATCTTAATCCTGTTTAATTTCTTTTCTCTTTGGTATTCATGGCTGGTGAGAAAATTTAAATCTCTGTACCAACTAGAAATTATAAAACTTTTGATTGTTATAAACTTAGATACACTTTCATTTTTTATTTTATTTTTAATGATTTGACATAATAGATTTATGAAATATTTGAAATTTAGATTATTTATTTTGTATGTACGATTAGTACGGTATTTTAAAAAAGAAAGAAAAAAAAAAGAATCATACAGTACAAAATAGTGAAATACAACTACTCTTAGTTATGAAATTGAAAATAATGTTTCGTTGAAAGCTGTAAATCTAAGAAGGAAAATCATATTTTCTTTTATAGCTATATTTTCCAATTAAGAAAATCCCATTAGCAAAATTTCTAATTTGAAAATAACATTGTTAGAAATAAATGAAGTGGTGGGTATAGAGTAAACAGGGGGAAAATGGCAATAATTCAGAAGATTCTTTTGTTAATACGGATTTAAGAGCAGGATTAGTGCTAAAATGAAAGCTTAATACCTTAATATATAGTTATAAATGGGAGGGAATCTTGTGCCTAGTCACTAGTCAGCTTTGCATGCAGTGGGTCGCACATTGCACAATAAATGGGGGGAAATTAAAAAGAAGATTCATATTTATGCATATGGAAGGGACAGAGGAGTCATATACCAATTCTGGGGAGTGCTAAAGTGGGACCACAAAAATGAATACAATGTCCCCACATTATACATGTATTAATTCCAAAGTCTTGTGTCTTGCCTTGTTTTAGGATGGGGTACTGGGCTGTACTGCTATTTTCCTTCTTAATAGGTTTAATTTGTACTCTTAGAATATATTTTTCTTTTCTTCTGTTTCCTAACCAATTCTCTTTCTCCAAATTAAAGATTAAAATGCGACTTAACAATTGAGAACGTCATAAAAAAGGAGGAAAGGTAGAGGTGTCACATTTTTAACGAGGCCAAACACAATAAATTCCTTTTTTATGAAATTTGAACTGGCACTGAGGCTGTACTTACAATGTGCTGAGGTAAAGATTATTAGCATATAAGTATGTGGGGTTTCATTTGGATTTCATCATCTTGCATATTGATATGTAGTTTTTTTTTATATCGTACCAGTCTGCCAATGACTCTGATTTAAAGCCTGTTGCATATGAATTTTTCACTCAAGCATATATTCTTTATGAAAAAGAAATTGCTGTAAGTTGATTCCGAATTTTTATATTGTTAAACTGTTGAATCTAACTTGAGTAAGACGTCTGTGTTTCCTCATTTTGCTATGATGGCAATCATTGTATAAACAGGATTCCAGAGCACAAGTGATGGTTTGTATTGATTTGAGACCTTTGCTTCAAGCAGTATTCTGCCAAGCTTTTAAAGAAGCCTGATCAATGTAGAGCTGTTTATGGTTGTGCATACTGTTTATTTGTTTTACCTCTTTTTGTGCAATGCAGGAAATATTGTCAATCATATTGCTATATAATATATTTCAGCATAATGTCCCTGAAACTGATAACTTTCATTGTCGAATTATTATTATTTTTTTGCTATCTTATGTCTCAAAGAGAACTTTCGACTGGAAATTCTTAGGAGAGTGTGAACCTCAGCTTATATATTAATTTCTCTTGTTTTCTTTGGTTAATTACAAAAAGAGTTAATATTATTATTTTTACTGCTTCTTCCTAAGATTAGAGTCTCTTGAACAATTAAGAATTGAAGAACCATTCTTCTTCTTCCTTTGATTCAAGAAAAAAATTACAGAGGGAGAGGGAGAGAGATTTATTTGTTTGTTTTATTTTTTGGGTTCTTGGATTGAACAATATATATATATATACACTAAACCAAAAAAAAAGGATTGTTTACAATATGCATCATCGATATTCATCATTGTTACATGTATCACCATTGTCTTTTTTTTTCCCCATCCAACAAGCTTTTAAAAGTTCAGTTAATTGTTTATATTCCGTGTGATTGAATAAAAATCATTCAACGAAGGCTTGATTATGTTTGTTAAATTACAATGTCTGCAGTATTACAAGTATGTGCTTGAGACACCATATGCTCTTACTGGTACGCACAATCTTGCAAAGGCAACAGCAAAGGGAAGCATAGTTGTGTTGTTTGTTGCTAGTGCAAATGATAAACAGTGGCAATCATCGGAGAAAATTCTGAAAACGATTATTAATTCCTTTCGATTGTAGATATTTACTTTAAGGTATGAGGTTATATGTGAGTGATGTAGTTTGCTTCTGACATATTAATTCTTGTTGAGGATATATGTTATCACTTCCCAAAATTTATTTCTACTTTCTGTGTTTACAGTATTGTGCTTTGTTTCTTCTTCTTCTTCTTCTTCTTCTTTTCCCCTTGCAGGAAATATGTCATTTTGATGTTTGTTTACAATTTACTAATGTAAAGAATTTTAAATTTTATGTAGCCCAATGGGATGAGATTTTTTATTTGTCTACTCACTTTTGAGTTTAGACGTTTGCTTTACTGCAATAGTTTTTTACAAGGTGGTAAAGAATTCTTTTTTGGTCTTATATTATTTTAAATTTAAAGATTTTTTAAATTTTTTGGTTTTATATTTTACACTAAAACAGCAAGCTGTTTTAGTGTAATTTGTTGGTTTTCTATTTTAGTGATGGAATAGCGACGAAAAAACCGTCACAAATGTTTTTATAATAGTTGCTAAATTTAGCAACTGAATTTGATTTCGGTTGCTAAATTTAGCAACGGAATTTGATTTCGGTTGCTAAATTTAGCAACGGAATTTGAATTCGGTTGCTAATTTTGACCAATTTACCAAATGTTAGTGGTTAAAATTAGTAATGGAATTTAGTTTCCGTTGCTAATTTTAGCAACGGAATTTGAATTCGGTTGCTAAATTTAGCAACGGAATAAACATCCGTTGCTAAAAATACCAACCGCCGAATTAGCAACCGAAATTTCCGTTGCTATTTTTGATTAGCAACGGAAAATTGACATTTTCCGTTGCTATTTTTCGTTGCTAAATTGCAATTTTCTAGTATTGTATACACTAGTAGCCAGTCAACGTACTGCAGCACTAGCAACATCATCTACAACTTCAATAGCTAATGTTCCTCGAGGTCAGGGCCCTAACAGATCTGATGTACTAGTTTACGATCACTATGGACATCGGTATTCGGGTGAGTGTTGGAGATCGACAGAAGCATACTTGAGATGTGGGTCTCGAGAGCATTTGTTGAGAAATCGTCCACGTGCACAGGCACATGCTACTACATCAGCTGTACAAGCCTGTACAAGTAGACAAGCCACTACTTCAACTCGAAGACGAGGTAAAGGTTGATCTAGTGGGGTTGCATCCACTCGGGGTAGTGCACCAGCTCCACCAGCCATAGATAGGCACCTTTTTTGCATGGACTTATGCAATGAGAGCTTGGGAGGACCTGGATGTACCTAATGTGATTGTAGGTAAATTTTACTTGTTTGATGACCTTGTTTATGCATTGATAGATCCCTGAATCCACACATTCATTTTTAGCACCAGAATTGCACAGGGAAAAGGCTTAGAAAAAGGACAGTTAGACCAGGATATCTTAGTAAGCAACCTATTAGGTCACAATGTGGTATTGAAAATTAAAGAAAAATATTTTGACTGAAGACTATAGTAACCACTACACTATGCATCCAGGCAGCAACAAAATATACCAAGAATTGAAGATAACCTATTGGCGGCCAAAAATGAAAAGGGAAATAGCAGACTTTGTGGCCAAATGTTTGATATATCAGTAGGTGAAAGCCAAGCATCAAGTTCCATCTGGGTTATTACATCCAATCACTATACCAAAACGGAAATGGGAATGAATTACCATGGATTTTGTGTCTGGATTACCACTTAGTAGAAAGAAGCATGATTCTATTTGGGTGATAATGGATAGAATGACTAAATCTACTTACTTTCTCCCTATGAGATCGGATTTCTCATTATCTAAGTTTATGAAGATCTATGTAAATAAGATAGTGAGACTAAATGGTACATTACAAGAAAATCTGGAAATAGCAATGAAAAAATAGCAATGAAATTGATTCCGTTGCTAAATTAGCAACAGAAAATGAATTCCATTGCTATTTAGCAACGAAAAATATATTCCGTTGCTAAATTTGGTTAAACATTCCAAATTTAGCAACGGAAATATATTTGTTTATTTTTCATTGCTAAAAGAGGAGGAAATTTTTAACGCTAAAATTTAGCAACGGAACCCTTAAACCGTTGCTAAAAAGGCGCCAACGTTTGGCGGTGAAATTTTGGAACGAAAAATAGCAACGGAAAAATTTTTCCGTTGCTAAAATTGCAACTGAATTTTTATTCCATTGCTATTTTTGCAACGGAACTGAATTTGGTTGGTATTTTTGGTGCCAATGAGGTGAAAGAACTTTGGGTCCTCAAAATACCAACGGAATTTAATTTCCATTGCTAAAATTGCAATCGAAAAGAAATTATGTTGCAATTTTAGCAACCGAAAAGAATTTGGTTGCTATTTTTGCCCTAAGTATATATACTTCCTTAACTCTGTGTCCCTTTCCCTAATCCCGTCCTTTTTTCCCGTGACCTTATCCTCCATTTTCTTTTCCCATTCCCAATCTCCCATCTCAACCACCACCCTCCTCCGCCGCTCCTCTCCCCTTTCCCGCAGGTAGCAGCCATCGATCACCTCTGCCTCTCTCTCCTCCAGCGCGCACAGCAAGAACTTGATTCATAATTTCTTGTTCTATATTTCTGTCTTGATGCTAAAGCAAAGGAGAACTTTTAGAGCCTTCTGTATATTTGCTGATGGATGGAGTTTTGATGAAGATTAAAATTCTAAATCTTTTGCTACAAACATGTAGTGGCAAAACGTACACCATTATGGGTGAGATGAAGCAGCAAGAAGGCAATCTTAGGGAAGATAGTGGGATAACACCCCGCATATTTGAGTATTTGTTTTTACGAATACAGATGGTACTTCGGTTTCTGCACCTTTTTTTTTCTTTTGCATTTTATGATTTGGGTTTGAGGATTTTTATGCGAATCTGCTTTTTTTTGTAGGAAGAGGAAAGAAGGAGAAATGAAAAGCTGATTTTTAGCTGCAAATGTTCTTTTCTGGAGATATATAATGAGCAGATAACAGATCTTTTAGAGCCTTCATCGACCAATTTGCAAGTAATTGCTTATTCCAAATTAATTGATAATTAAGCTAGTATGTAATAAATGATAATACTTTATTCTTCTTGTTTTTCTCTGTCCTATCTCAGCTTAGAGAAGACTTAAGAAAGGGCGTGTATGTTGAAAACCTTACTGAACGTAATGTGAAGAACGTGAATGATGTCACCAAGCTTTTGTCACAGGTGGGTAAGATTTATGCTCTTTGATCATTTACTATGTATTAGGCTCACATCACTGATTACTTCTATTTTTATGTCTATAGGGTGCTGCTAACAGGAAAATTGCAGCAACCAACATGAATACTAAAATTATATGGCCAATGTTTTTGTTGTTTTGTGTGTGGATAGATATGATTGAAGGGTTTTATTAGGCCTTTTCATCTTGTCTTCAACTTGTGATTTTATGCTTACTGGTAGTTGGATTTTAAATGATTTGTTGTGTTCGCTTTAGGAATCTATTGCAACATCGAGAAATATATTAGGTAGAATGCGGATGTAGAGTGACTGATCTAAGGGGTTTTCTTGTCCCTTGCCTTCTTAGCTACTGCTACGGATTTTAAACTTGCTTGATGGTAGATCAAGAACAATGCACGACTCAAATTTTAGTATCTAGAGAAGTAAGTTTGCTGCCTGCTGTCAGTATGTGTTCGTGGTTCGTCGGTTTTTTGAGCTTCTGATGGTGGATATTAGCGGGAATTATAATTTAAAATATAAAATACTTGCACGGTGAATACTGAGGAGGCTCTGTAGCTGAACCCTGTTAGTAGTTGTGGTTCTTCTTCAGGAATTATAATTTAAAATATAAAATAGGTATTGTAAGATTTTTTGAGTTTTTCTTATCAAAACCATGCAGTAATTTACCATTTAACAATCTTAGTGGTCCCACTCCATAAATACTAGTGCAAAGCTAAATGTTAGATCTAGTTTTTTTATCTAGTTTTATTGTGTCTCCTAAATTTAGTGTATGATGGCATTTCAGGTTGTTATTGGCCCTACAACTGTTGGAGGCATTCAGGCTGGAGCATTTATAAACAGGGGAATGTTTAGACTATATTTGATTGTTTTTTTATATAGTTACTTTTGAGAAAAACACGTTTTAAATGTTTTTCATTTAGGAGATAGAAAAGTTTTTGCTGGTAATGGTGTTTATGTTGGAGCCATTCCTTGCTCCATCTGGTGGCAGCTCAAGAACTCCACATTTATTACAAACCAATAACTTAATCCCTTTTCTTATTTCTTGATAGATTATTTTTAGCATATTTCTATTTTAATCTCATGTTTTCTTGTTCATTGGTTAGCTTATTAAGCTTTCTTAGGCTGAGTAAGTTCTTTTTCCTATGCCTATTATTTCATATCAGTAGATTTTATAGGGCTGGACATGATTTAACTTAGGGTCTGTGTTTCCATTTTGTTTTGCAGTAGCAAAAGTAGCTAACGAATTCAAGTGGAAAAAATTCTTTGAACTAATGTTGTGTTTGTTTATGCTTAGGATCCTTTCAAATTTCGAGTGAATGTTATTTATGTATTTGACTTTTTACGTTGGCAATTTAGAATTGTCAATTGCCACTGCTTGCAAGACCAGATGCAGACACAAAAATTGTTGCTGTTATCATACTAGGTGCTGGAGCTGGAACAAGACTTTTGCCTCTATCATACTACGGTGATCCAAATTTAATTGTTTGTTTATTTTTTTGCTTATTGATGTGCTTGTAAATGCTGGCACTAGTCCACCATACTTATTTAATTCAGAAATTGCTAGATATTAATGGCATCCACTTTGAAAATCTCATTTTAAAACTATTGGTAGCAAGGTTATATATAAGCAATTGTTGTGAATTTAACATTTCTCAAAGAATTTTATATATAAGTGAGTTTTCATTTGCTATCTAATTTCCTTTAAAAGTACTTTTTATTCAGTTTTTTTTTTCAAAAAATAGCACAAGAATTTAATTAGGGTTATAATGCAAATGTAAATATCTCTTGGAAACATAGAACACATGTAAAATAAATTAAAGGAAAAAATAGACAATAATTGGCAAACTTAAATGAAAAAATAGTAACTTTCTTTCAATATAATTTTGTTAGCTAAATTATGTGTTCCTCTTAGCATAAGCTTGAGTTGATTTAATTTAATATGCTTTGAGCTTATTTAATTTAAATTAAAATTAATACTTTGTTGCTGTTTTTTCATGCTAATATTTTGTCATTTCATAGTTTATGGCACCTAGTAAGCAATGGATGCAACTTGTTCATAATCGACTTGATGATGTTTATATATCTAGGGTTCAAAATTTTTTGGATTATTCTTTCTCAAGAATAGGAGAAATGCATGAAATTTTATGTCCGTGTGTCTTTTTACCTTGGATTTTGATGATTGCTTGTTGTACCAACTATGCCTTTTTACCTAACAACTCATTGGTGTCTAGTTTAATTTGCTTTTGTACTGTTTTTTTATTCCTTTTAAACTTATTTTTTCTTCAAATTTACCTCGTAGCTTGTGTAGTTGAAAATAGATTATGTGATGTGCAAGCTAAATTCTATAAAATTAATGGATGCAAACTAAGTTACACATGGTTATAATTTAAGAAATTCATAAATAATATTTTGATTGTGTTTCTAGTTTATGTCATGTGGTTTCCCTCCCTACTCCTGCTAGCATTTGAATGTATGCTTGATCATGGTTTTCTAACAATTGATAGGGAATAAAACATGAAACAACTAGCTATATGTTGTAATCACTAAGTAGGAATCACAAAGTGGCAGTCTTTATAGTTGATAATTTTTATGTACAACATGTTTGATTAATATTAGGATTGTATAATTATTTTTAAAGGGTTTTAAAGGGTATTTGAAGCCTTTATCCGTTTCTTATATATGAATATTCATCGATTTTCTACTGATAAACAACTTGTTAAAATATTGACAGTCATTTCTCTGGTTTCGCAAAATTTGGTGCAGCTGGTTACCTCGACATGATTCATCAGATGAAAGAACTTGTCACTGGTGCTGGGAAAAAGGCTTACACTCTTGTTATGGGAAGACCAAACCCTGCTAAATTGGCTAACTTTCTTGAGGTAAGCCTCACTTCATCTACTGTTGTCTGTTGGCTAAATTCTTGGAGTTAGATTATAAGAGCAGCCTGTTGCGACAGTGTGATGTCTTTATCTATGTTTCCTGTGCCCAAACTGCTCTCTTGGATAGTAAAGATTTTTTAGCCCCTGTTATCACTCCATTTGAAGCAGTGTTAGCTTTCAGCAGGTTTGCACATATTTATAGTTACTATTGGTTATTATATCTCTACCTATACCATAACAGTACTTTTCTCCATGACTTTTTTTTGTCTCTCTGCTATTCTGTCATGATGTTCAAATTAGATTGAATGGTTCCAAATATCTTCTTTTAGGAAGCACTGTGAATGGAACAATACTTATGAACCCATTATTGTTTACTTAGCAAAAAAAAAAAAAGCCATTGATCCATTATATCATTTGTAGTTTGCCACCATACTAAGTAGTAGTGGTATAACTAAGCCCAGACATCTGATTCATCTACATATTTCAATTTCTTTGTAATAGAAAATGACATACAATTTGGTATGAACTTTGTGGGGATATCATTTTCTTCCTATTATCAGAGTTTACAAGAAAATCATGTTGGATTTTATCATTTATTATTTCTTTTTATATTCATCTCCCATGTTGCATAGACGTACAATTAGATGGGGTGCATAACTAAAACTACAAATATAACTAGTTCAGTGTACTGGGGCTTGATAGATCCTTAAGATGTATACGTCCTCTGTTTTAGTGGAAAAAAGGTAAAATAAATAAATAAGTGATTTCTGTATTAGTTTATTTTTTCTTTATATTTGTTTTCTGGATTGATTGAAAACTGCATCTTGCAATGCTGAGCAAGTATATTGCTGTAGGATAAAGTACTAAATAATTCTTCCTTAATTTAGTGACAGAATAGCGACGAAAATTCCGTCGCAATTTTTTTTAATAATTTTGGCTGAATTTAGCAACCGAAACTTCTAGCAACCGAAATTGATTTCGGTTGCTAAATATAGCAACGAAAACTGATTTTGATTGCTAAATATAGCAACAGAAATTTATTTCGGTTGCTAAATATAGCAACGAAAATTCTAATTTCGTTGGTAAAAATAGTAACGAAATTAGAATTTCGTTGCTAAAAATACTAACCACCAAATTTGAAACCGAATGTTCCGTTGTTAATATTTATTAGCAACAAAAATTCAACAAATTTGGTTGCTAATTTCCATTAATATTTGCTGATTTTCTTGTAGTGGTATGCCCATTTCTATCATATCAGTCAGAGACCCACGGTTTACATCCAAATTTTGGCAAAAACTTTAAAAACCATTGGGGACTCGCTTAGATTATAGCACTGCTTTCCATCCACAGATAGATGGATAATTCAAGCTGGTGATACGAATATTAGAGGACATGTTATGTTGTTGCATACTAGAATTTGGCAAAAATTGGGAGAAGTATCTTTTACTGCCAGAATTTGCTTACAATAACAGTTATTAATCTAACATTAAAATTGCACCATTTAAAGCATTATACGGGAGGAAATGTAGAACTCCATTATGTTGACCTGAATTGAGAGAGAACAAGCTGGTAGGACCCAACTTGATTAAAGAAATTGAAAAAAAGGTGAAATTGATTAAAGACAACCAAAAAGCTGCAGCAGATCAGCAGAAATCCTATGGAGACTTAAAAAAGAAGGATATAGAATTTAATGTGGGAGATAAGGTATTCTTCAAGGTTTCACCTTGGAAAAAAGACCTATGATTTGGTAAAAAAGGCAAACTTAGTCCCAAGTTCATTGGACCATATGGAGTGATACAACTTATAGGACTAGTTACTTACAGGTTGAAGTTGTTACCAGAATTGGAGAGAATCCATGATGTATTTCATGTGTCTATGTTAAGGAAATACCATTTAGATCCCTCCCACATGATCACTCCAAAGGAGATTTAGTTGAGACCCGATCTATCTTATGATGAGGAACTAGTGAGAATTTTTGCATGAGAAACCAGACAACTACAAAGCAAGCAAATCCTATTGGTCAAATTACTTTGGACACATCATAATATAGAAAAAATCACCTGGGAGCCCATAAAAATGATGAGACAGAGGTATCCACACTTGTTTAATTTAGGTAAATTTTAAGGATGAAATTTTAATTAGTGTGGGAGAAATGTAACGCCTCAAATTTATATTTGTCATGTATGGTACAATGTAGGTCATGAATAATTACCCTAGGATAAATTTTGGAGTAATTAGAGTTGAATAAGACAAGAAAATTGGAAAGAGTATAAATGTTAAATGTGCTCGAACTAGGATAATTCGAGGATGGGTGATCCGGTAGGCAATTTGACCTAATAGTAGTTTATGAAATTAGATGTTAAAATGGAGTCTGGTGGTATAATTTAAGAAGAAAATGAGCTTAGATAGACTCTTAAAATGGAAAAAGAAGTTTTTACTTGGTACCGTGAAAAGGATTGGCTAGAAGTTTGACTGGGCTCATAAATATTGGACATACATCCAAAAATTATTTTAATTGCATGGATATGTTAAAAAAACTTCAATAAACTATTAAAAGTGCAAAATAATCTTTTTGGCAGTATTGGGATTTCAAATTTCGGACCGGCTGACTAGGCCGCTGAAGCCAAAAGTAGACAAAAATGATGTCAAGATGGGATGAAATTTTTACCATGTGTTCTTAAACATGCTAAGACAAGTAAAAAAAATTTAGGACATTCTAACATATGAAAATAAAATTTCATAAAAAGGGTGCAAAATCGAGATTGAATTAATTAATGGGTTTAATTAGTGTATTTTAAGAATTTGAGGATATAAAGATCATTAAAATGAAGTTATAATCAGATGTGTGCAAGCCTAGGATGAGTATATCTATAGGGATGGAGGAAATGATGCCAAGTGGCTTAATTTCAAGCTATTAGATCAAATAGTTAGAGATTAAATCTTGACCTTTCCTTTTTCCCACTAAAAGACAAGATAGAATGGTGTAGAAAAATCTAAAATTCTCCCCAAAACTTCAGATTTTTTCCTCTTGTTTATTCTCAAAACCAAAACTAGCATTCTCCTCCCCCTTCACCATTTTTATTTCACCTAAGCTTCCTCCTACCATATCTCAAGCTCATATTCCATTCCCATATATAAGAAGACCTTCTCTTGAACATAGAAAGAGATTGCAACAAAAGGAAGCTTGGAAATTAAAGAAATAAGAAGAAAAATAAGAGGAAGAGAAAATCAAAGAAGGCAAAGGTAAAGTGAAAGAGGAATAGGAGTATTTCAAGCCATATAGAGGTTAGTGGATGCAATTTACATTAAATTTAATCTATTTTATTTAATTATCCATAAATTCTATATTATGTAACTACACATAATGGAGTGAACTAGTAAAATAAATTAATATGACATGATATTAGAGTGAAATAGACTATTAGGAACTTAAATAAGTGGAGAAAACTAATTAAAAGGGATGAATCTTATAGTGGCTGAATTATGTCCCTTAATGCATCTTAATAAAATTTGATGTTAAATAAGGTATTTAATGATAATTAGGCAATTTAAGACATGAGAAAGGCAATAATATTAATTAGAAGAAAAAATAATTAATGTACCTAATTATGTATAAGTTACATAATGATGGAAGTTAGTGAAACTTAAAAATTTTAATGTGAATGGGGTATATTTCACTATATTAATGATTAAAATGGATATAAAACTATTTGTGGCATGAAGTTTAAAGAGGAAACATTATGAATGTATGACTTCACTAAGTGGCCGAATGGTAAAGGTGGGGTTAATGGTATGATTTAATTATTTTCTTATGGTATTAGATCTATATGTATGAAATTTATATTTGATAAGCCCATAAGGATGCAAATTTAGTCATAATGATGTCAATATAATATAATTATAATAACTAATAGTGTAAAAATGTAATATAATATGAATATTGTTATTGCTCTTAGTGTACAATCAGTAATCCAGAACCTCAGGATAGAATGACTAGCCATGGGGCCATATATATACACCATGATATTATTATGGGTTTATAAAAATTTTACTGTGAACTGTGAATATATTGTATATGAAAATTTAGCCGACTCATTATATGGTAAACTAGAGAATTTGGTATCGTATCCCATCTTCTACGGTCACTTCAGTGCTTTGGCAATCATATAGTATACTAAAAAATTTGGTATTGCATCCCGTATTGTACTGTCCCTCCAGTATATTGGAATCGCTAAAGTCATCATCTTGATTATCCAGTTCGAGGATTTTCATTAGTCACAATTAGGGACAAAATGGTAATTTGACAAATAAACAATGATAAAAGGGTAAATATTGCATCAAAGATATTATGAATGTAAATAAATGAAAAATAAGATGAAAAATGATGTCGATAAGTTAAATAGGGGTAAAAAGGTAATTACGTGATAAAAGAATGCTATAACTGTAAATTGTTATTAAAAAGGTGAATAAATAAGTTAAAATAGCTAAATAGGCATAAAAAGGCAAAATCGTAGTTAAGATAAAGTTCAGGGACCAAAATGTAATTTGTCATCTTAAGAAAATTGTTATGGACTAAATTGTAAATTATATACCTAAATTATATTTAAAGTAAAAGAAGGTTAAACTAGTCAAAATTGAAGTCAATTGGGTCAAAATAAGATAAAAGTCAAACTTTTTTAATTGTAATTTTTCACCTAATTATGGGAATAAGAGAAATTAAATAAGAAAAATGGTTGTTCGCGTGGTTGTTTTTTATTGCGTGCAGAGACATGTGTAGTGAGACCAACAGAGAAAGGTTCAGTGGCATGTCATATTGAAACCTTTTGGATTATGAAATTTTGTGTGAAGTTATGTAATAGATTGTTTAATATATATATATATGTATGTATGTATGTATGTATGTATGTATGTATGTATGTATGTATGTATGTGTGGCATGTAATGTAATGACACGTAAACACTTAGTGAACTTAATGAATGATAAATGTGATGTGTGTGTGATATGTGTTTGAGATGGAAATTGAATTTTAGAAGTTCTATGCTTGTGAATGGAGAATTAGAGATGGAGGAAATTATAGGGAGTGTGAATTTAAATAATTGTAAGTTTTGATAATATGATTTTAAGAATCATGCTGCGTAAAATTTTAGCAATTGAATAATGATTTAGCGAAACCTAATGAAAATTGAATGTGGAACAGGAATTAGTTAATTTAGAGTAAATTTAAATAAGAAGATCTCATGGCTTAATAAAATATTAAGAATATAATAATAAAATATATAGGGAAATAGGATTAAACATAGAGTGTCACAAATTTGATCCCTTCACCCTAGGCCCATATGCATGGTTTTAGGTTATTTTGGGCTTGATTCTTTCTCTCCTATTTCTAAAGCCCAATTCCTTATAGAAATGAGTCTATGGGTCTTAAAATACTTTAATTAACCTTCAGGCAAAATTTCAAGTCATTCAAAGTTCATTTCAGGTTCGATTTGTCAAAAACCGATCCGATTGATAGTTTTTCAACATTACTGTATACTAAATTGTTACTGTCCATTTTCTCTACATCTCATAAGAGTCTAAATGCAAGTTTCTAAAAATACTAGGCCATTACAGATCATCTAAGTAATGCAAATTAAAAGTAGATGAGAAATTGAACCAAAAAATGTAATTTCCAAAATAAAAAATTAATCTATAATACTTACCAGTAGAGATAAGAGACAAATGGCGACTTCGAAAGAGAGGAAGAATAGCGATGAGGGAGAATGACGGTGAGGGCGATGGTGGCAATAGAGATCGAAGTACGGTGAACGACGGTCAGTGCGAAGGAGAGGGGAAGATTCAAGCACAGAGGGAGCAGTGGCTGGCATGAGGGAGAGAGGCATAATGGAGTTTGAGAGGTAGGGTTTTCAATTATATATATATATATATATATATAACAAATTGAAATTGAAAGTGCATGCAACTTTGGAAATTATTTCAAACAAAATGAGTTTATTTCACTTGAAAATATGACATAAAAACCATAACTTCAAATATAAACAACACATGATTCGATCTTTTTATATGTTTCCATATTATCCATTGCTTTATGAAGATAAATTGGAGCTGAATCCAATCAATTTTGGCAGCAGACGAGTGCTTTTACTATTAGCAGTGACAATACACTTCTAAAAGGATCTAATATTCTATCTTCAGTACTGAATATTGATTCCAACACAATCGTTGACATGGAAATAGCTAGGACATCTCTAGCTAATAGAGAAATATTGGGATACTTTGAGTCATTAATCTTCCACTATTCTAAAATATCAAAATTTTCATGAATTTCTTCTCAAATTTTAGCTAAATAATTTACAACCTCTACATTACTCTCTAATTTTCTTTGTTTTCTATGCCTAAAGTATGCATACCGAAAACTAATAACTTGATCCTCTTCAGCACCATCTAAATTCATTTAATCGGAGACTTGATTCATGTCCTATTAATTTTGCATATATAGTGCATATATATAAACCCGAATATGCATGTACCTGAATTCATCAATAGCCTCTTAAATTAATAGATCTCAAAAGTATATTCTTGATCAAATTTTTATTAAGAAAATATACATTAAAATCTAGATTATTATAGATATATATGTTTCATAAATTGGCAAGCCAAATATTAATATAGTAGTTTAACTGTCGAGGAGAAGTGTTTTATGAGCTAGCAACTAGAGTAGGGGGTTAAATAGTGGGCCAACGCATTAAATGGATATCAAAATTGTACAAAATATTCTTTCCACCATCCGTAATTTTTTAGAACATGCAAAATTGACGTAGTTATAAGTCACTATATGGCTGACACATGATAAATTTTACTTTTTAATAAATAAAAAATTAAATATTTAAATTACCTACTATTTAACTATTTTAATTAACCCATTATTTATGGCAACCATAAAAATTTCTGCCAGGATTAGTTGGACTCCATGTATATCCAAGTTAACATGAAACGCTTTACTTATAAAGGGTAGCATTCATTTTAAGGATAGTCAAAGAAATCGATGGGAAAAAAGCAATTCAAAAGAGATATGAACAGAGATAAGAACAATGGAGAAAATATGAATTACTAGGTGAAGATTCAATTTTATAGGGATTTTTTTGAAATTGGTGTAAATTTTAAAAGAATTTAGAAAAATAGAGTTACAACAAATATATTTGGATTTTTAGAGTGTCAAAAATCGGTACAAAGTGATGCCGATTTTCATCAAAGTGGATCCCGATGGCAGAAAATAATAAAGAACCAAAAACTGGCATAAGATGATGTCGGTTTCTATCAGGATTCTGCCTGAAACCGGTTCCACCTTTTGCCGATTTTTAACAATAATTTTTTAAAAAAAATCTTGTTGCAACAACTTTCGTTAAAAAATGCACAAATTTTTTAATAAAAGAGTTAGAAAATGCACAAATTTTTTCTCACAAAAAGAAAATAAGAAAAAAAAACTCTTCGACTATTAAATTAACAATATTAATGGGCAAAATTTCAATTCGGAAGTAGAAACTCTTCACATAAACCATTATTGATATACCCAAAACCTAACATGACCAATTTGCAAAAAAAAAAAAAAGAAAAGAAACAAAAATTTAGGGAAAATAATGCCATTCAGAGATTTGAAAAACTGATGGAAATGGCTGAAGGCTTGAAAAGCTAGCTACTGGCGACTAATTTATGGGGGTGACTAATAGAAAATGGTGGTGGCAGGCGAAAGGAAGGGTAGGAAGGTAGGGATTTAAAGTGAAATGGGATGGGTGGCGGCATATGAAATGAGAAGTAAAATGAGATGGGGTGGGTGGCTAGGTAAAAGGGCATTAAGTTAAAGAATAAAAAACATGTGACGAAATGGTGGGATATTTTTTTTAATAATGTAATTTAAAAATTTATAAAAATGTGATGTATCAAAATTTAATTACGAAAATAAATTTTATTTTAAAATCGTTGCTTTTTGTAGCGGTTTCAGATTGTGGAACTCACGGTAGAAAATTATCAATTTTCAGTGAAACTACTGTTATTTGTAGTTGTTTCGGTGTCTGTATGTCAGATCTGAAACTGCTAGCTAACACAACAGTTTCATGTCTTATATGAAAAATTGACATGTGGCACGCACAATATTTAACTATTATTAATATTTAAAACTTTTATCAATTGCTGAAAAGTGGTGAAATGGCAGAAGGTTGTTGATTATACTGTTAGTCACCCTCTAGGTCCTAAGCTCAGTCCTAATGCAGTTCAGTTTTTATTGAATAAATTACTATATAATAAACACAATGCATATCATATGGTTGATGGTCATGAAATGGCCAAATGTAACTGATTATCCTCCATGTACCAAGTTCAATTCTCATGATTTGCAATTTTTCATTTTTTATATTGAATATATTACTATATAATAGACACATTGCTTCTCAGACATTGAATGGTAGCGAAATGGCTTAATAACTGATTATGTGTTTAGTCTTCCCTCACATTCTGAGTTCAATTCTCACGAAGTACATTTTTTCCTTTTTTTTATATATTGACCTTTTTTTTATATACTGACTATATACTGCATTTTTTCATTTTTTTTTTCTTTTTTTATATATTGACCTTTTTTTTATATATTGACTATATACTGCATTTTTTCCTTTTTTATTTATATATTGACCTTTTTTTATACATTGACTATATATTACTATATATTATACATATTGCATGTGAGTTTCAAATACAAAGTTGTAGCTTAATGGCAAATGACTTATATTAGAAAAATGGCCTCTCTTCATGTCTTGGATTCGAATTTTATCCACCTACCTAAGTTTAAATTTTTTTATATTGAATATATATTTAATTATTATAAAAAAAAATTGCACATCTTTCATAAATATAGGGTTGTGATTTAATGATAAATGACTTATTTTATAAAAATAGCCTCCCTCCATGTTTTGGATTTGAGCCTCATCAATTGTATTATTTTTTTCTAATACTGAATATTTATTAAAGTTTTAAAAATATGTTGCATACGAGTTTTAAATGTAGAGTTATAATTTAATGGCAATTGTCAATTTTCATTTGTTTAGCACGTGAGATAAAACCCCTGCATAACTATTTTTTTAAATATATTGTATACAAGTTTCAGATATAAAGTCATAGTTTAATAGTAAATGACTTATTCTCTACTTTTTTAGCATGCCAAACCAAATTTCTCACAATTATTATTTTATATTAGAATTTATAATTTTTTTTATTTGTAATTTCTAATCTTAAAAAAATGTTTTCAATAATTAATTTTTTACGTCAATAAAAGAAACTATTAAGTCATGTAAAAATTTTAACAATTAAAAAGAATAGTTTTTTCACTTATAAAATACCAAAACAATTTGTTATAATTTATAATATGATCAGAAAATAGAGATTTTTAATAAATTTTTTTTTATGCAGGGATTTTTATTAAATTTAGTTTTTTACATGGCTTAGTGGTTTCTTTTATTAATGTAAAAAAATAGTTGGCCAGGTATTTGATCCCGCATGCTAGAAAAAAATATTTACCATTAAATAATAACTCTACATTTGAAACTTATATGAAACGTATTTTTAAAACTTTAAAATGTATTCAATATTTAAAAAAAATATAGTCTTATAAAAATGTACTCCCTTCAGTTTTTAATGAATGACGTTTAAGGCTGGCTAACATATTCTTCTATAATTGACGTTTTAAGCTTTAGACAATATTTTGGTTTAGTTTATCCCATATTTGGCCCTTAATTAATTTGCTCATAATTAAACCAGATAATTAAAAAGGGATAGAATATTAGTGTGGAAAATAGAGTTTTAGGAGGAGATTAATAAGGGCACATTAGTCATTTACATGTCCTATTTAATAAGTTATTGGTTTTGGGAAAAAACTCCTTAAACATCATTCATTCAAGAATAGAGGGAGTAGTTCATAGGATTCGAACCCAAAACATGGAGGAAGACTTGTTTTTTATAAGATTCCCAATTAAACTACACATCTATAATTGATACTTGTATGCAATATGTCAATAATCTATAGACATGTATTCAATAAAAAAAAATGCAGATAGACATTTATTCAATAAAAAAATGCAGCTCATAGAATTGAACTTGGAACGTGGAGGGACATTAAAAGATTGACCAATTACCTTTTGTCATTTCACTACTTTTTGATATCTAAACTCCATATAAACTGAAATAAAATTTGGCGATTGTGTATTTAAACAATCCAAATAAACTGAAATGCACTCATTTGGGCATGAAAGCCTTTGATGAGACATATAAATTTATTAAAATTTATTCAATACATAAAAAGCCCACATCACAAGCAATATGTTATGTTGCATGCCCCCTAATGGAAGTGTCTATACCATTACATGGGCTTAAGTTCAGTGATACAATTTTAGGGCTACCCAAGAGTGGTCCTCGCATGCTTATTTACAAAAAGTAGTATTTTAAGTGTATATTTTAGTGAAAATCGGGGATAGTTAATCACTCATATCTTTGAAAAAAAATCATTTAGTGAGTTTTTAGACTTATTGTTTAAAAAACCATTTATTTACAATAAAAAGGGCATTAAAATAGTAATAAAAGGTGACAAGCATAAATTGAGGTATTGATTAAATTGAGAATATCAGTTCCCCCATGCATTTTTATAAAATTCCTTTTATGTAATTTTTGAAATAAAATAAGGAATTGATCCATTTTATGAGAAAAAATTCAATTAATTAGATAAAAAAATATTTTAAGTGTTATTTTTAATTGAAGCGTGCAAAAACTATTTTTTTACTAACTATTACATATTTTTGAAAAATGAAAGAAAAATTAAATACAAGTCCAAAATAATAATAAATAAGAAAAAAAAAATCCTAAACTACCCTACTTTGCCATATTCTTAGATCCAACCTAGATGGGAGTTGTGCATATAAAAATGACAGGAAAAAGTAATTAGTCAATAACGATAAAAAAGACAATAAATATAAAATAATAATATTAGGGATAATATTAAATAATAATAATAAAAAATATTATCATTAAAATAATAAAAATACTAATAATAACAAATATTTACAATGATAAAATCAACACAGCTTAATATTAATGAAAAATCATCATAATAATAAAATAATTAACAATATTAAAATTAATGATAAAAGAACATTAATAAAATACCAATAATAATAATAATAATAATAATAATAATAATAATAATAATAACATTAATAATGACAATTAATAATATTATTATAAAATCAACAATAAAAAATAAATAAAATTAACAAGACAATAATAATAATAACAATGCAAAAACAACAACAATAATAATAAACATAGAAATAACAACAAATAAATAAATAATGAAATTAAAGGAATAAATTAATAATTATTAATTATTAAATAATTAATTAAAATGACAAAAAATAAAATAAAAAACAAGTGTTGAATGGATTTGGCTAAATCATAAAAGGACAAAAAGGGAGTGAGGCGTGAGGTGTGTGAGTGATGGATGGAGGAGGTGTTGAAGGAATTTGGCTGAAGTACAAAAGGACAAAAAGGGAGTGAGGCATGAGGTGTGTGAATGACGGATGGAGGAGGTGACTAGCTGGGACTTTTAGTGACGAAATATTTTTCCTATCGCCATAAACTCCTATCACTAAAGGTCCAGTGCCAACAAAGGTAAAACTTAAAGGAAGCTCTTTAGCAACGGGATGAACAAGGCGTCACTAACGGACCTGACGTAGAAAATAAATAAAATACTTATTTTACTCCTAAAAATACGTATAAATACTAAATAAACTACCTAAAATTCATAAAAATATGAACAATAAATATAAACATCAAATTAAAAATTAACCATTTACATTAATATATTAAATAAGTAATTTGCAAATTAATAATAAGATTGGTATAAGAAAAACAAATAAGCAAATATTTAACAAATTAACAAAAATAAAACAATTAATTTACTAACTAAACAATAAGTAAATTGACAAAATTAGTTAACTAATTACCATATTTATGAATTAATTAACAATTAATTAGCAAATATGTGAAATTAATAGCATTTTTAATAGATCTACAAAATTAATAAGAAAATAAACCAAAAAATATTATTTACATAATTAATTAAAAATTTGTTATTGAAATTTAGGGTTTTTAGGGGCCATCATAGGATAAGGATTTGACGCTCTACAAATTTTTTCCATTTTTTGATATTTTTAGAATTTTTTTAAGTTAAAAATGTTGATTTTCCATGGAAAAGTAAAGAAGAAGAAGAAGAAGAAGAAGAAGAAGAAGAAGAAGAAGAAGAAGAAGAAGAAGAAGAAGAAACATGTGAGGGCCAAAGAGAGATAGAAAGAGAGTCAAGTCTTCAAAAGCAAGAGAGAGAGAAGAGGATTGGCCTTAATGGCTAAGAAAAGCCTTAAATAAGGGTTCAAAAACCCAAAAAAAAATCCAAAATGGGATATATTTTAAAACTAAGTTCTTTTCCTCATTTTTTTTCCTCATGTTTTAGGGTGTATTTTGCATCTTTTGGATGAGTCACAGACCCAATCTGTGAATCAACTCATGAACTCAGTCTTTGAGTCAACTCATGAGTCCGATCCATGAGTTAACATTGACTCTTCCCTCTTTTCTCAATCGACTGACCTCTGACTTGAAATATTTTGCCATTTGTAGGCCCAAAGATGACCTTTTCTTGACCAGATATCTTTTAGACACTTGTATTCCCTATGTATCTTTTATGTTCTTATGTGTGTAGGAGAAAGTATAGGAAACATGGAGAAAAGGCAACAATTAAGCAAAGAGCAAAGTCCCTATCGTAGGCACAGTGATGGTCGTGAGCGTAACAAAGCAAGGCAGCAAAAAATAAAGTCAAAGTAGAAGAAAAGTTAAGATTTGAGGGAACGTCTCATGTTGCAAGTGCGACAACCTTCGTGGGCATGACAGAGAAAGCCATTAAAGTAGTTAATTTTGAAAAGATACATCAAGAGGCATGATTTTTCCACCAAAGGTGGAGGCACTTCAAGGGACACATTGCTTGCAGGACTATAAATGCAATGGCAGTTAGAAGAGGAGGAAAAAGTTTTTTTAGAAAACAAAAATTATTATTTTTCTGTTGTACAATAGTTATAACATTTTTAATCATTTGAAAAAAAGACAAGAGAAGAAGAAAAATCTTTTAGTGATTGAAAAGGGTTGAAATATTTCTTTCTCTCATCTTTCATCTATTTCTTCTTCTTTATATATATTGAATGAAATTTTAAAAACTTGAACAATGATGTTTTATAGCTTTTCTATTTTTAGTAATATAATTAGTCTTTATTGCATAATTTCTTATTAGTATTTTATGCATGATTGTTGTAAGTAAGATTATAGTCAAGAGATATATTTTTTTTTGTTGCTAATAGAGGTGCATTATCATAACATTGCTTAAGAGATCGAAATGTTAGGATGATTGCTATAAGTTTGTTAGTAAGCTTAAAATATGTGTTTATAATTTACTAATTCATTAATGAGAATTAAGAGTTATAATTATTTACACATGCTTTAGGCTTTCTATTTCATATCGAGAGAGTGAACTAGAACTTTATTCCAACTTGGTTTGCATTAAGAGATTGCACTTGATTAAAAGAATAATTTCAAGTTTCATATTTGTTAACTTATATCATTAAAATTATTTGTCTTCTTCGATTATACATAAAATAGGTTTAATAAATATCTCAGTTTAACACAAGTAGTTTAGTTCCGTAACCAAAATTATTAAGCATTGCAAACAAGATTAAGATTAAGTAATAGTGTGTAATATTCAATATATTTCCTTGTAGGAACAATATCTTAAGTACTAATTGGTAAACCTCGTCCACCATTTGCGCAAAAACTCAAGCAAAAGGGCAATGATAAGCAATTTTAAAATTTTCTTGATAAATTAAAGAATTTGCATATTAATTTATCTTTTGTTAAGGCAGTAACTAAAATTCTTAATTATGCTAAGTTTTTGAAAGAATTGATTTCAAAGAAGTGAAGTTGGGAGGACATATCTACTGTTGAATTGACTGAGGATTGTAGTTCAGTAATCACAAATAATTTACCGATAAAGCTAAAAGACCCTGGTAACTTTACTATTTCGTGTAAATTGGGCAATATTAAGCTTTCTTGGTGTTTATGTGATTTAGGGTTTAGTATCAACCTTATGCTATTTTCTATACTTAAGAAGTTAGGTTTGGAAGATGTTAAACCTACTTCTACGGTTTTGCAATTGGCTGACCAATCTATTAAGAAACCCTATGGCATAATTGAGGATGTGCTTATCATAGTGGATAAGTTTATATTGCCTACGGATTTTGTGATTCTTGACTTTGCGTATGATGTTAATTGTCCATTAATTTTAGGTAGATCTTTCATGCACATGGGTAGAGCACTAGTAGATGTTTATGAGAGGAAGCTTATCTTAAGAGTAGGGGAGGATAGTGTTGAATACCTTATGGATAAGACGCTAAAATACCCTATAAATGAGAATGTATGCTTGAAAGTTGACCTTATTGATGCCTGTGTATTGGAAGTGTTAGATGCTGAAGATCAAAAAGAAGTTATAATTGAAAAGGAAGCATAGAAGAGGTGGAAAGGGAGGATCATAGGCTTGAGCTTTTGCATAAAAGTGAGGAGCCAATACCACCATCCATTGCAAGTCAACCCAATGTTGAATTGAAAGAACTTCCAAGCCATTTGAGGTATGCATTTCTTGGTGCTAATAGCACTTTACCTATTATTGTTTCTAATAAGCTTACTAGAATGTAAGAGACTTTGTTGTTAGAAGTTGTTAGAAAGAAAATTAAGAGCATAGGTTGGCAAATATCTAATTTGAGGGGAATTAGTCCCAATATAGTTATGCATAGTTTCCATATGGAGGATGGATATCAACCTAAGACTGATAAAAAAAGGAGACTTAACCCAAACATGAAGGAGGTTGTTAAGAAAGAATTTATTAAGCTTCTTAATTATAAAATTATCTATCCGATTTCGGATAGTGCATGGGTTAGTCCTATACAATGTGTTCCAAAAAAGGGAGGAATGATTTTAGTTAGGAATTAGAATGGTGATTTAATTCCTATAAGAACTACCACGGGTTGGAGGGTTTGCATCGATTATAGGAAATTGAATGCAGCAACTAGGAAGGATCATTTTTCTTTGCCATTCATAGATCAAATGTTAGAGAGAATTGCTGGCCATTGTCATTATTGTTTCTTAGATGGTTTTTCTAGTTACTTTTCAATTTTCATCTATCCTAGTGACCAAGAGAAAACAACATTTACCTACCCTTATAGAACCTTTCCATATAGAAAGATGCCATTTAGGTTATGTAATGCACCAGCCACTTTTCAAAGATGCATGAATGCTATTTTTGGGGACTTGGTAGAGGAAATTATGGAGGTGTTCATGGATGAATTTTTGGTTTATGGTGACTTATTCGAGTTCTATTTGCATAATTTGGATAAGTCTTAGCTAGAGATATGAGGAGACCAATTTGGTGCTTAATTGGGAAAAGTGCCATTTCATGGTTGAATAGGGGATATTTTTAGGCCATAAGATTTTAAGGAAGGGTATTGAGGTAGATGAGGCTAAAACTGAGTTGATAGAGAAGTTACCTCCACCTACTACAATTAAGGGTGTAAGGTCATTCTTAAGATATGCTGATTTTTATAAAAGGTTCATCAAATATTTCTCTTTGATTATTAAGCTTTTGACTAATCTTTTGGTTAAGGATGTGCCTTGTAATCTCTCTAATGTATGTGTAGAAGCTTTTGAGAGTTTGAAGAAAGCTCTTATAAGTGCACCTATAATTACTTCACCTAATTAGGATCTCTCTTTTGAGATCATGTGTGATGCTAGTAACCTAGTGGTTGGATGTGTGTTAAGTCAGCATAAAGAGAAACATTTGCATATGATATATTATGCTAGTCATGTAACACCCTTACTGTTGCAGACATATGAATTTAAGCGATTAGCAGGAATTTTTTTTTCTTTTCTCATCTTAAAAATCATATACTTAAAAAAATAATTCATAAATTTTCAATTTTTATCCATTATTCATATTCACAATTCAACTTGTCGCTAACCTAGAGCTGTCCAATTTTATTGTTCATTTTACAAAAAATTTGGCAATATAACTGCTATAAACTGGACTAGACCCTAAAAAATGAACAATTCCATAGCCCCTCAGGGGCACAATAGTTTATAAACAAAATACACATACATCCGTTCATTCTCAATACCATTTCAACACGTCATTTAAAACACTTCCTACCAACATACACATTCACTCATACATATGCAATACTGCTTAAATAAAAATCACTCTTCACTTCAAATCCAACTAAATAAATATTTACATGCCAAACTACAATATATATCTATTATCTCTTTCTCTTCAAAATTTTTTCTGTTGTGTACTATTGCTCCGCCCTATCATCGGTACCTGTACGCAGTAAATTTTACGTGCTGAGCATTAAATATGCCCAATGGTGACTAAAAATCATAGTATTTTCCAAACAAGTATAATTGCATTAATTATGCAAAATCATCAATTTTTTCTTATCAAAAACACAATTTTTGATGTTTTAACATCAATTCAATTTAATGCCAAAACTTAGGTAAACTTTTCAATTTAGTCCAAAACTTTTCATTTTATTACAAATTACCCTTTTTACAACTAATTACCAAATTGCTGCTAGTTTGCTTATTTTCACTTTACATTCAATTAGTGGCTTACAAAATTACCAATTGGTCTTTATTTTAACTTTTTCTTGTAAAATTTTATTTTAGTCCTTTTACTTCTTAAAAGTTTATTTTTGGAATGTTTGACCACTAAATTACCATTTTACCTTTTCTATTCATTTCATTATCACTTTTACCTATTACATATAATATTTGGAAAAATTACAGTTTTACCCCTAAACTTTTTATTTCTTTTCAATTAGGTCCATTTTCATTTTAAACTTCACTTTTACTTATCTTTTTTACATTTTAACTACTTTTTTTTATCATTATGCCCCTAGAACAATTTCGATAGAAATTTTCAGACCGGATATATGAGATGTGGATTCCACAGGGCCACAATACATATTGAGAAATGATCCAAATGATCATTTTTCACAAAATAGAGTACAGAACAGAGTAGATACAACGAAAGATTAGTGATCCTACCATAGTAAAGCAAGTCGCCATGACCTGCACCACGATATAGATATCCCTATGGGTAGCTAATTATATCTTGAGCTAGATTTTGACCGCCTGACTATTACTAAGGGCAATATTCCTTTACATTTCATTTTATTTTTTCGATTTTTCATAGTTTCAATTGCTTTTTCAGTCCAAAAAATACAGTCATTCAGAATTTTCAATACTTTTGCATAGGTTGTGAATTATTTCTTAATGATTCACCAGTCTTCACTTATTTTATGAATTATTTCTCAATAATTCACTATTTTCACCTATTACATAATCAAATATTTTCTACAAAATATTCAAATAATATATTCTATAAAAATTAATGGATATTTTATTTCACTTCTATAATCATTTATAGCTTAAAACTCAACATTTACACAAAATACACTTTAATTTTCTTAAGGTAGCCATTCGGCCTACCAAAGACATCCACCTTACATATTCTTTTAAATTAATTTAAGCATTCTAATAGCTATTTTTAAGGCCCCAAATCATTATTCTAAAGTTAATTTCAATTATACATGCAATTTTTTTAATTTTTCCTAAGTTACATAAAAGGAAATCATTCTAAATAAAGGGAAATAATATGATTTAGAAGCCACTAATATTTCTTTTTGACTTAAGCTTGCCTAGACTTTCTTTTCTTTACCTTTTGCCTTGTAAGCTTGTCCTTTTCCTTGTGAACCTACCATGCCCAAATTTTCAATCCATCAAAACCCTAATTTTTTTTTATCTCAAATGCTCAAATAACAACATAAATGAACTCTAGGGGCCCTAAAATTCTTATAGATACACTAAAACCAATTTAACCCTATAATTTTTACTTACCTCACTTTGACACCCTAAGCTTTTCAACTTAATTTCTCGTCCTTAACTTTCTATAATCAAAGGACAAAGGCTTAAATAAATATCTAAAGAGGTATAACTTCACTTACTAAGCTTGGATTTGGGTGAGACAGAAATAAAAAGCTTGAAGAAAATGAAAAAAATAAGTTATGGTCTATTCGGCTTGGAGGAAGAAGAAAGGAGGTGAAGGAGATAAGGTTGACTCTTAAAAAAATTTGCTTTCCTTCCCTTTTATAGTAGCCTTTATGGGTTGGGCTTTGGTCCAATCCAAATCCACTAGTTTAGGCCCAAAAACCCAATATAAAGCCCATTATGCCATTTTCCTATACTTCTCTCACTTTCCAAATCCAAATCACTCTAAAATTAATTTTATCATTCTTATCATGTCAAATATAGATTGCACACAAAATTTTAGCACAATCGAAGTTAGTTACTGATTTGGGTCCCATTCAATAATTACCAGTGTTATCAAAAAATTATCTTTTTATAGCCAAAATATTCTACATAACATTTTAGAAATATATATAATTTTTGATAATTTTTAGACTTTATTTACTATTTTTAAATATTCGATCAAATTTGGGTCAACCTAGTTATTATTTAAACCGAACTGCTTCATTTTTTCGTATTTTTAACTTTTGGAGGTCTATTTTATCTCAATTTTACTTCAAATTTCAACCTCGAACTAACCATGATCAATTTTTTATGATGATTAAATAAAATATTTTTAACCTCCGGATGTACTTTTCAATTCAAAAGCACTATTCATTATCAAAAAATACTATTCACGACTGACCCAGTGTTGAGGCTATTACAAGTTACATATTATCGGGGATTGCTGTGTTTTTGATAGTTTGAATAAGTTAGTTGTCCACTTTCTTAAGAAGTGAAGTGAGTAGTTATAATTCTGTTAGGATTTGTTTTGATTTTTTTCCATGTTTGCAAACTTGTTTGTCACTATATTAAGAGTAACTTGGTTATGAAATAATCATCAGAAAAATTATTCACTTTTACACATTGTGTAAAGAGGTTTGAGTTCCCTTTTGACGAATTCAAGTTTGATTTACAAAATAGGTCGAAAAGCTAAAACAGGGACTGTACCAGAACCTCACATTGGCTCATCGTCTGCTAAGTGTCTCATATGAGCCTTTTTGAGTCTCATTTTTCTCAACAGTCTGTTGAAACTCCAAAGCCAATTCAAGCCTAAATACCACATCACCAATTGTTGGCCTTTCACTTGCTCTTTCACGAACACAACTCTCAGCAATTTCCATGAACTTGTTTAAAGAGACCCTTGTAATGTCACCCTTCAAGTGTGAATCAATAATCTGATCAACTATTCCTCTACGAAGACAATCTCATGCCCAGTCCACTAAGTTCACTTGTTCTTTGGGTTGTGTTGGCATAATTGGTGGCCTGCCGCATACTACTTCTAACAACACCACTCCAAATGAATACACATTTGATTTTTCTGTAAGCTGAAATCTGCTTAAATATTCAGGATCAAGATACCCCAAAGTACCTTTAACAACACTTCTAATATGAGTTTGGGATTCACTAGTAAGACCTGCTTTTGACAAGCCAAAATCCAAAACCTTGCCTACCCAATTCGCGTCTAAAAGTATGTTCAATGACTTAACATCACGGTGGATGATGTTGTGCATTGCGCCAGTGTGGAGATAATGCAATCCCTGTGCAACACCAATGCAGATTTACAGCCTTTACTTCTATGGGAGAGGAGTCTTCTGAGCTTTGTATAGATGATCTTGAAGGTTACCATGCGGCATGAACTCATAAACAAGGATCATCTCACTTTCCTCATCACAATATCCGACTAAAGGCACAAGATGAGTGTGGCAAAGTCTGGATTACATCTTGATCTCAGTGTGGAACTCACGGATCCCCTATTTCGATGATGAACTTAACCGCTTGATAGCAACTGGGGTGGATCCATTTCCGACGAAACCTTTATGGACAGTACCAAAACCTCCAATGCCAATAGCATTTTTGGCATCAAAGTTCATTATTGTTGCTCGAATTTCAGCCATTGTAAATTGATGACAAAGATCAGTTGGTAGTAACATAGCAGTACCAATGATGGTGGAGCCCGATTTTTGGAGGAATGGTAGCCAGAATGACCTTTTTACAATAGTAGCAGTAGCATCCTTTGCTTTCTATTTTCGTCTATAGATAAAGAAGAATTCAATAATAGAGATCCCAATTACAGAATGTACAACAACTCCAATAATATCAACTATTAAAAGAAATGCTTTGCTCTTTTTCCTCTCACGCAGTCTTGGCTAGTGTTCTGGTGGAGCAACAATTGGTTCAAGATTGAAAGCTGCTAGACTGCCATATGAATTGTTCAACTTCAATACCTCCAAACTGTTCAGGAATGCATTTACATAACTTGGTTTTGAGGTAATTTCAGGTTGTAGAGTAAGCCATAAGTCCTATTTTTCGATGCTATGTTTTGGCATCCACACGATATAGTCTTTGTACAATGGCAAACTATTTCCACCGCTTAAGTAAATTATATCTGCCTGTTGCTTTGCTGTTTGATTGTTGATAAATATGCTAAACACCACATCATTAGTTTTTGTAACCTTCTCTCGAAGCTCACAAAAATGGAGCCTAACAAGGTAATTGAACCCAGAATCAATGGGAAGTATCCATGCGAGATTGACATTTGGAGTGTTATCAGCATCCAGTGAGCGCATAGTAGCATATACCAGAGTGGGTCCAACAAAAGGTGGCATCTTCTTTGTATATTGTATCAAAGATTCATTTGAACCATACATGTGCACGAACCCATCAACAATGGTAAAATTAGAATCTTCAAGCCATGTCCTAAACATTCCTGTATCATTGATGCCTCCAACATATGCTCCACCAACATTTAAACGATATAGTGTCTCGAACGCGGTGGTATTATTTAATGAGAAGAGAGTATCACTGCCAACAAAGGTCACAGGTGGATCAATTTCATGTTCGTAAAGGCCATTAGGCATGGAGACTATTTCAATACCATTTACGAATGCAAAAGATTTCAGAGATGGATCGAAGGTCATGTTAAGCATTTATTTTTCCTGAATTGCGATGATAAACTCTTTCTTGAGGTAGTCAACCTGATGCTGAATAGCTAAAGCTGTGAGAAAGGCGCTAAAATTTGTTAGAATAGTGTATGGATTGGCCTTAAAGGAGAAGAAAGACTTAGAGATGTCAAGATTAAAGTATGCAGCAGCATAGAAGTAAAGGCGAACAAACTTTGGGCCAGGTGACAAAGGAAAGGTGTACGTAAATGTTGAATGAAAAATACGGGCAGTCATGTATGGTACTGCTGGGACGGATTGTTCATTTTCATAGGCGGTTAAGGTAGAAGATGAGTTTCGTGAGTTGGAGACATCAAATTTTGATCGGGTATCGGTATTCCACTTTTGGCCATACAACGAGATGCTATTAGAGGGTGCGCCACAATCCAATAGTATAAGATCTATAGGAGTGTACGGTGGCAAGTTTTTTGTAGCTGTGATTTTGAGGAGAAGGTGTACAAGAGAGAAAAGGCAAAGTCCTGGATACATCGGCCTTCCTGGACAAAAATTAGAGGGCGAATTATTTGAGCAAAAACAAAGATTTTGATGCCGATGATCAAGTCTGAAAAGAACCTTGATTTGTATAAAGCAAAACTCAAGTGGGCGCAACGTACAACTAACTATTGAAATGATAAAGGCTCCTTTCTAGAAATAAATAAGATGCTTATAGATCTGTCCAGTAGTTTGGAGTCAAGCTCAATGTCTTCCAGACGCTCAAGTGGACTTGGTGTGTGTTGTAGTGCAAGCATGTTTCTTGGAGATTAATTGGCTTAAATTTTTCATAATCAATTTTGCCTATATTTGAAATGGCCATAAGGCCATATTATAGTTTCTCTTCTCATTATATTTAATTAGTTATCTCTTTTCCTTTTTAACGAATTTCTTTTACAATTATAATTTCATAAATTTAAAAAACTTTCGCTTTTGAAATAAATTTGCTTAACATTTAAATGGTGTTAGAATAGGATACGTAAAATCTAATTGATGAATTAGTAATTATATGGGGTTGAACAGTTAATGCTATCTTTGTTAGGAAAACCAATCGTATCTCTGTTTTCTGTTATTTATTATTCAACAATGGGCTTATCTAACTATTATCATAAACATTTTAACGGACAAAATAAGTCCACTTAGCTATACACTCTTCCCTAGTACTTTCTGAGGGAAACAAAATGCATGAATATGATATTCCTTTTCATCTTTTATAACTCTCAGCCAATTACTCGTGTTGGTTTTTTAATTCCAGAGATTGGTTGATGATGACATGGAGATGGTTAAAGGCTTTGCAATGGAGTCAACTGTTCCTTTTAGAGAAAGGCTAAAAATTCTGGCAGGAGTTGTTAATCCTGAGCAATTGCAGTTAGGTTCCACAGAAAGAAAGCTTATCCAAGCTTATAATGATAAACCAGTGCTTTCACGGCCTCAGCACGAGTTCTTTAGGGTAAAGATTTGGTTTTCTTTTAGTTCACATTAACAACTTTGCTTCATTTGCTTGATGTTGGCCTACAAATCCTGCAGGGACTCAATTACTTTAAGATTGATCTAGATATTCATCGGTTCAGCTACATATCCCGTAAAGGACTTGAAGCATTCCAAGATAGAATGAAGCACGGTATAGCTAATGTGGGCTTAACTATTCAGGTATTGATCTAGGCACTAATGCTAACATAAGTAAACTAATTCCAACTATTGCTGTTGCCAAAACTCAGGTTTCAAAAATGGTTGTGAAATAATGAGATTTTTGGTATGATAATGTTGACAGGCTCAAAAAGCAGAGGAGCTACCGAAGCAAGTGTTGTGCTGTGTACGGTTGAATAAGATTGATTTTGTAAATCATGGCCAAATACCAACCATTGTGCTGTGTACTTAACATGAGTGAATAAGAAAATAAAAAGGAAATAAAATCTGCCACTAAACTCAATATTAGGAACACCATTTTACTTATTCAAAGTAAATTTTTAATCAATAAATTTCAATACATGATCCATAACAAATAACTACTACACTAATTGCTAAAGTAACAGAATGATAAATATCATTTTTTCACCTACAAAAATCTCCTCAATTCACTGAACTCTTGTGTATAAAACACTTTTTAATTATAATTCTACATCTGTAAAGCTCAAAATGATCAGTATGGCTTCCACAAAAAAGCTAAAGAGATGATGATATACACGATATTATTGTTGATCCAATACGATGTATTCTAGTATTGTTGGGCAATGCAATACATTCTTGTCTTACTTTGTGAAGCATATGAGTAACAGTTTGGGGAATAATCCTAATTCTATATATGTGCTTGAACTAGCAACTTTTTAAGATTTCTTTTGGTGAAACTGCTTATGTTCTTACAGATCATGTAATACCCTTATACTGTTCCTATACGTACGTATGTAAGATTCGTATATTCCTTAGAAATTCTGGCTTATGAGAAGATTGGCATTATTACAGTATAAATGCCCATCTAATCATTCATTCGATGCTAACATAGAGGTCTTACAACTAACATACTTTTGTACACATACATGGATCCAATTTATAGTCTTTATATATATATACATGCCAAATAGTTCCTTTGCTAAAATTTTTCCTATTATTCACTAGCTCATCCTCTTCTTGGCTCAAAGGCTTTCTCCATATTAGGGGTGAGCAAATTTTGGTTCAAACCGAAAAATCGAACCAAACTGACTGATTTTTTTATTCAATTTTTTGGTTTTCTGGCTCGATTTTGGTTTGAGATTTTAAAGAATTTCGGTTATTTCAGTTCTATTCTGTTTTTGGAGGAGAAAATCATAGAAAAACCAAATCGATTGAAGTTCTATTTAATTAAGTAATTTTTTTTATTTTTTAATTGGAAAATTATTTTGTTTATGTAAATTATCTTATTTTGAGTTGCAAATTATATAATTACATCTATTAATTATTAATATCTATTTTTTAGGTGATAATTTGGAATTTTAATGATTGGATTTGAAAATCGAGCGAATGAAAAAATTTATTTAGCGATTTTTGTTGTATTATTTATTATATATTTTGGAACTGTATCATTAATTTGGACTTTTATTTTGTAAAATTTAGATGTTTTTACTTTAGTATATTATGATTTGTAATTTTGTATAATTTTTAGTAACAATTTTTTATTTTTTTTAAAATAGTTTTAATTTTCGGTTTTTTGGTTAACAGAACTGAGCCGACAAAAAAATTTAATTCGTTTAGTATTCGATTATTTAAATAGTTTGGTTCGGTTGATCAAAATTTTAAAAAATCAGTTTTCGATTATTTCAATTCTATTATTAAACCGAACCGACCATTGCACACCCCTACTTCGTATGCTCGCTCCCTTGCTCTTTAAAAAAGACCTACATGTAGTCAAAGAAAACTACATGCTGAGCATATTTATGCCCAGTGGTGAATGCATATACAAGGTTTTTCCTTATTAATTAAATAAGCATACACACGTACATTCTTGCATTAACTGTTACATTCAACGTATTACAACATTACTTTTATTGTCTCAGTCATGATCATTATTACCCTAGAGTAGTAGTCTTGCATATAAAACCTACCCTTAATATCTTATATTAGTTAATTTATTACAGATAGAGTCATTGATATTAACTTTACTTATTCCCTTTTATTGTTATTAGTATTATCATTGCCCCAAGTATTATCCAGTAGAAATCTTTGAACTGGATACACAGGATACGAACACAATGGTCCAACATGTGAGGTGATCCCAAAGGATTAATAAACATGAACATGACATGAACTTGTAACTTGTAACATGGGATTGACCAATGTTAGCCTACTAAATCAAGTCGCCATGACTTAAACTGCAGTAAATGTGGTCTTATGGCTAGCCAATTATATCATGAACTAGATTTTTATACTAAACAACAAAGGGCAACATTAATTGTTTACCTTTATAATTAATACCTTTATAATTATAATCCCATCCTTTACTCAGTACAATTATTAACAGTATTGTGGAATTAGATATTTATTCATTTCTTACCTCTTTTATCTTAATCATTTTCCTATTTATAAAGAGGGATCCCATAAAATTTATTTTATTTAGTTTATCCCTTTAAGGTCGCACTCGCTGTATGGATCGCGCTCGTGATAGAGGTGGAGTTGCTCCGCTGTCGTGCTCGAGACCTCTTTCGCGCCTGTGATAGAGATAGAGGTTCCTCCTCTATCGCGTTCGTAAAGACATCATGCTCACGATAGAGTCAAAATCCTTCTCTATCGCTCCCTCAATGCCTGTTAAGCTCGCAACAGGAAGCATCGCCCTGTTATGTTCTAGCTTAAATTTCACCCAACCTATTCTCATTCATATGCAACACAAAAGAGCCTAATAAGCACATGTACACATACACACATTTCACTTGTCCCACCATAATCACACATCTTGAAACACTAATGACTATAATAAATATCAACATCAAAGAGATAACAATTCATGGTCTTTGCCTATGATTTAGTCATTCATTTAGAGATTTTTAGCTTCTTTTCAATTCATGCCTTTAAAGTCTCAATCTAGTACACATGTGTAGGTTCTTCCTCAATATTCCAATGACATGCACACACGTATACACATATACACACACACACACACACACACCACACACACACACACACACACACACACACACACATATATATATATTACTTAATTAAATAGGAAAAAGAATGGATATTGCATTCACTAACCTTGGATTCCTTGCTTTAATTTCAAGCTTTTTTTTTCTTTCCTTTACCTCTTGCATCTACCTCTTCTTCTCTTTCTTCTACACAATCAAATACACATATATATCAAACTTCCATCAATATTTCCCTCTCACTTAATATAACTCCATTAACACAATTCCCATAACCTGAATAAACTTATAAAACCCCTTAATTAGCTCATTTCTCTATTTTTTCCTTCTTACCTTGGCTTCGTGCTCTAGGCTAGAACCTTCCAATTTCTTTTACCTTCTCTACTCCACTTGAAATCTAGAGGTTGCTTTTTATTAAATAAAAACTAAAAATTAATTGGGAGGCTTCAATTTAACACAAATTCATGGAAAGACTTAGGAAAGACTTGAGAGAGTGTGAGAAGGGGAAAGAGTCGATTCTTTAGGGAGGAAAAATGCAAAAATCTAAGGAAGCTTCTCAAGATTTTTGATTCTTCAGCCTATTATAGGCTTCCCTTTGTGTTGGGCTTGATCTAACCAATTTTGTAATGCTCCCAAATTTATATTTGTCATGTATGGTATGATGTAGGGTATGAATAATTATCCTAGGATAAATTTCGGAGTAATTAGAGTTGAATAAGATAGGAAAATTGAAAAAAGTATAAAGGTTAAACGTGCTCGAACTAGGATAATTCGAAGATGGGTGATCCGATGGACAGTTTGACATAATAGTAGTTTATGAAAGTAGATATTAATATGGTGTCTAGTGGTATAATTTTAGAAGAAAATGAGCTTAGATAGACCTTTAAAATAGATAGAGATGTTCTTACTTGGTACTGTAAAAAAAGTTGACCAGAAGTTTGACTAGGCTCAAAAATATTATACAGACCTCCAAAAATTATTTTAATTGCATGGATATGTTAAAAATAACTTAAATAAACTATTAGAAGTGCAAAATAAATTTTTTTATAGTTTTGAAATTTCAGGTTTCGGACTGGCTGACTAGGCTGTCGAAGCCCGAAATACCGAAATAATATCAAAATGGGTTAAAATTTTAACTATGAATTTTTGGACATGCTAAGAAATGCGGAGAAAAATTTTAGGGCATTCTAATATGTGGATCAAAAATTTCATAAAAGGATGCAAAATCGAGACTGAATTAATTAATGGGTTTAATTAGTGTATTTTAAGCATTTGAGGATATAAAGGTCATTAAAATAAAGTTATAATCAGATATGTACAAGATTAGGATGAGTAGTTGTGTAGGGGTGGAGGAAATGATGCGAAGTGGCTTAATTTTAAGCTATTAGATCAAATAGTTAGAGATTAAATCTTGGCCTTTCCTTTTTTCCACTAAAAAAGAAGGTAAAATGGTGTAGAAAAATCTAAAATTCTTCCTAAAACTTCAGATTTTCCCCCTTGTCTCTTCTCAAACCTAAACCTAGCATTCTCCTTCCCCTTCACCATTTTTATTTCACCCAAACTTTCTCCCACCATATCTTAAGCTCATATTCCATTCTCGCATATAAGAAGACCTCCTCTTCAACCTAGAAAGATATTTGCAGCAAAAGAAAGCTTAAAAATAAAGAAATAAGAAGGAAAAACAATAGGAAAAGAAAATCAGAGAAGGCAAAGGCAAAGAGAAAGAGGAATAGGAGTATTTCAAGCCATCTAGAGGTTAGTGGATGTAATTTATATTAAATTTCATCTATTTTAGTTAATTTTCCATAAATCTATATTATGTAACTACACATAATGGAGTGAACTGATAAAATAAATCAATATAACATGATATACGAGTGAAATAGACTATTAGAAACTTAAATAAGTGGAGAAAATCAATTAAAAGTGATAAATCTTATAGTGGCCGAATTATGTGCCTTAATGCATCTTAATAAAATTGATGTCAAATAAGGTATTTAATGATAATTAGTTAATTTAAGACATGAGAAAGGCAATAGTATTAATTAGAAGGAAAAATAATTAATGTGCCTAATTATGTATAAGTTACATAATGATGAAAGTTAGTGAAACTTAAGAATTTTAATGTGAATGGGGTATATATCACTATATTAATGATTAAATGGATATAAAACTATGTGTGGTATGAAGTTTGAAGAGGAAACATATGAATGTATGACTTCACTAAGTGGGCGAATGGTACAGGTGGGGTTAATGGCATGATTTAATTATTTTCTTATGGTATTAGATCTATATGTATGAAATTTATAATTGATAATATATGGATGCAAATTTAGACCTAATGATGTTACTGTGAATTATGAATATGTTGTATTTAGAAGCTTAACTGGCTCATTATATGGTAAACTGGGGAATTTGATATCATACCCCGTGTTGTAGGGTCCCTTCAGTGTTTTGGCAATCATATAGTAGATTGAAAAATTTGATATCATACCCCATGTTGTACTGTCCCTCCAATACATTGGAATCAATGAAGTTCTCGTTCTGATTCGTAGACTTTCGTTGGTCACAACTAGAGGCAAAATCATAATTTGACAAGTAAACAAGGATAAAACGGTAAATATTGCATCAAAGATATTATAAATGTAAATAAATGAGAAATAAGATGAAAAATGAGGTCAACAAGTTAAATAAGGATAAAAAAGGTAATTACATGATAAAAGAAGTGTATAATTATAAATTGTTATTAAAAAGGTGAATAAATAAGTGACAATAGCTAAATAGACTAAAAAGGGTAAAATTATAATTAAGATAAAGTTTAGGGACCAAAATATAATTTGCCGCCTTAAGAAAATTTTTAGGGACTAAATTGTAAGTTATATACCTAAATTAAATCTAAAGTCAAAGAAGATCAAACAGGTCAAAATTAAAGTCAACTGGGTCAAAATAAGATAAAAGTCAAACTTTAGGGATTTAATTATAATTTTTCATCAAATTATGAGAATAAGTGAAATTAAGCAAGAAAAACGGTTATTAAAGAAACCAGGAGTATAATATAGTATAAACAGAATAAATTATGAATTGCTTTAATAAAAGAAATTTTTATGGATAAAAGGGTAATTATAATTAAATTAAGTAAATAAAATAATTAGACGAAATTTGATGTAGATGTATCCACCACTAAGCGACAATGTTACTTAGCATGTGGTTGTTTTTAATTGCACTCAAGGACAGGTGTAGTGAGACCAACAAAGGAAGGTTCAGTGGCATGTACACATGAAAGCCTTTTGGGTTTTTAGATTAAGAAATTTTGTATAAAGCTATGTGTGTGTGTGGGGGGGGGGGGCATGTAATGCAATGACACGTAAACACTTAGTGAACTTAATGGATGTGTGTGTGATATGTGTTTGAGATGGGAATTGAATTTTAGAAGTGTTAATGCTTGTGAATGGAGAATTGGAGGTGGAGAAAATTATAGGGAGTGAATTTGAATAATTGTAGGTTTAGGTAGCATGATTTTAAATCGTCATGCAACCGAAAATTTTATTAATTGAATAATTATTTAGTGAAACCTAATGAAAATTGAATGTGGAACAGGAATTAGTTAATTTAGAGTAAATTTAATTAAGAAGATCTCATGGCTTAAGAAAATATTAAGAATATAATAATAAAATATATAGGAAAATAGGATTAAACATAGGGTGTCAAAGTATCAGAGCCAGATTTAGACGGTCCTAAGATCGAAGTAAATACATAAGTGATAATGACGGGGTAAATGAATGAACATATGTACATGCCACATAGTTATGATGTACCTTGGAATTTAATCTTACCTGCCCCTTGTGTATTTCAATGATAGCCATGGCTTTCGATTCTAGACAAGTAGTTGAGTTGGTAAGTGATGCTAAGAGTGGGGCCTCAACAAGGCCAGAAGTGAATGAATCAATACCAAGTAAACAATCACAGCAGCCTAGTCAGTATACTCCTACTCCAATACTCCAGGTATTTTCACCACCTGCACCAGTTCATTTTATGCGGATGATGGTGGGGTTCTTTTAGAGATTTCAAGCCCAGCTCCTGGTCAGCCTCAGCAACAACCGCCACCTCAGCCACATAGAAGGCCCATTCTAGAACAGTTAAGAAGATTGGGTGCAGAAGACTTCTATGTTCGAGAGTAGAATACTGCTATGGAAGTCGAGGAATGGCTAAATAAAATGGAACGATTATTTGAAATTACACATAGCCCATTAGAAGAAAATTAGAGGGAGCAGTTGCATTATTCCAAGGCCCAGCTTATATATGGTGGCATACCATTAGGCGCTACACTTCGCTTGAATAGATTACATGGGATTACTTTTATCAGCAATTTAGAGATAAATATATGGGTAAAGAATATCAACGACCTATGGAGGAATCATTTTGGCGGTTACGCCAGGAAACCCGAACAGTGCAAGAATACGACTGGGAGTTTGAGAGGCTCAGTTTCTACATGAAAGATTATCATATTCCACCTGAGAAGATGTGTTAGCATTTTGAGAGGGGACTTCGTAATGACCTCAGAAAATTATTAGTAGTTCAGGATTACACCAACAGAAAAGAATTAGTTGATGCAGCGATAAATTTGGAAGTAATTCAGCTTAAAGAGGCAAATAGATAGGCCCGATTTTAATAGAGAAGAAGATCATCATCAGGAGAAGCTGGTAATGGGTCTAGTAAAAGATTAAGAGGTTCAACTGTAGCTCTTCCATAAGACTTTATAGGTACACCAATAGCTAGTCAGCATACTGTAGAGCAACATCATTTACAACTTCAAGAGCTAATGTTCCTCGAGGTCAGGGCCCTAACAGATCTAATGTACCATTTTGCGATCACTGTGGACATTGGCATTTGGGTGAATGTTGGAGATCGAAAGAAGCATGCTTAAGAAATGGGTCTTGAGAGCATTTGTTGAGGAATCATCCACGTGCACAGGCACAGGCTCCTATATCAACTGCACAGGACTTTACCAATAGACAAGCCACTACTTCAGCTTGAGGATGAAGCAAAGGTTGATCCAGTGGGGTTACATCCACTCGGGGTAGTGCACCAGCTCCACCAGCCATAGATAGGCAACTTCTTGCATGGACTTATGCAGTAAAAACTCCGGAGGACCTAGATGTACCTAATATGATTGTAGGTAAATTTTACTTGTTTGATGACCTTATTTATTCATTGATAGATCCCGAATCCACACACACATTTTTTAGCACCAGAATTGCACAGGGAAAAGGGTCAAAAAAAGGACAGTTAGACCAGGATATCTTGGTAAGCAACCTATTGATTCACAATGTGGTAGTGAACAAGATATATAAAGATTATCCTATTCAGATACAACAGACTATCTTCCCTGCAAATTTGATTAAGCTTCCATTCTATGAGTTTGATGTCATCTTGGGGATGGATTGGCTTCATAAACACCGGACGATACTTGACTGTCACTTAAAGAGAATCATATTAAAGACTTCGGGGGAAGAAGAGATCATAGTTATGGGTGAAAGAGCTAACTTTTTATCACACATATGCATTCCGAAGGGATGTGTAGCTTATCTAGCTTTTATTATGGAAGTTAAAGAAGAGAAGCTAAAGGTCAGTGATGTACCTACAGTTCGAGACTTCCCTCATATTTTTCCTGATGACTTACCAAGATTGCTAGCTGAAAGAGAAGTTGAATTTACGATTGATGTACTACCTAGTACGACACCTATCTCGATGGCCTCTTATCGTATGTCATCTACAAAGTTGAAAGTTTTGACTGTTCAGTTGCAAGTATTATTGGAAAAGGCTTTATTCATTCTAATGTCTCACCCTAGGGAGCTTCGGTGTTGTTTGTAAAGAAGAAAGATGGATCACTCAGACTATACATCAATTATAGGCAATTGAATAAAGTCAGCATAAAGAATAAATATCCATTGCCCATAATTGATGACCTATCTGATCAACTGAAGGGTGCAGGTGTGTTTTAAAAAAATGACTTGAAGTCGGGTTATCATCAACTTTGGGTAAGGGAAGTAGACATCCCAAAAACTGCTTTCCACACTCGATATAAACACTACGAGTTTTTAGTTATGCCTTTGGGCCTCACTAATGCATCGACTGCATTTATGGATTTAATAAATTGCATTTTTCATACATATTTGGATCAGTTCTTGGTAGTGTTCATTGATGACATTTTGGTGTACTCCAAAACTCAGAAAAATATGATAAGCATTTACGAATAGTTTTGCAAACCTTAAGGCATAAACAACTATATGCTAAATTTAGCAAATGTGAATTTTGGCTAAATGAAGTCACTTTCCTTAGTTATGTAGTATCGGTGGAGGGTATTAAAGTGGATCCTAAAAAGATTGAAGCCATCATTAAATGAAAACCACCCAAAAATATTGTAGAGGTTTGAAGTTTCCTTGGATTTGTTGGATACTACATATGATTTATCAAAGGATTTTTTATGATAGCTTTCCCACGGCTATTACAGAAGAATGCTAGGTTTGAGTGGACTGATATATGCTAGGAAAGCTTCGAGAAATTAAAGAGTATGTTGACTGAAGCTCCCATTCTCACACAACCCACTTTGGGTAAACCTTATGTCATTTATAGTGATGCTTTCGGGAATGGGTTAGGATGTGTGCTCATGCAGGAAGGTAAAGTGGTGGTATATGCTTCTAGATAGTTAAAATCGGATGAAAGAAACTTTTCCACCCACGATATGGAATTAGTAACAATTGTGTTTGCCTTGAAGATCTGAAGACACTATTTATATAGGGACAAGTGTTACATCTACATAGACCACAAAAGCCTAAAATGCTTACCTACACAAAAGGAACTCAATTTGAGATAAAGATAATGGCTGGAGCTTATCAAAGATTATGACTGCTTGATTGATTATCATCTTGGCAAAGCAAACATGGTGGTAGATGCATTTAGTAGGAAACTTTTGTTGGCCCTTTGAGCTATGAATATTAAATTAAGGGTGGCATGGAATTGAGTACTTATAGTTGAAATACAATTGGGATCGAATTGGCTACAATAGGTGAAAGCCACACAGAGACAAGATGATAGGTTAGCCTCTATCATTTCTCAAGTGCAAGCATGAAAAGAAAGTTAATTCACTTTGGGTCTAATTGATTGCCTATACTACAAAAGTAGAATTTGTGTACTCGATGATGCAGAATTGAAGAAAAATATTTTGACTGAAGCCTATAGTAGCCACTACACTATGCATCCAGACAGCAACAAAATGTACCAAGAATTGAAGATAACCTATTGGTGGCCAAAAATGAAAAGGGAAATAGCAAACTTTGTGGCCAAATGTCTTATATATCAGTAGGTGAAAGCCAAACATCAAGTTCCATCTGATTATTACATCCTATCACCATACCAAAATGGAAATGGGAATGGATTACCATGGATTTTATGTCTGGATTACCATTTACTAGAAAACAGTATGATTCTATTTGGGTGATAATGGATAAAATGACTAAATCTACTCATTTTCTCCCTATGAGATCGGATTTCTCCTTATCTAAGTTTTTGAAGATCTATGTAAATGAGATAGTGAGACTACATGGTATGCCCATTTCTATCATCTCAGTTAGAGACCCATGGTTTACATCTAGATTTTTGCAAAAACTTTAAAAAGCATTAGGGACTCGCCTAGATTATTACACTGCTTTCCATCCACAGATAGATGGCCAATCCGAGCAGGTGATACGAATATTAGAAGACATGTTACGTTGCTGTATACTAAAATTTGGCAAAAATTGGGAGAAGTATCTTTCACTGCCAGAATTTGCTTACAATAACAGTTATCAATCTAACATTAAAATGGCACCATTGAAAGCATTATATGGGAGAAAATGTAGAACTCTATTATGTTAAACTAAATTGAGCGAGAGCAAGCTGGTAGGACTCAACTTGATTAAAGAAATTGAAAAAAAGGTGAAATTGATCAAAGACAACTTGAAAGCTACAGTGGATTGGCATAAATCCTATGTAGACTTAAAGAGTAAGGATATAGAATTCAATGTGGGAGATAAGGTATTCTTCAAGGTTTCATCTTGGCAAAAAGACCTATGATTTGGTAAGAAAGGCAAACTTAGTCCTAAGTTCATTGGACCGTATGGAGTGATACAACGTATAGGACTAGTTACTTACAAGTTAAAGTTGTCACTAGAATTGGAGAGAATCCATGATGTATTTCATATTTTTATGTTAAAGAAATACCATTTAGATCCCTCCCATATGATCATGCCAAAAGAGATTCAGTTGAGACTCAATCTCTCTTATGATGAGGAACCAGTGAGAATTTTGGCACGAGAAACCAGACAATTGCAAAGCAAGCAAATCCCATTGGTCAAGTTACTTTGGACACATCACAATGTAGAAAAAGCCACTTGGGAGCCCATAAAAATGATGAGACAGAGGTATCCACACTTATTGAATTCAGGTAAATTTTGAGGATGAAATTTTAATTAGTGTGGGAGAAATGTAACGTCCCCAATTTATATTTGTCATGTATGGTACAATGTAGGGCATGAATAATTACCCTAGGATAAATTTTTGAGTAATTGGAGTTGAATAAGACATGAAAATTGGAAAAAGTATAAAAGTTAAACGTGCTCGAACCAGGATAATCTGAGGATAGGTAATCCAGTAGGCAATTTAACCTAATAGTAGTTTATGAAATTAGATGTTAAAACAGAATCTAGTGGTATAATTTGAGAATAAAATGAGCTTAGATAGATCCTTAAAAGAGACAAAAAAAGTTTTTACTTGGTACAGTAAAAAAGGTTGGCCAGAAGTTTGACTGGGCTAAAAAATATTGGACATACATCCAAAAACTATTTTAAATGAATGAATATGTTAAAAAAACTTCAATAAACTATTAGAAGTGCAAAATAATCTTTTTGGCAGTTTTGAGATTTCTGATTTTGGACGGGTTGACTAGGCTGCTGAAGCCAAAAGTATGCAAAAATGATGTTAGAATGGTATGAAATTTTAACCACGTGTTCTTGAACATGCTAGGACAAGTAAAAAAAATTAGGGCATTATAACAAATGGAAATAAAATATCATAAAAAGGGTGTAAAATCGAGATTGAATTAATTAATGGGTTTAACTAGTGTATTTTAAGAATTTAAGGATATAGAGGTCATTAAAATAAAGTTATAATCAGATGTGTGCAAGCATAGGATGAGTAGATCTGTAAGGATGGAGGAAATGTTGCCAAGTGGCTTAATTTCAAGCTTTTAGATCAAATAGTTAGAGATTAAATCTTGGCCTTTCTTTTTTCCCACTAAAAGACAAGATAGAATGGTGTAGAAAAATCTAAAATTCTCCCCAAAACTTTTTATTTTTTCCTCTTGTTTATTCTCAAACCCAAACCTAGCATTCTCCTCCCCTTTCACCATTTTTATTTCACCCAAGCTTCCTCCTACCATATCTCAAGCTCATATTACATTCCCATATATAAAAAGACCTTCTCTTTAACATAGAAAGAGATTTGCAACAAAAGGAAACTTGGAAATTAAAGAAATAAGAAGAAAAATAAGAGGAAGAGAAAACCAAAGAAGGCAAAGGTAAAGTGAAAGAGGAATAGGAGTATTTCAAGCCATATAGAGGTTAGTGGATGCAATTTATATTAAATTTCATCTATTTTAGTTAATTTTCCATAAATTTTATATTATGTAACTACACATAATAGAGTGAACTGGTAAAATAAATCAATATAACATGATATCAGAGTGAAATAGACTATTAGGAACTTAAATAATTAGAGAAAACCAATTAAAAGGGATGAATCTTATAGTGGCTGAATTATATCCTTTAATGCATCTTAATAAAATTTGATGTTAAATAAGATATTTAATGATAATTAGGCAATTTAAGACATAAGAAAGGAAATAGTATTAATTAGAAGGAAAAATAATTAATGTACCTAATTATGTATAAGTTACATAATGATGGAAGTTAGTGAAACTTAAAAATTTTAATGTGAATAGGGTATATTTCACTATATTAATGATTAAAATGGATATAAAACTATATATGGCATGAAGTTTAAAGAGGAAACATTATGAATGTATGACTTCACTAAGTGGCCGAATGGTAAAGGTGGGGTTAATGGTATGATTTAATTATTTTCTTATGGTATTAGATATATATGTATGAAATTTATAATTGATAAGCCTATACTGATGCAAATTTAGTCATAATGATGTCTATATAATATAATTATAATAACTAATAGTGTAAAAATACAATATAATATGAATATTATTATTGCTCTTAATGTACAATCGGTAATCCAGAACCTTAGGATAGAATGACTAGCCATAGGGGCATATACACCATGGTATTATTATGAGTCTATAAAAATTTTATTGTGAACTGTGAATATCTTGCATATGAAAATTTAGCCAGCTCATTGTATGGTAAACTGGGGAATTTGGTATTGTATCCCATGTTGTACGGTCCCTTCAGTGCTTTGGCAATCATATAGTATACTAGAAAATTTGGTATCGCATCCCGTGTTGTATTGTCCCTTCAGTACATTGGAATCACTAAAGTCATCATCTTGATTATCCAGTTCGAGGATTTTCATTGGTCACAACTAGGGAAAAATGGTAATTTGACAAATAAACAAGGATAAAAGGGTAAATATTGCATCAAAGATATTATAAATGTAAATAAATGAAAAATAAGATGAAAAATGAGGTCGATAAGTTAAATAAGGGTAAAAAGCTAAATACATGATAAAAGAATGGTATAACTCTAAATTGTTATTAAAAAGGTGAATAAATAAGTTAAAATAGCTAAATAGGCTTAAAAAAGCAAAATCGTAGTTAAGAGAAAGTTCAGGGACCAAAATGTAATTTGTCACTTTAATAAAATTTTTAGGGACTAAATTGTAAATTATATACCTAAATTAAATTTAAAGTCAAAAAGGTTAAACTTGTCAAAATTGAAGTCAATTGGGTCAAAATAAGATAAAAGTCAAACTTTCTTAATTGTAATTTTTCACCTAATTATGGGAATAAGAGAAATTAAACAAGAAAAATGGCTATTCGCGTGGTTGTTTTTTACTGCGTGCAAGGACATGTGTAGTGAGACCAACAGAGAAAGGTTCAGTAGCATGTACATATTGAAACCTTTTGGATTTTTGGATTATGAAATTTTGTATGAAGTTATGTAATATATATATATATATATATATATATATATATGTATGTGTGTGTGTGTGTGTGTGTGTGTGGCATGTAATGTAATGACACGTAAACACTTAGTGAATTTAATGGATGATAAATGTGATGTGTGTGTGATATGTGTTTGAGACGGAAATTGAATTTTAGAATTTCTATGCTTGTGAATGGAGAATTAAAGGTGGAGGAAATTATAGGGAGTGTGAATTTAAATAATTGCAAGTTTGGATGATATGATTTTAAGCCATCATGCTGCATAAAATTTTAGCAATTGAATAATGATTTAGCGAAACCTAATAAAAATTGAATGTGGAACAAGAATTAGTTAATTTAGATTAAATTTAAATAAGAAGATCTCATGGCTTAAGAAAATATTAAAAATATAATAATAAAATATATAGGGAAATAGGATTAAACTTAGAGTGTCACAAATTTGATCCATTCACCCTAGGCCCATATGCATGATTTTAGGTTATTTTGGGCTTAATTCTTTCTCTCATATTTCTGAAGCCCAATTCCTTATAAAAATGAGTCCATGGGTCTTAAAATACCTTAATTAACCTTCATGCAAAATTTCAAGTCATTCAAAGTTCATTTCAGGTTCGATTTGTCAAAAACCGATCCGATTGATAGTTTTTCAACATTACTGTATACTAAATTGTTACTGTCCATTTTCTCTACATCTCATAAGAGTCTAAATGCAAGTTTCTGAAAATACTAGGCCATTACAAATCATCTAAGTAATGCAAATTAGAAGCAGACAAGAAATTGAACCAAAAAATGTAATTTGCAAAATCAAAAATTAATCTATAATACTTACCAGTAGAGATAAGAGACAAGTGGCAACTTCGAAAGAGAGAAAGAACAGTAGTGAGGGAGAACGACGGTGAGGGCGATGGTGGCGATAGAGATCGAAGTATGGTGAATGATGATCGGTGTAAAGAAGTGGGGCAGAGAATGGAGTTTGAGAGGTAGAATTTATATATATATATATATATATATATATATATATATATATATATATATATATATATATATATATATATATATATATATATATATATATATATATATATATATATATATATATATATATATAACAAATTGAAATTGAAAGTGCATGCAACTTTGGAAATTCTTTGAAACAAAATGAGTTTATTTCACTTGAAAATATGACATAAAAACAATAACTTCAAATATATACAACACATGATTCGATCTTTTTATATGTTTCCATATTATCCATTGCTTTATGAAGATAAATTGGAGCTGAATCCAATCAATTTTGGTAGCAGACGAGTGCTTCTACTATTGAAGGTGACAATACACTTCTAAAAGGATCTAATATTCTATCTTCAGTACTGAATGTTGATTCCGACACAACCGTTGACATGGAAATAGCTAGGACATCTCTAACTAATAGAGAAATATTAGGATACTTTGAACCATTAATCTTCCACTATTCTAAAATATCAAAATTTTCATGAATATCTTCTCAAATTTTAGCTAAATAATTTACAACCTCTACGTTACTCTCTAATTTTCTTTGTTTCCTATGCCTAGAGTATACATAACGAAAACTAATAACTTGATCCTCTTCAGCACCATCCAAATTCATTTAATCGGAGACTTGATTCATGTCCTATTAATTTTGCATATATAGTGCATATACATACTCATGAATTTGCATGTACCTGAATTCATCAATAGTCTCTTAAATTAATAGATCTCAAAAGTTTATTCTTGATCAAATTTTTATTAAGAAAATATACATTAAAATCTAGGTTATTATAGATATATATGTTTCATAAATTGGCAGGCCAAATATTAATATAATAGTTTAACCGTCAAGGAGAAGTGTTTTATGAGCTGACAACTAAAGCGGGGGTTAAATGGTGGGCCAACGCATTAAATGGATATCAAAATTGTACAAAATATTCTTTCCACCATTTGAAATTTTTTAGAACATGCAAAATTGACGTAGTTATAAGTCACTATATGGCTGACACATGAGAAATTTTTATTTTTAATAAATAAAAAAATTAAATACGTAAATTACCTATTATTTAACTATTTTAATTAACCCATTATTTATGGCAACCATAAAACTTTCTGCCAGGATTAGTTGGACTCCGTGCATATCCAAGTTAACATGAAATGCCTTACTTATAAAGGGTAGCATTCATTTTAAGGATAGTCAAAGAAATCGATGGGAAAAAAGCAATTCAAAAGAGATATGAACAAAAATAAGAACAATGGAGAATTTAAAAGAATTGACTTCAATTAAATTTTAATCCAAAACTTATATATCTTTATTCCGCACGTAAATCAACTTATCTATATATATTTATGCACTATTCTAATTACGGATTTCTTCTCTGAACAAAATGAGGACAGCAAATGACATGTTTTTGTGTAGTTTAATTCTCTAAATTAGTAAATTAAATTAAATTAATCTATACGGCAGGCTAGGCTTACTATAATTTTTTGATTAAAAAAACAATTGGGTTGACATTATATTAACACCATTTGCCTTTTTAAAAATATTAAAATATCAATATCAATATATATATATATATATATATATATATATATATTAAATGAAAGTTATGCGATTATGATGTGGCTTTATAAACTCAATTACTGGGTGAAGATTCAATTTTATAGGGATTTTTTTGAAATTGGTGTAAATTTTAAAAGAATTTAAAAAAACAGAATTACGGCAAATACATTCAGAGATTTGAAAAACTGATGGAAATGGTTGAAGGCTTGAAAATGGTGGTGACTAATTTATGGGGTGACTGATAGAAAATGGGGTGGGTGGCTAGGTAAAAGGGCATTAAGTTAAAAAATAAAAAACATGTAACAAAATGGTGGGATATTTTTTTTAATAATGTAATTTAAAAAATTATAAAAAGGTGATGTATCAAAATTTAATTATGAAATTAAATTTTATTTTAAAGTCGTTGCTTTCTATAGCGGTTTCAGATTATGAAACCCACGGTAGAGAATTATCAATTTTCACTGAAACTACTGTTATTTGTAGTTGTTTCGGTGTCTATATGTCAATATGAAACTGCTGGCTAACACAACAGTTTCATGTCTTATATGAAAAATTTACATGTGGCATGCATAATATTTAAAACTTTTATCAGTCCTAATGCAGTTCATTTTTTATCGAATATATTACTATATAATAAACACAATGCATATCATATGGTTGATGGTCGTGAAATGACCAAAGGCAACTGATTATCCTCTATGTACCAAGTTCAATTCTCATGATTTGCGATTTTTCATTTTTTATATTGAATATATTACTATATAATAGACACATTGCTTATTACTATATAATAGACACATTGCTTCTCAGACATGGTAGTGAAATGGCTTAATAAATGATTATGTATTTAGTCTCCCCTCACATTCTGAGTTCAATTCTCATGAAGTACATTTTTTCCTTTTTTTTTTATATTGACCTTTTATATATATATATTGACTATATACTGCATTTTTTCCTTTTTTTTTATTTATATATTGACCTTTTTTTTTATATATTGACTATATATTACTATATAATAGATATATTGCATGTGAGTTTCAATACAAAGTTGTAGCTTAATGGCAAATGACTTATATTAGAAAAATGGCCTCTCTTCATGTCTTGGATTCGAATTTTATCCACCCGCCTAAGTTTTAATTTTTTTTTATATTGAATATATATTAAATTATTATAAAAAAATTGCACATCTTTCATAAATATAGGGTTGTGATTTAATGATAAATGACTTATTTTAGAAAAATAGCCTCCCTCCATGTTTTGGATTTGAGCCTCATCAATTGTATTATATTTTTTTTATAATACTGAATATTTATTAAAGTTTTAAAAATATGTTGCATACGAGTTTTAAATGTAGACTTATAATTTAATGGCAAATGACATTTTTCATTTGGTTAGCATGCAAGATCAAACCCCTGCATAACTATTTTTTTAAAATATATTGTATACAAGTTTCAGATATAAAGTCATAGTTTAATAGTAAATGACGTATTCTCTGCTTTTTTTAGCATGCCAAACTAAATTTCTCACAATTATTATTTTATATTAGAATTTATAATTGTTTTTTATGTGTAATTTCTAATCTTAAAAAAAAATCGTTTTCAGTAATTAATTTTTTACATCAATAAAAGAAACTATTAAGTCATGTAAAAAATTTAACAATTAAAAAAATAGTTTTTTCACTTATAAATTACCAAAAAAAATTTGTTATAATTTATAATCCGATAAAAAATAGCAATTTTTAATAAATTATTTTTTTACGCAGGGATTTTTATTAAATTTAATTTTTTACATGGCTTAGTGGTTTCTTTTATTAATGTAAAAAAAAAAAATAGTTGGCCAGGTATTTGATCCCACATGCTAGAAAAAAATCATTTACCATTAAATCATAACTCTACATTTTAAATTTATATGAAATGTATTTTTAAAACTTTAAAATATATTCAATATTGAAAAAATATATAGTCCCATAAAAATGTACTCCCTTCAGTTTTTAATGAATAGGCTAGCTAACATATTCTTCTATAATTGACGTTTTAAGCTTTAGACAATATTTTGGTTTAGTTTATCCCATATTTGCCTTTTAGTTAATTTGCTCATAATTAAGCCACATAATTAAAAAGAGAGAGAATATTAGTGTAGAAAATAGAGTTTTAGGAGGAGATTAATAAGGACAAATTAGTCATTTACATGTCCTATTTAATAAGTTATTGGTTTTGGGAAAAACTCCTTAAACATTATTTATTCAAGAATGGAGGGAGTAGTTCATAGGATTAGAACCCAAAACATGGAGGAAGACTTGTTTTCTCTAAGATTCCCAATTAAACTACACTTCTATAATTGATACTTGTATGCAATATGTCTATAATCTATAGACATGTATTCAATAAAAAAATGCAGATAGACATATATTCAATAAAAAATTGCAGCTCATAGAATTGAACTTGGAACGTGGAGGGACATTAAAAGATTGACCAATTACCTTTTGTCATTTCACCACTTTTTGATATCTAAACTCCAAATAAACTGAAATGGATTTTGGCAATTGTGTATTTAAACAATCCAAATAAACTGAAATTAATGCACTCATTTAGGCATGAAAGCCTTTGATGAGACATCTAAATTTATTGAAATTTATTCAATACATAAAAAGCCCACATCACAAGCAATATGTTATGTTGCATGCCCCCTAATGGAAGTGTCTATACCATTACATGGACTTAAGTTCAGTGATACAATTTTAGGGCTACCCAAGAGTGGTCTCTACCAATGAATTTAGCTCATCACGAGTATAACTACTGATTGGATCGCAATTTCATATACCAAAGGTACGAGGCTTGGGCTGGTGGTCATCCCTAATACTTCCCTACATTGAGTGAACGTAAGGTCATGCTTTGGAAAGGCACCGAGGCTAAAAGAGGGAAATCTAACTTAATTCTAAGGCTCTAGCATTAATGGAATGCAATTTTTTGAAAAGAGATAAAGTATTTTAATCTTTAGACTTATTTATATTAAATTAACCAAAGGTATTTTCAGAGCAAAATCTCAAATGCTTCCCAGTGGAGTCACCACTGTGATGCATGTTGAACTACATTCTACATCCGGTATACTCTCGAAGGCCCACATTTAGGGCTCAAGATCGAATGAGGCTCATTAGGCTTGTGAAAGTCAATCATTTCATAATGGATATGGATTTAGTCCAACACGTAATGCACTCGGGCCTCCAAAAAGCATAAGATAGTGCATTAGAGTATCCCTATCTATTTACTAATGATTAATCTATGAGACGTCTGCTGAGCATCATAAGGCGAACATTCAAGAGTCACCATCCAATAAAATATTGAAAAAAGTGATTTTTAATACCTTGTGATACCAGAATTAGAGAGAGTCCAGATTTCACTCCTATTTATACCCTTGGTTAATGTTATATAAACAAGTTTGATAATTACTGTAACACCCTTATACTACTGTATTGCACGTACAATGATCTGATGTTAACATACTATGACGGTTACAATTGCTATAATACACAACAAAGTAATTTTTTTCTTTTTTCTATAACATCAATTAATGTTACATCAGTACATTCAGGCAACGATAATAATAATAATAACAATAATAATTTATAGCTACTCTATACAAAATGGCATTAATGCTTATCCATAAAACTTATAACTATTTATACCTAATTCAATTGCTTCACTTGAATATATACATGTCATTCCTAACAGTCACTCTTGCTTTGCATTACTGTTCTTGATCAACATCAGTTTTTCGGCCACATCAGCCTTCTACTTCCATAACCTGCACGCAATAGTAGCACTACGTGCTGAGCATTAAAAATGCTCAGTGATGGATACAAATCCCCCACTTTCCAATAACAGATTCATTCAAGCACACGTGTCATTTTCTTATTACGTAATTTTATTAATTTAATATTTTAGCTCACTTCTCTCAACCCTTCGATATTACTAATTGTTTATTTAACAGTTACTTAATCTTTATTTTACTTGCATTTTTTTGTCGGTGGTTATCTATATTGGCTTATCTTACTTTACATTTCAAACAGTTTCAGAACATTTCCAGTGATTATTACTTTTCTTATTAAATAAGTTGATTACTACTCTTGGATCATTTTTTATTAATTTTACCACACTCAGTTGTAATTATTTTTATTTTATTTCAGTTACACTTAATACTTTACATTAATTCATTATGGTGACATTAATAGTAACTTTTGTTAGAGTTGTCGTTATTAATTCTAGTGTCATTTGTTTTGATTAAATTTTGTTCTTCAAATCAGTTGAATTTTTATTTTAACTTATTTTCATTATCTTTATACTCTTCTCAGTACTAACCTTTCTTTAGGTCATTAAACAATTTACGGTTTGCTTGGCTTTGTTGTTTTTTTATACTACAGTACTTAAGATATTTACTATTTTCCTGTTTATTTCTTAATTTACAGTCATATACTATTTTCGTTGTCAATTTCATCATTACTTATATCTTTAAATATTAATCTTTAGTTTTACTATTTTGTTATTCAATGTCTCCTTATCCAATCTTTATGTTATTACACCCACTACTTTTCTACTTTTATTTTTCTCTACATTTCAGTCTCTTAATAAAGTCTATTTATGGTTTAATCCTTGAAGTTTCATTAGATTACATTTTGATTCAATTTTCACTTCAGTATTTGCAGTTATAACATTACCTAATTGATTTCATTATTCTCTCTTTTTTTTTGTTCCATCACTTTAGTATGGTTTGGACAATTTTGTTCCTATATTAAATTTGTGCCTGACAATATGAATACTGTTTTAATTAAATTCTTATACCAATATTGTATATACATTCTTGTTAGGCAGTATTTTTCGTGCATTTTCATTTTAATTCATTATTTATAGGCATCAATTTCGATTAGTTATCAATTATTCATTTTACTATCACACTAATGTCCCCATACTTTAATTTTGGTAATTAGCTATTCGATATTTTATCAAGCATTCTAGTATAACTTTCATACATTATAATTGATTTTCATTTTTCTTTATTATTTTCATTCCTTTAGGAATAATTTAATTCAATTTCATTTTCTTTGATTTTCCTATAGTATCAATCCAGTAAAAATCTTTGAACCGGATACATGGGATCAATATATTTAGAGTGATTCTGAAGAGTCACTTGAACATTTCATTTCATTCACATTTCACATTTCAACAGTCATTCAGTCAGTAAACCGTCATTGGCCTACTAGAGCGAGTCGTCATGACCCGCGCCACGGCTATACATTTAATATCCCTATGGCTAGACAACTATATCCTGTACTAGATTTAACTATCAAATTACTACTAAGGGCAACATTCAATAAATTTTCATTCACTTTCCAAATCATTTCCATTTTAATTTAATTACCGACACATTTGGCCCCAATCATTCAGTTCTCCTTTAACACTTCCAAATAGTTCCTACACATTCGATCCATTATACAATCATTCAGTTTACAATACTTATTCCTTTCAATCTGGTTTAAATTAATTTTCGCCTTGACTTAACATTTTTATGGTATTCACTTTAAACAACATACACACACACACACACACACACACACACACATATATATATATATATATATATATATATAAAACTTAAAAATTCATTTAAGCAATTCCTCAAACGTGCGCGCGCATGCACACACACACATATATATTGTTTATTTATATTCTATATGCTTAATATTATGTTTATTGATCATTATTATTATTATCATACTTATTTTACATTTTTTTTCTAACCATTATTTTAATAATGTACATCAATGTCTTAAATTACAATTTAATCTTTGAATTAGGCATTTTAATATCTTTTTACGCTTTATTACATTATTTACTTTCAAATTACTCTTTAATCCTTTAAACAAATTAAATTACCGTTTTGTCCTCTTTTAACATTTTTATTAACAATTTACATACTAATCTCTAAAATAGCTCGATTACTATTTAAAACTTCAAATTCCATCAATTTACAATTATGTCCTTCATTTTCAAATTATTTATCGAACTACCATTACCTATTCAATTAATATTATTAACTCAATACTCACTCATAAAATTACAATTTAGTCCATATTTTCAATTGATTATTAAAGTACCACTGAATTTTTGATTTCTTTCATTTAAATCAATTTTTCTATTTCTCTTCTCTTTTTCTATATAAGTTACTAAAATAATCATTTTATTTATTTTATTTACAATTTTAGCATAAATTTTTCATTTTACACTTATTATTCATTGTGCATTTAATAAATTGCAATTTAGTCCCTAAAATTTAAACCTTATTTCATTCATAAATTCACATATGAACTTACTTAATTCTTTCATTTAACTCAGTTAAACAAATTTTTCTTAAAATTACCATTTTACCCTTTTTCCTTCATATTTTTGTAAAATTACTATTTTGCCCTTTTTCTTTCAAGTTCTTTCATTTAAATACTATTTCTCTCCATTAAATTTTCTTTGCATTCTTTTACACTATTAATTTATTATTTAATTGCAAAATTATAATTTGATCCCTAAACTTTTATTTCATAGAAAATTTCATAATTGGTGCTCAATAAATTTCTTATATTAACATTTTAACTCTTAATTCACTTAGTTTATCATTTTATTTTTCACTTAGTTTATCATTTTATTTTCAACACCTGGCAAAATTGCCAATTGGTCTTTAAACTGTTATTTCCTTTTATTTAGGTTCTTTTCATTTTAATTAGGCCATTTTCCATTCTTTAATTACTTTTTTTAATCCCTTTTATTTTATTCTTCCATTTTTTATTCCAATTAATTAATTGATTAATATTATTTCCATTTATACAATAATCTCAATTTATTTCATTAAAATCTAATATTTTCATTACAACATTTTGTAACGTTTCCACTTAAAAATATTCTAGCAAATTCCAAAAAATCAAATTAAATTAGTATACTATTAAAAATTCATCTACATGTAATTTATGATTTTATATTTAAAATTCAAGCACAATATACTATTGCACACCCACACATCCCATTCGGCCACTTCTAATTCCCTCACTTTTTTGTGTTTTCTTCCATAATTAACCATTTAAAACATCATTAATAATTCTTTTAATCACTTTTATAACAATAATTTCAATTACACAAACATTATTCATATGTATACTCAACATACATAACATTAAATTCATCTCAATTAATCAGAAATTAAGGGATTATGTATCCACTTACCTTGAATTCATCTCCTCCAAACCTTGCTCCTCTATTCCTCCATTTCTCCTTTGAAAGCTTTAATTTTTCAATGCTTTTCTATTATGGTTGAAATTCCCAAGGCCAAAAATCCATCAATTCTTGCTTCCTTACTTCAATTAAATTACATAAATCTAACCTACACACCTTAGTTCACCTATTATAACCTTTAAATTAAATTAAAACCTCTATTTTTTACTTACCTCGATTTTGAGACATCAAAGTCTTTCCTTGGTTTAAACCACTTCTAGCCCCTCCAATTAAAGAGTAGAGACTTCCATGAAATAGTAAAGAAGCTAAAATTCACTTGAGGAGGATTGATTTAGGAAGAAAGTTGAAAGAAAGATGAAGAAATAAAAAAAGAAATGGTGAAAGTACCATTCGGCCAAAAAGGAAGAGAAAATCATGAAGGTTAAAGAGGTCTCTAGAATTTTAGAGATTTTTACGCTTTATATACTGTGTAGTTGGGCTGGGCCTAGTCAAACCAAGTTGGTTGGGCCTAACTCAAGTCCAACTTCCCTTTTAATTCCAAGAAGCTTTCATAATTTATTTCTCCCACTTTCAAAGCTTAATTTTATTCAAAATCAATTTCATAATTCTTAAAATAATATATTAAGCCTCCATGTAAAATTTTGGCTCAATCGGAATTCATTTCCTATTCGATTCACGTCAATCGATTCGATTAACAAACTTTCGGTGTTACCAAAAAAATTTTATTTCACCAAATGATTCTATACATCATTTAGACTCCAACTGAAAATTTTTGCAATTTTTAAAGATTATTTGCTATTTTTAAAGCCTCGATCAAATCTACAGTTGATCGGTTACTATTTAAATCGAAATTATTTTTTCTCCTACTTCTTAAGTTCAAATATTTCCAAAAATACTTTCAAAATTATCAAAATATATTCATTAGGATTCATGAATATTTTTAGATAAATCGAAAACTATTTTTTGATCTGGTCTACTTTTACCAGTCCAGTAGCCCAATTTTTCGCATCACTGAAAAATCTATTTATCTTTACCATATGATTCTACATCTCTAATATAGATCTAAAAAATATGAAAATTTTTAGAGGTCATTAGCTATTTTTAAGGTCCTAGACAAGCTTTCAGTTAACTTAGGCATGCTTTTAACTGAAACCGTGATTTTTTTCTTATTTTTGATTTTTGATGGTCTATCTGGTCTCATTTTTAGTCCAAATTATATTTTTGAAATTCAGCTAACTTTCTCTTTTCAATGATCCAATAAAATATTTTTTGACTCCAAAAGGTACTATTCATCCCGGTGTATCTGTTTACTATTGAAAAGTACTGTTTCCAACTAGCCTGGTATTTGGACTATTACAATTACTATATTTTATCTCTCTTTTCATACGATTATCAAGCATAGAAAAATAAAGGGCGCACTCAAGCAAGTTGGAAAGCGATAAAGTATGGCATGGAAAGCATTAAAGCGTTTAAGGATAAATGTAAAAGTAAATTAATACATAAAGTAGAAAATTTATTAAGTTTATTTTGAAGAGGACGTTGGTCCTCGCATGCTTATTTACAAAAAGTAGTATTTTAAGTGTATTTTTTAGTGAAAATCGGGGATAGTTAGTCACTTGCAGCTTTGAAAAAAAATCATTTAGTGAGTTTTTATACTTATTGTTTAAAAAACAATTTATTTACCATAAAAGAGCATTAAAATAGTAATAAAAGATGACATGTATAAATTGAGGTATTGATTAAATTGAGAACATCAGTTCCCCCATACATTTTTATAAAATTCCTTTTATGTGATTTTTGAAATAAAATAGGGCATTGATCCATTTTTATAGAAAAATTTAATTAATTAGATAAAAAATATTTTAAGTGTTATTTTTAATTGAAGCGTGTAAAAACTATTTTTTTACTAACTATTACATATTTTTAAAAAATGAAAAAAAATTAAATACAAGTCCAAAATAATAATAAATAAGAAAAAAAATCCTAAACTACCCTACTTTGTCATACTCTTAGATCCAACCTGAATGATAGGAAAAGGTAATTAGTTAATAATGATAAAAATGACAATAAATATAAAATAATAATATTAAGGATAATATTAAATAATAATAATAATAATAATAATAATAATAATAATAAATATTATCATTAAAACAATAAAAACACTAATAATAACAAATATTTACAATGTTAAAATCAGCACAACTTAATAATAATGAAAAATCATCATAATAATAAAATAATTAACAATATTAAAATTAATGATAAAAGAACATTAACAAAATACCAATAGTAATAGCAACAACAACAACAACATTAATAAAGACAATTAATAATATTATAATAAAATCAACAATAAAAATATAAATAAAATTAACAAGACAATAATAACAATAACAATGCAAAAATAACAAAAACAACAATAACAATAATAAACATAGAAATAACAACAAATAAATAAATAATGAAATTAAAGGAATAAATTAATATTTATGAATTATTAAAGAATTAATTAAAATGACAAAAAAATAAAATAAAAAACAAGTTTTGAAAGGATTTGGCTAAAGCACAAAAGGACAAAAAGGGAGTGAGGCGTGAGGTGTGTGAGCGATGGATGGATGTGGTGTTGAAAGAATTTGGCTAAAGCACAAAAGAACAAAAAGGAGGTGAGGCATGAGGTATGTGAGTGATGGATAGAGGAGGTGACTAGCTGGGACTTTTAGTGACGAAAGTTTTTGCCTATCGCCATAAACTCATTTCGCTAAAGGTCTAGTGCCAACAAAGGTAAAAATTAAAGGAAGCTCTTTAGCGACAGGAAGAACAAGGCGTCACTAAAGGACCTGACATAGAAAATAAATAAAATACTAATTTTACTCCTAAAAATACGTATAAATACTTAAAAAACAACCCAAAATTCATAAAAATATGAACTATAAATATAAATATCAAATTAAAAATTAACCATTTACATTAATATATTAAATAAGCAATTTGCAAATTAATAATAAGATTGGTATAAGAAAATCAAATAAGCAAATATTTAACAAATTAACAAAAATAAAACAATTAATTTAATGACTAAACTATAATTTAATTGACAAAATTAGTTAACTAATTACCATATTTATAAATTAATTAACAAATAATTAGCAAATATGTGAAATTAACAACATTTTTTAATAGATCTACAAAATTGATAATAAAAAAACCAAAAAATATTATTTACACAATTAATTAAAATTTTATTATTTGAATTTAGGGTTTTTAGGGGTTGAGAATATTACCTTCAGTTTGGTTCCATAACGGGATAAGGATTTGATGCTTTACAAATTTTTTCCAATTTTGATATTTTTTAGAATTTTTTTAAGGTAAAAATGTTGATTTTCTATGGAAAAGTAAAGAAAGAAAAGAAGAAGAAGAAGAAGAAGAAGAAGAAGAAGAAGAAGAAGAAGAAGAAGAAGAAGAAGAAGAAGAAGAAACATGTTAGGGCCAAAGAGAGATAGAAAGAGAGAGAGTCAAGTCTTCAAAAGCAAGAGAGAGAGAAGAGGATTGGCCTTAATGGCTAAGAAAAGCCTTAAATAAGGGTTCAAAAACCCAAAAGAAATCCAAAATGGGATATATTTTAAAACTAAGTTCTTTTCCTCATTTTTTCTTATGTTTTAAGGTGTATTTTGCATCTTTTGGATGAGTCATAGATCCAATCTATGAATCAACTCATGAACTTGGTCCGTGAGTCAACTCACGGGTCCAGTCTGTGAGTTAACATTGACTTTTCCCTCTTTTCTCAGCCGACTGACCTCCAACTTGAAATATTTTTCCATTTGTAGGCCCAAATATGACCTTTTCTTGACCAGGTATCTTTTAGAAATTTGTTTCCCTATGTATTCACTTTCCAAAGAATAAAAAATCAATTAATTTTGATTTATATTTTTTTGATTTTATGGCTATAATATTGATAGATGCTCCTAGAAAATTTATAGGGATATAATTAGTATTCTAACTTTAAAAAATCATCGGGAACAAATGGGTTCAGAATTAAGTCATTATCCCTTCATGAAAGTTGCTTCAACATATGTATAGTTTCTATCAAAATTATATTCATCTCAATATGAGCTCTATAGAGGGAGTTATACTTGAAATACTATAAACTAGTCTAGGTGTAGGGATAGATTTGGGTTATCTATGTTTGAGCCTAACATTGAGTACCTTAAAGGCTGAACCGGGTTTATATGTCTTTATTAAAGTTGTAAATCTATTCTTAAGATTCAAATTGCTTTGGAATTACCTAATTTGAAGGTCTATAGGCTGAGATAAAGCTATCAAACCCCAAACTACTCCAAGTTTTAAAGTTAATTTTTTCCATTTTGTACTGTTTGAAAGAGATAAAGAGGAAAAACTCCAAAAAGGATTTTTAAACATTTAAAACCCATAAGAGAGATCAAAAATTATTTTAAAAATATAAAATCTCGGGATAAACGTTGACACCTCTACTCCTTATCCATTTATGAGAAACTATTTCCTCATTAGATAACTCTGATCAGGAGCCACCCAAGACCCAGTATCTACAGCTTTGATTGTGAATTTCTCACATTTTTCTTAAATATTTTATGGTTTTTTCAAGTGTTTGCAAGTATTTTAACAAAAGAACATGAAAAACCTTGATTTTGGCCTTTAGAGGTGACAAACGATCATTTATCATGTGAGAAACGGTCATCTGTGATCTTCTTGTAATTTTAGGTTTTTCACCTGAAGGTCGTCCATCCCTTAATGGGGGATGGCTGTTGATGTGTGTAGTTTAGTGTATGTTAAGTTAGTATTTTAGGTTTAAGTTTAAGGAGAAAATATATAGTTTTAGTTATTTTATGTGTGAAATGTGGTTTCTTTTATGTTCTTATATGTGTAGGAGAAAGTATAGGAAACAAGGAGAAAAAGGTAGCAATTAAGCAAAGAGCAAAGTCCCTATCATAGGCACAGTGATGGTCGTGAGCGAAAAAAAGCAAAGCAGCAGAAGAGGAAGTCAAAGCAGAAGAAAAGTTAAGATTTGAGGGAACGTGTCATGTTGCAAGTGCGACAACCTTCGCAGGCACGACAAAGAAAGCCATTTAAGTAGCTAATTTTGAAAAGATACTTCAAGAGACATGATTTTTCGACCAAAGGTGGAGGCACTTCAAGGGACACATTGCTTGGAGGACTATAAATGCAATTGTAGTTAGAAGATGAGGAATAAGTATTTTTAGAAAACAATTATTATTATTTTTCTGCTGTACAAAAGTTAGAACATTTTTTATATTTTGAAAAGAAGACAAGAGAAGAAGAAAAATCTTTTAGTGATTGAAAAGGGTTGAAAGATTTCTTTTTATCATCTTTCATTTATTTCTTCTTCTTTATATATATTGAATGAAATTTTAAGAACTTAAACAATGATGTTTTATATCTTTTCTATTCTTAGTAATATAATTAGTCTTTATTGCATATTTTCCTATTAGTATTTTATGCATGATTGTTGTAAGTGAGATTATAGTCAAGAGATATATTTTTTCTTATTGCTAATAGAGGTGTATTGTCATAACATTGCTTGAGAGATCGAAATGTTAGGATGATTGCTATAAGTTGGTTAGTAAGCTTAAAATATGTGTTTATAATTTACTAATTCATTAATGAGAATTAAGAGTTATAATTATTTATGCATGCCTTAGGCTTTCTATTTCATATCGAGAGAGTGAACTAGAACTTTATTCCAACTTGGATTACATTAAGAGATTGCACTTGATTAAAAGAATAATTTCAAGTTTCATATTTGTTAACTTATATCATTAAAATTATTTGTCTTTTTTGATTATACATAAAATAGGTTTAATAAATATCTTAGTTTAACACAAGTAGTTTAGTTCCATAACCAAAATTATTAAGCATTGCAAACAAGATTAAGATTAAGTAATAGTGTGTAATATTCAATATATGTCCTCGTAGGAACGATATCTTAAGTACTAATTGGTAAACCTTACCCACCATTTGCGCAAAGACTCAAGCAAAAGGACAATGATAAGCAATTTTTAAATTTTCTTGATAAATTAAAGAATTTGTATTTTAATTTATCTTTTGTTAAGGCAATAACTCAAATTCTTAATTATGCTAAGTTTTTGAAAGAATTGATTTCTAAGAAGTGAAGTTGGGAGGACATATCTACTGTTGAATTGATTGAGGATTGTAGTTTAGTAATCACAAATAATTTACCTATAAAGCTAAAAGACCCTGGTAACTTTACTATTCCGTGTAAATTGGGGAATATTGAGCTTTCTAGGTGTTTATGTGATTTAGGATCTAGTATCAACCTTATGCTATTTTCTATATTTAAGAAGTTAGGTTTGGAAGATGTTAAACCTACTTTTATGATTTTACAATTGGCTGACTAATCTATTAAGATATCCTATGGCATATTGAGGATGTGCTTGTCAAAGTGGATAAGTTTATATTACCTGCGGATTTTGTGATTATTGACTTTGCGTATGATGTTAATTGTCCATTAATTTTAGGTAGATCTTTCATGCACATGGGTAGAGCACTAGTAGATGTTTATGAGAGGAAGCTTATCTTAAGAGTAAGGGAGGATAGTGTTGAATACCGTATGGATAAGGCACTAAAATACCCTATAGATGAGAATGTATGCATGAAAGTTGACCTTATTGATGCATGTGTATTGGAAGTGTTAGATGCTGAAGATCAAGAGAAAGTTAGCATTGAAAAGGAAGTATAAGAAGAGGTGGAAAGGGAGGATCATAGGCCTGAGCTTTTGCATAGAAGTGAAGAGCCAATACCACCATCCATTGTAAGTCGACCCAATGTTGAATTGAAAGAACTTCCAAGCCATTTGAGGTATGCATTTCTTGGTGCTAATAGCACTTTACCTACTATTGTTTCTAATAAGCTTACTAGAATGTAAGAGACTTTGTTGTTAGAAGTTGTTAGAAAGAAAATTAAGACCATAGGTTGGCAAATATCTAATTTGAGGGGAATTAGTCCTAATATAGTTATGCATAGGATCCATATGGAGGATGGATATCAACCTAAGACTAATAAACAAAGGAGACTTAGCCCAAACATGAAGGAGGTTGTTAAGAAAGAAGTTATTAAGCTTCTTAATTCTAGAATTATCTATCCGATTTCGGATAGTGCATGGATTATACTATACAATGTGTTCCAAAGAAGGGAGGAATGATTGTAGTTAGGAATGAGAATGGTGATTTAATTCCTATAAGAACCACCACGGGTTGGAGGGTTTGCATCGATTATAGGAAATTGAATGCAGTAACTAGGAAGGATCATTTTCCTTTGCCATTCATAGATTAAATGTTAGAGAGAATTGCTGGCCACTCTCATTATTGTTTCTTAGATGGTTTTTCTAGTTACTTTTAAATTTTCATCTATCCTAGTGACCAAGAGAAAACAACATTTATCTACCCTTATGGAACCTTTGCATATAGAAAGATGCCATTTGGGTTATATAATGCACCAGCCACTTTTCAAAGGTGCATGACTGCTATTTTTAGAGACTTGGTAGAGGAAATTATGGAGATGTTCATGGATGACTTTTCGGTTTATGGTGACTTATTTGAGTTCTATTTGCATAATTTGGATAAGTCTTAACTAGAGATATGAGGAGACAAATTTGGTGCTTAATTGGGAAAAGTGCCATTTCATGGTTGAAGAGGGGATAGTTCCAAGCATAAGATTTTAAGGAAAGGTATTGAGGTAGATGGGGCTAAAACTGAGTTGATAGAGAAGTTACCTCCACCTACTACAATTAAGGGTGTAAGGTCATTCTTAAGATATGATGATTTTTATAAAAGGTTCATCAAATATTTCTCTTTGATTGCTAAGCTTTTGACTAATCTTTTGGTTAAGGATATGCCTTTCAATCTCTATAATATATGTGTAGAAGCTTTTGAGAGTTTGAAGAAAGCTTTTATAAGTACACCTATAATTACTTCACCTAATTAGGATCTCCCTTTTGAGAATATGTGTGATGCTAGTGACCTAGCGGTTGGATGTATGTTAAGTCAGCATAAAAAGAAACATTTGCATCTGATATATTATGCTAGTCATGTAACACCCTTACTGTTACGGACCTATGAATTTAAGCGATTAGCAGAATTTTTTTTTCTTTTCTCATCTTAAAAATCATATACTTAACAAAATAATTCATAAATTTTCAATTCTTATCCATTATTCATGTTCACAATCCAACTTGTCACTAACTTATAGCTGTCCAATTTTATTATTCATTTTACAAAAATTTAGCAATATAACGGCTATAAACTGGACTAACACTACAAGAAAATAGTAAAATAGCAACGGAAAAATAGCAATGGAATTTATTCTGTTGCTAATTTAGTAACGGAAATAAAATTTCGTTGGTAATTAGCAACGAAAAACTAATTCCGTTGCTAAAATTGGTTGAGGATTTATTGCATTAGCAACGGAATACAAATGGTTGTACTCCGTTGCTAAAAAATGTGGGAAATTTTTGCGCCAAATTTTATCAACGAAAATTAGCAACGAATACCCATTTCTGTTGCTAAATATGGCAGCACTGGATGATGGAAAAATTTGGGAAAAAAAATAGCAACGAAAATTAATTTCTGTTGCTAAAATAGCAACGAAAAGTACTTTTCGTTGCTAAAATAGCAATGGAATATTGTATCTGTTGCTATTTAGCAATGGAATAAATTTCCGTTGCTATTTTTCATCCCAAAATTTCCCTCCATCAAGTGGGAAATTTTGGGATGAAAAATAGCAACGGAAAATTACTCCGTTGTTAAATAGCAACGAAAATTTATTCTGTTGCTAAATAGCAACGAAAATAATATTCCGTTGCTATTTTAGCAGCCAATTTATTTATCAACCGAAACTATTCCGTTGCTATTTCACATAACCCTAGGTATAAAAACCCCACTTTCTGCGATTTACTTTCCTTTGCGCCTCAATAATCCCCCTCTCTCTCTCGTAAAGAAGAAAAAGATTCCCCCTTGCATTTTACAGATTTCCCCTCTTGTTTTTAGCATTCTTCGTCCCCTATAGCCCTTCTGGGAACACAGAGAGTACCTCCGAGGAGCAGTAGCTTTAATTACTGCAACTGTTAGCTCCTCTGTTTTGGCTACTTAGTCCAGTCTAGGGAGCAGATCTTCGAAATAAACCATTAAATCAGCGATGTCGCTCTGTATGACATTAGGTAAGACTATGTTCTGTGTAGAAACTAAATTAATATGTGAAGACTTGTTATGCATTTGTTATGAAGTTTACAGTTGCTTATGTTGGGTCGAGTGGTTTTTTTTCAGTCGATAACTAATATTACTGTGTTACATATTTTTCATTTCATCTGTAAATGCTAATTGCTATGCCTCAAATGACAAAATTGATTTCTCATGTTGTCTTTTAAATTTTTATTATTATTCCCATGGAGAGTCTCAGGGCCATTGAATGCTATAGGTTAAAAAGATGGGTACGATTGTGATGTTCTGGAGATAGCATTTGACTATTCTTCATTTCTATCTTCAATCCTTTAGAATGGTATTTTTTGGAAATTAGTGTCGCATATTGAGTTGTTTTCATGCTGAAAATGGTGATTCTATGATTGTACTGCATATAGATAGTGCAATAGTGAGGTATAATCTATCTGGTGGGACATTCAAAAAAAATTATGATGTAAAGTCCATACCAGGAAATAGAGATCATCCACTAGATTTGGAGTTCTGGAGCCAATTTTGATGCTGCTCTACTATATTATTATGATTTTGAGGGTTAGTATCAATACTTTGAAAGCCTTGTTGGCAGCTGATATTAATCAATTTTCTTAGGATATGAAGCTACTGGTAGAGTAATTATGTTTTGATACTACATAGTTAATTTCTGCACTTACTGAAAAATTCAATATATTAATGCTGGGCTGCAGCTTTTTTAATGTTTGATGTTTTTGTTTTAAATATTTGGCTGGATGATGTATTTTGCTTTAACTCTTTGGTTGGATAAATTAAATAAAATATGTTAGAAAAAAATCAATAGTTATTTGCTTACAACTTGAATTATCATTAATTAAAATGTTTATTGCCAATGAAAGAATGTGCTTCCATCTATAACTTCTCTCTTTTAATTGAAATGTTAAGCTTGCCGACACAATTGATTTGCCATGTCGGATTGCAAGAGGCTGTAAATATTGTAAAAGAGATAATGCATCCTCATGTCTTGTTCGATTTGGCCTTGACAGGTTTTTTTTTTCTTTTTTCTTTTTTGGTAACATATAGCAAGATATTATAATTTTCCTACGTCTTTCTTTTCTTCATGTGTGAAACAAATAAATTTACGCTTGAGTATGCTTCAATTTTAATTGTTTTCCTTGTTTACTTCCGATCATTAACAATCTGAAGACACTGAATGGGTCAAGTTATCTTAGGAGTTATAGCTAATTACTTGTAGCAAAATGTGAATTTAACACCTGTAGCATGGTTGAACATTTGAGTTATAGAACATGACATTGAACTTGTCATTTATCAAGTTTGGGAAAAGCATGCTCGTCAACGATATAAAGAATTTGTTGCTAAATTATACAAGAGTGGTGAACGACCTTCTTTTATTTCTGAAGAAATATGGGGTCGTTGGCAGGAATACTGGGCATCACCTGAAGCAATTGCCATTTCAGAGAGAAATTCTTCAAATAGATGGGGATGTTCAGATGTAGAGAGTTTAGCGGTGCACACTTGAGGAACTTTGAGCCATCATGAGCATGCAGATAAACTGGTAAGTATTTGAATTTTAGGAAATTTAGAATGATAATGTTTCATAATATTGGACAATGATAATGTTTCATAATGTTCGACAATGATGATGTTGGATAATGATGATGTTTGATAATGATAATGTTTGATAACTATTGGATAATGATAATATTTGATAATGATGCGTTTTTTAGATAAGTTTTTCATTTCACAGGAGGTAAATGTCATAAATTTAAAGGAAATTCTGCTCAATTTTTTTATAAACTTTAGTTTATTTGATTATGCAGGAAAAGTCCTGGGGTAAGAGGCCAACATATCCTGAAGTTTTTATGTACACCCATACAAAAAAGCTTGATAATCAGAAATTTGTTAATGCTCGTTGCAGACAACTCAATGTATGTTAAATTTATATTTGTATATTAATTATTTAATGAAATATAATTTATTCATTGTAACTATTGTAATTGTAGGATCAATTACAAGATACTCTCACTCAACAGCGACAAAACTCTGAAAACGTGGATAAGAGTCGGATATTTCTTGATGTAGTTGGTGGTAAGAATAACCGAAGAAGGATTTTTGGCTTAGGATCTATTGCAAATACATTTCATTCGCATTCCTCTACATCATCAACAGCTGCTTGTAGTAGGCATTCTGAACCTTTTAAGAGAGTCGTTCAGCTTGAGAATACTATCAGTATGTTGCTCAATACTGTAATCCAACTGAAGAATGAGATAAAAGAGTTGAAAAATAAGGACCCCTCTCAACAGCCAGATCGTCCCCCTTCACCGACTACATAGTTTATATTTGTAATATTTAGGTATTGGTACTGATTTTGAGTTGTATTTCTTGGTTTTTATGGATTCTACTATATTATTTAGGTTTCGATATTGAGTTTATGTTATGTTTCTATGGATTTTTATTCAGACTATGGATTATACTATGTTATAATTAAGTTAACTGCATTATATTTTTTTAAAATGACTAATCAATTTAGATTTAAATTAAAATTTTATTCAAATTCTCAAATTTTTGATGATACGATAATTATCGATGGAAATTTAATTAAATTTTGATTGCCTTTCCTCAAATTACCAACCGTTGCTAAATTTAGCAACGGAAAAAATTTTCCGTTGCTAAAATTTACCAAATAACCGAAATGAGTTGGTTGAATTTAGAAACAGAATAGAATTTTCTTTGCTAAATTTAGCAACGGAAAAAAAATTCCGTTGCTAAAAATAGCAACCGCCAGATTAGCAACGGAAGTTTCCGTTGCTAATTTCGGTTGCTATTTTAATTTAGCAACAGAAAATTGGTATTTTTGTTGCTATTTTTCGTTGCTAAATTGCATTTTTCTTGTAGTGTAAACCATAAAAAATAAACAATTTCACAGCCCCTCAGGGGCATAGTAGTTTATAAACAAAATACACATACATCTGTTCATTTTTAATACCATTTCAACACGTCATTCAAAACACTTCCTACCAACATACACATTCACTCATACATATGTAATACTGCTTAAATACAAATTACTCTTTACTTCAAATTCAACTAAATAAATATTTACATGCCAAACTACAAAATATATCTATTATCTCTTTCTCTTCAAAATTGCTTTTGTTGTGTACTATTGCTCCGCCCTATCATCGGTACCTGCATGCAGTAAATCTTATGTGCTAAGCATTAAATATGCCCAGTGGTGACTAAAAATTATAGTATTTTTCAGACAAGTATAATTGCATTAATTATGCAAAATCATCAATTTTTCTTATCAAAACACAATTTTTGATGTTCTAACAGTCAATTCAATTTAATGCCAAAACTTAGGTAAACTTTTCAATTTAGTCCAAAACTTTTTATTTTATTACAAATTACCCTTTGTACACACTAATTACCAAATTGCCGCTAGTTTGCTTATTTTCACTTTACATTCAATTATTGGCTTACAAAATTACCAATTGGTTTTTATTTTAAATTTTTCTTGTAAAATTTCATTTTAGTCCTTTTACTTCTTAAAAGTTCATTTTTGGAATGTTTGACCACTAAATTACCATTTTACCATTTCTATTCATTTCATTATCACTTTTACCTATTACATATAATATTTGAAAAAATTACTATTTTGACCCTAAACTTTTTGTTTCTTTTCAATTAGGTCCCTTTTTCATTCTAAACTTCACTTTTACTTATCTTTTTGTAATTTTTAACTATTTTTATCATTATGCCCCTAGTACAATTCCGATAGAAATTTTCAGACCGGATATACGAGATGTGGATTCCATAGGGCCACAATATATACTGAGAAATGACCTAAAGGATCATTTTTCACAGAATATAGTATAGAACATAGCATATACAATGGAAGATTAGTGATCCTACCATAGCAAAGCAAGTCGACATGACTTGCACCACGATATAGGTATCCTTATGGGTAGCTAATTATATCCTGAGCTAGATTTTGATCATCTGACTATTACTAAGGGCAATATTCCTTTACATTTCATTTTATTTTTTAGATTTTTCATAGTTTCAATTACATTTTCATTCCAGAAAATACAATCATTCAGAATTTTCAATACTTTTACATAGGTTGTGAATTATTTCTTAATAATTCACCAGTCTTCACTTATTTTATGAATTATTTCTCAATAATTAACTATTTTCACCTATTACATAATCAAATATTTTCTCAAAAATATTCAAATAATTTATTCTATAAAAATTCATGGATATTTTATTTCACTTTTATAATCATATTATAGCTTAAAACTCAAAATTTACACAAAATACACTTTAATTTTCTTAAGGTAGCCATTCGGCCTACAAAAGACATCCACCTTACATATTCTTTTAAATTAATTTAAGCATTCTAATAGCTATTTTTAAGGTCCCAAATCATTATTCTAAAGTTAATTTCAATAATACATGCAATTTTCTTAGTTTTCCCTAAGTTACATAAAAGGAAATCATGCTAAATAAAGGGAAATAATATGATTTAGAAGCCACTAACATTTCTTCTTGACTTAAGCTTGCCTATACTTTCTTTTCTTTCCTTTTTACCTTGGAAGCTTATCCTTCTCCTTGTAAACCTACCATGGCTAACTTTTCAATCCATCAAAACCCTAATTTTTTTTTATTTCAAATGCTCAAAATAACCACATTAATGAACTCTAGGGGCCCTAAAATACTTATAGGTACACTAAAACCAATTTAAACTCATAATTTTCAATTACCTCACTTTGACACCCTAAGTTTTTAACTTGATTTCTCTTTCTTAACTTTCTATAATCAAAGGATAAATACTTAAATAAACATCTAGAGAGGTATAACTTCACTTACTAAGCTTGGATTTGGGTGAGGTAGAAAGAAAAAGCTTAAAGAAAATGAAAAAATTAAGCTATGGTCTATTCGGCTTGGAGGAAGAAGAAAGGAGCTGAAAGAGATAAGATTGACTCTCAAAAAATTTTGCTCTCCTTCTCTTTTATAGTGGCCTTTATGGGTTGGGCTTTGGTCCAACCCAAATCCACTAGTTTATGCCCAAAAACCCAATATAAAGCCCATTATGCCATTTTCCTATACTTCTCTCACTTTCCAAATCCAAATCACTCTAAATTTAATTTCATCATTCTTATCATATCAAAAATAGGTTGTACACAAAATTGTAGCACAATCGAAGTTAGTTATTGATTAGATTCAATTAGATCGGTCCCATTCAATAATTACCCGTGTTATCAAAAAATTATCTTTTTATAGCCAAAATATTCTACGTAAAATTTTAGACATATATATAATATTTGATAATTTTTAGACTTTATTTACTATTTTTAAAGATTCAATCAAATTTAAGTCAATCTAGTTATTATTTAAACCGAATTGCTTTATTTTTCGTATTTTTAACTTTTGAATGTCTATTTGACCTCAATTTTACTTCAAATTTTAACCTTGAACTAACCATGATCAATATTTTCTAATGGTTAAATAAAATATTTTTCACCTCCGAATATACTTTTAAGCTCAAAAGCACTATTCATTATCAAAAAATACTATTCATGACTGATTCGGTGTTGAGACTATTACAAATCACTCATTATTGGGTCCTTAATTGAACTATATCACAACTGAAAAAGAGATGTTGGCTATTGTTTTTGCTTGTAACAAGTTTAGATCTTATTTGTTAGGGTTTAAGTCATTATATATACGGATTATGTAGCCCTTAGATATTTATTTGCTAAAAAAGATGCTAAACCTCATCTTATTCATTAGATCCTCCTATTGCAATAATTTGACATTGAGATAAGGGATAAAAAGGGTTTTAAAAATTTAGTAGCCGAGCTTTGTTAAGGTTAGAAAATGATGAGGGACCTATAGGGGATAAAGATGAAATTAATGAATAATTTTCTAATAAGCCTTTAATATTAGTTAAGCATTTAAGTGTACCTTGGTATGTAGATTGTGCTAACTTTATTGTTGCACGAATTTTTCCATATGGCATGTCATTTCAACAAAGAAATAAGTTTTTTTTATAGATGTTAAATATTACCTTTAGGAGGAGCCTTACTTGTTCAAAAGACCTTTGTGTCCTCAAATAATTAAAATACTATAATTAAACCAATTAATTAATTTAATCTCAATTTAACACCATTTTTTTGAGATTTTTATTTCACATTTCAGAATGCCCTATTATTTTACCTCGCATATACTAGTATATTTTAGAACATGTGGTTAAAATTTTAGCCCATTCCAATATCATTTCAATATACTTTTGGCTTCGATGACCTAGTCAGTCGGTTCGAATCTTAAAATTCTAAAACTTTCAGAAAAATTATTTTTCACTTCTAATATTTTATTTAAGTTATTTCTAACATGTTTATGTGATTGAAATAATTTTAAGAGATTTGTCAAATATTTTAAGGTCCGATCAAACTATCGATCAACCATTTTTACGGTATTGAGTAAAATCTTCACTATCTGATTCAAGGATCTATTTAAACTCAATTTCATCTCAAATTATACTATCAGATTTTATTTAACACCTATTTTCATATTCCAATATCAATTCAAATTACCCATCAGCTCATTCTATTTACTTTATTTATCTTTATTTTAATGTTATTTTTATTGTATATTTTGAATATATATATATATATATATATATATATATTATTTTGTCTATTTTATGGGGACTTTTTTAAAACTAGGGTGTTTTGAAAACTTATTTAGGCAAATGGTGTATGTATAAAAATATTTAGGAAAATGGGGTGGATAGACCTATTCCCGCAGCCTGTCATTGCGGGAATAGGATGGGGCACGGTGGACGAAAATTATAGGGAACGAGACAATATGAAATTTCATTCTGTGGGGTTCACTTTCTATTCCCGCAACCTGTCGTTGCGGGAATAGACATGGGCCCCACTCTCTCTCTCTCTCTCGTCCAACCACTCTCACTCACAAACACACACTCTCTCACCCACTCTCTCACTCTCCCTCTCACATTCTCTCTCTTAATATTTTCCAAAATATCATACTTAATTATATAATTAATTATCTATACATCCTACAAATAAATAAAAAATATATTTAAAAATAATGTGAGGTAAAAATAAAAAATTTCAAGTGAAAATTATTTCAAAAATAAAATTTAAAATAACTAATGGTGAAAAAATGACGGTAAAAAATATTTATTAATGATAGTATTAGTTTCGCATAGGGTATATAAAAAGATTCATTAAATAAAGTCATTTTTATGACATTTTAACTTATTGTTAGATTTCAAAATTATTTGGAAAAATTGGATGTTTTTCTCTCTCTTCATATTTTCTAAAATTATTATCATATTTAATTTTATAATTAATTATCTATATAATCCTACAAATAAATAAAAAAATATTTTTAAAAATAATGCGAGGTAAAAATAAAAATACTCCAAATGAAAATTGCTTCAAAAATAAAATTTAAAATAAATTCATAGTTAAAAAATGATAGTATAGTAAGAAAAAAAAAGAGTATAGTAGTTGGTGTTTTTTATCAAAAATTCATATATAACAATAAGTTAAAATATGATAAAAATTATTTTATCTAATGAATCTTTTTTATATACCGTATGTGAAACTAATACTGTCATTAATAAATATTTTTTACCGTCATTTATTCACCATGAGTTATTTTAAATTTTATTTTTGAAATAATTTTCATTTGAAATTTTTTATTTTTGCCTCACATTATTTTTAAAAATATTTTTTATTTATTTGTATGATTGTATAGATAATTAATTATAAAATTAAGTATGATATTTTAAAAAATATTAAGAGAGAGAATGTGAGAGGGAGAGTGAGAGGGTGGGTGAGAGAATGTGTGTGTGTGAGAGTGAGAGTGGTTGGATGAGAGAAAGAGAGAGAGAGAGAGAGAGAGAGAGAGGGGCCCATGTCTATTCCCGTAATGACAGGTTGCAGGAATAAAAAGTGGACCCCACAAAACGAAATTCCATGTTTTCTTGTTCCCTCCAATTTTCGTCCACCGTGCCCTGTCCTATTCCCGCAATGACAGGCAGCGAGAATAGGTCTGTCCACCCCATTTTCCTAAATATTTTCACACACACATTATTTGCCCAAATAAATTTTCAAAACACCTTACATTTAAAAAAGTCCCTATTTTATTTCATGCATTATATATGCACATTTTATTTATTTATTTTATGTGTTTTATTTTATCCCATACTATATATTATTTTGGTACATAACCTTGTATGTGAGTGCAACATGGCAAGCAAAATGGTAACCCTTTCATTCCTCTGCCTTTGGAATATTTACCATTGTAAATAAAAGGATTTTGGTCGTTCGAGGAAATATGTCATGTAAAATGTTTATATTAAAGAATTTGTACTTTTCATTATTAAAATAGGACCAATGTCCTAATTTAATGCCAAAAGCCACATGTAAATATGAAGTTTTTATCAATGTAAAAGAATTTATATATAATTAAATAATAATGACATTTTTGTTAATAAAACTTGGACTCATTGTCTCTATCTTCAAAACTCGTAATAAAATGCCTCTTTAAAATTTACATGTGAAGACCAAAATCTTCACCAAATGGTTAAGCAATAAACTGCTCAGTTTATGAATGCCCATTTAATATTTTAATTGATATTGAGTCTATGATTTAAATTTTTTCTACTTGATTAGGTGCATTTTTAATTTATTATGCCATGATTATGCATGTAAGAAATGAGATAAAATAATTAATTTAAAAGGTGGCAACTTTTTATTCTTACCTTGTGATGCCAAACTGACACCTTTTGAGAGTTGATTGCCAATAATGAAATAAAGATAGCACGATATGTTGTCTCATGCCTTTTTAAGGCTTGAGACTTGGCATGTGAAGTTGAATCTCTTGACCATTGTGAAGGGATCAACTACATCGGGTCATAAAATTCTAAATGATTTGAATAAGATTATAAAAGTAGGCCTACTCGTGAGCAAGAATTTAGGTGCATATCGAAAAGAAATAGTGCAGTTCACATACTTCATTTTCTTTTGTTAATGTTACATTTGCATATTTGGGATTCAACCTTCTTTTTCTAGTTGACCAATTTAAAAATAGTTGAATAATTTTTTATTCTTCTGGCTATTCTAATTAACCTGATCTTTCTCCTTCAGGAGTTACACAATACATTATAGTTTGCCATAGGCTTTTCGTTAATGACATGCTAATCTCTACCAACTTTTTTTATTGATCTCACTTCTTTAATTAACTCTTATGGTTTGTCAAGCTCAAATGACTGTTGAACTCTTTTTGGTCGCTTTTCCTCAATTGCTTTAGAATTATATAACAAAACATCTTATGGTGACTGCTATAACCATGCCTTATTGAACACCACATTTTTGTACATATAGATTGATTTATTATTGGATCACAACATCTTTAACCTTTTTGTTTGTTGTCATACCCCATAAATATACAATAAATGGCTTTTTTTAATCAAACTTACTATGTAAGTTATTTGGTACAAACACAACTAAAAACTCAAAAATGACTAACTATGGGTTTAATATTCCATAGCTTTTCAAATGGTGAGATCATAAACTATAGTCGAGCTTGAGGCAATATGTTGATAACATGTGTTGTTGTCTTTATATGCTCAACCCAAAATCTAGGTGCACATTCTTGGCATGTAGCATGCTTCTACGTACATATTTTTGCTAAGTGGTGGTTCTTCCTTTTAGCAATCCCATTTTATTGTGGGGTGCTCGGACAACTGAACTACCTACGTATTTTATTTATTCATAGGTAGTTAAAAAACTCTTTGGGTGTGTACTTTCCCCTATTGTCTATATGGGTGCCTAATGTTCCTCTCTTTATTTCCTTTTTAACTCCTTTTTTAAGCTCTTTAAATTTGATTAATGCCTTAAACTTTTTCGTTCATAAAGTCCACCCAAACATACATTAAATAATCATCAATAAAAGTGATCATGTAATGGAATCCACTAATGGATGGTTGTTTCATGCATTTAAGAATATTAGAGTGGATCAAGTCAAATGACATCTTGGCTTTGTATATTAATCCTTTATTGTGGAGTTGATGTGTTTTTACATATTGGCATCTAGTGCATACTATATCATCACAAACATCTAGCCAAGGAAGACCTTTAAGCAAGGACTTCTTTATTTATTGCCTTCAGATTTTGATAACTCATATGCCCAACCCTTACTTCCCATAAATCAAGTATCTCATTTTTCTTTATCTTATTTACATATGCCATTTATGTAGTCATAACACAAATAGATTCTAGGCATTGCCTTTCCCTAATGGGTCTACTTGTTGGCTTTAGGCTTTGGTACATCTTTACATCTTTTTAATCGAACACTGCATAATTTCCTAACACTACAAGAAATTTTACTTTTTGTGACAAAATTTTCAGTGATGTATAAAATTTCATCATTAATTATTACTTACAGCGATGAAATTTTTAAAACATCACAATACTATTTTTTACTATTACAAAATTGTCTTATGTCAGTTTATGTTTTATATTTCGTCACTAATAGATTAATTTTGTGACGAAAAATAAAAAATTTCCCACTTTTTTTGGAGGGAAAAAAATTTAATGACAAATTAATAGTTTATTGCAACATATAAATTCGTCACAAAATATTTATTTTTTGCAATGAATTATTTTTGTTATAATTAAATAAATTAGAGACGATAAAATCATTTCATCACAAATAAAATATCAAAATTAAAAAAATTTATAATTTATTTTTTTATAAAAAATTATAGTTCCAAGAATAATTTTATTAATGAGAAATAAATTTATCACAAAAATAATTATATTGTGATAAGGTACAATTTCTTCATCATTGATAAGGAAGGAAGTTTTTTAACCTTTTTCTTTCAGAGGGAAAAAATTTAATGACAAAAAATAACTATTTGCGACATATAAATTTGTCATGAAATACTTATTTTTTGTGACATAAATTACTTTTGTCATAATTTACTAAATTAGTGACAATAAAATTATTGCGTAATAATATTGTTATTCGTGATAGATAAATATGTCACAAAAATAAATACATTGTGATGAAATACAATTTCATCACTAATACAATTAATTTGTGACAATAATAATATTTTGTCACAATTGGTTGTAATATTAATTTATGATATAAAATAAAAAATAATTTTATTTATGATAAAAAATATATCACAAAAATGATTATATTGTGACAATGTATAAGTTTGTCACTAATATAATCAGTTAGTGATGATAATAATATTTTATCACCGTCGACTGTAATAAAAATATGTGACAACTAAATTATATCATACAAGATATAGTTGGTTACAACATTAAGATCACACCCCTACTGCACACCACCATTATCATATTTTTATTAATTTTTAATTCTTTCTCAATATAATATATATTAATATCATTGTATTAAAATTGAATTTAAAACAAGTACAATAATCATAATAATTAAGGTATAACAGAAAATAGCAGTATTCAAAAATAGGTCGGAAGAGTTACATAAGACTTGTAATTAATTTAGAGAGCATATTTTGTAAGATTACACTTTCTAATTGAGTATATTGCTCGAAATTTTTAAATTAAAAAAATTTAGACTAATTGTTTAAATTAAATCTTATGACTTTTATTTTTTTTATTTACATTAAGTATTCAATTTATATTTATTTAATTTGACTGCTCTAATTTCAATATCTTAAAATTAAATTCATTAAATTTAAATTGATGAAAGTGAATATGATAATTTTCATCAGAATTTATTTTTCCTTTCTAAGAAAAATATACGTTAAAGTCCATCCCAATCCATATTCGTTGACCATCGCCTCGTCGGCTAGATCCACCGCCCAACACCTCGCTGTCAAGATCCGCCGCCTACCACCTCACTGTCAAGAGCCATCTCCTAATGGTAGAGGGGAGCCAACGCCGCTCCAACTGCTGGAGTAGCAACCGCCACACCAGCCGATTAATTACTCACTCACTGGAGGTAGATCGGAGCAACTAATCTACTCTCCCTCAGAAGACTTCACCAAAATTGAAGGAGTTAGGAGGCTTGTTGTCAAGATCTGATCCAACAAATAAAAGAAGGAAGAAAGGGGTAATTAACAGAGTAAATTCTTATTTTGTAGAGAAGTCTATAGAGAATCAAGCAAACAACAAATAAGAACAGTTTAAAAAGATTGCGGAAGCAAAAGGAGCCGCCACTCTATTTTTAGATGTGGTTCATGATAGAGTTCTCATGCATTTTTGCTACTTTCGTTGAGGTGAGACGAAATTAGGCACGATCCCCAACTTCAAAAAGCTTCCCTTCGCTTGGGTACCTGCTGATTTAGTTAGATTGAATTGCAATTCCTTCATAATTTGCTGAAACCTGCTTACTAGCTTTAATTAATTTTAAGGGTTAGGAAGGCTGAGAGTGCGTGTAAGTTTTAAATAGAATTTCAAGGCAGAGTGACAAGCTTCGGTGGTGGCCCATAGACCATGAACCAGAGCATGAACTCATTGGCAGGATGCAGTTGTATATAAGCTATTAAACTACAATATATGAGAGCAATCATCCTAAGGTACACACTGGGATTTTATTCTCTTAATAATCATCCGAAGTTTAAATTTATGATGAGTTTGCTCTTATTGTTAGTCACATGATGCATCTTTAAGATAAAGATGACTGTTTTGAATCAATAATTAACTTGATGTTCCAGTGTGGTTGTGTGGCAGAAACTGTGGCATATGACTTTATTTTAGAAGTTGCAATGAAAGTTCAACATTTTCAGCAAAGAAATTTATTGCTTCCATTCTGGCAAGCAACTATTATTATTCTCATGTTGCGTTGTTCCTTTCTGAAGTTGTCTACAGTTGGTATTGGTAATTTGTTTCAAAGCATGTAGTTTGGACGGTTAGGCACTATGATTTGCTACAACTTGTGACATATCCTTTTCTTTCATGTTGAACGTACATGACTATTTTCATTGTCCAAGCAAATCATAGTATTTGAAGATGCACTCCACTGAGTTGATGTACCGTTCATGTTTTGCACATCAAATTCATGTTTGAGCTCTTGGATATTCAAAGTCAGTTATTTTATTTCATTTTATTTTTCATTTATTTATTTTGCATACTTTTATATAAACAAAGATGCAGAATGCAACAAAACTTGAGATCATTATCCAAGAGCCTAAGGAAACTATGGCAGAATCTCATCTACAAAATAGAATGCTGCCTTTGAAGGATCTGCTGATAAAGGCAATAGATCATGTGCATTCCCTAGTTGAACCTCACGTGTTGATGAGAATTTTTTCTTGTTTCATATCATGTGAAAATGAACAAAAAAATAAATAAAAGATTTATTTCTTTTTCCTTAAAGAGTCTTTAGTAATTTAGCGTTATTGTTTATATTTTTTTATTAATTTGATTTTAATGAACTTTTTTTTTCTTCATGAATTTTGTAGTTTAATATGATTTCTCGAGCATTTACTATCGTGAAATTAATTTTTTTTATCTAATATATAATTTTTTTGTTTTTGTTTTTGTACCAGGTTGCGTATTTTGAAGTTTTAATAAAGCTTTTTACTTCTGGATTAGGATGGTTCAGTTTTTGTACCAGAATATTTTATTTTTTTCATTAAACAATAGCCTTTTATTTAATTAACATTTTGTTTGTACAATATTTTATATTATTTAATGGACAATTTGCCTTACTAAACATTTTGAAAGATATTGAATTGTAAATCATATAATTTAAAATGTTCATTTTTACTGTAATGTATATGTAATAATTATATTTGTCACATTTTGTTGACTTATTAGCACATAAATGATAATATAATTTACGCAAATACGACATTGATATTGTCATTAAAAAGTAGTATTAAATGACAATAAGAAGTTGTCACTAAAATTATCTTTTTATAACAATTATTTTAATTCATATTTATATCACAATACATAATATATAAATATTATGATGATTTATATTCATCATTAATATATATTAAATTAATGACAAAATCATTTATCGTCATTTAAAGTATTAGATTTAGTGACAATATAAATTATTATATGACGAAAATTACCTTTATTTGTGACAACAATTACGTAGTCAAATATTTAATGGCTCTGGTTACAAATATATTTTCGTCACTAAAAATACTTACTTTAGTGACGAATTTCAAATTTGTCATAAAAGAATCAATTTTTTGTGATGATAAATAATATTATGTGACAAAATAAAATTTTATTTATGATATTATTTTTATCATTAAAAGTAAGAAATTAATGTGACGATAATTATTTTCGTCATAAAAAATGATACTTACAATGACAAAATAAATAAATCGTCAAAAAACTTTTTGTTACGCACATACCTTGACGATCTTTGTGACGATAAAAATTCGTTTCCTTATTCTTTTAGTGACGAAAATGAATCTTTTTATGACAATTTTTTATGTCACAAAAAGTGTAATTTCTTGTAGTGTAAAGATGTGAGTTGTAAAATAAAGGGTAAATTTTTCTTCATACCTAGTATATGATAGACATTGCTCAACTCTATTTTGTAAGGAATATATCAAGGCAATATCATAGTTTGGCATATATGAGTGATTGATAGATTAGAATTATTTATGGTATCCTTAACCCATTCTCCATTATATTCTAAAAATTTATTTAGTTTGTCTTTGTTTCCTATTGTATGGTTAGAGCACCCAGAATCAACAATCTAGTTATCAATGTAGTTAATTAGCTCATCATTCATCTTTATGAATGCAAATTCCTCTAGTAGCTCAGCCATACAAGAAGTTTCATTCTCTTCTATTTCTATAGATGCTTGAAGATCCCATTTTTCTTTACTGCCTTTATCATTCTTGGTGGAAGTGACAACATTGCCTTCAACTCTTTTGAATCAGCAGTCCCTGGAAAAAGTGTCCATTCTTACCACACTTGTAACATTAGCTACCACCGCTACTTTTTATCTTTATTATTTCAAATTTATGGAGCTCCCTCTTATTAAGAAAATCTTCTTTCTTTATTTTTTCATCAACCATCCTGTGACGTTCTTAAATTATCATCACCATGTCCTGCAACAATTTTGTTGTTTCCTTTATATGCCTTTTACTTACTGAATAGGTCATTCTCCTCATCCTTTAATGAGACTTTAGACATGGTTATCTAAGATCTCTTGAATGACAAAAATGTTTTCCAACTCTATAACAGTTGGTTTTTTGGCCCAACCACGAGTTGTAGTGATAATGGCATATTATTTTGGTTGTAATCTTTGAATAATGATCCTCTTTTTTCTAATCTCTGTAATTACATTTTAATAAAGTTATAATTTTTAAAATTTCCTTATAAAAAATTAAATTTTGTAAAATATTCACTTACCAATATACTTTATTCCAAGATTGATAGGAGCTCATTTTCTAACCATTGAAAATTTGCATCATTCGCCTTAGAGAACAATGTTGCTAGTATATCCCAAGTTTCCTTAGGTGTTTTTGTATCTTTGATGCGATGTAACAGGCCATCCTCAATTGTCACCAATAGTACATACATAGGTTTTCTGGCTTTAATCTTCCATTTATTTAATTATCCTACATTTGTGGGCCGTGTGGTATTGTCACCTCCAATAATACTCCATAAATCTTGTCCAAGCAAATAGTATTGCATTTACAACCTTCAATTATTATACTTAAAATTACTAAGCTTTTCAATAGTACTTGTTGAACTTGCAATATCTTCCATTATAACTTGGTGATGCCTAACACTTAATCAAGTTAATTTGGTCCTAGAGCAACTAGATTTATAGTCCCTAACAGTAAATAGGTAGAATTTTTATAGTGCATTTGGCAAAGGCACCTCACACAATGATTTTTTATTGCTTGATACTATAATTTGATCACAGACCGATAAGACTTATTGTATTAAAATAAAATAGTGAAAGACTTATTGTATTAATTTTAAATTTTTTACAACTCAAAAATACACTCCAACTTCACGCACACCACTCACACTTTTATCACTCACAGGTAGCACACACTTCACTCTTTTTAATTATTTTCCTACTCACACTTTTTCTTCCACACACACACACACACATAAGGAGCTTAGCTCCTTTTATAGAATTCTTAAGTCAGCTAAAAACCAACTTTGCTATTTCTATAATATTCTAGTGATATTTCTAGGGTAGTCTGGATAGTCTTGATGATGATTATTATTATTATTGTTGTTGTTGTTATTTAATTCTAGACTTAGCTAAATCGGTGATGGATGATATCTTAACATCCATCTCTTCTCTTCTTTCTCATCTAAAACACTTAGTTTATTTCTTTCATTGTTTGACCAATGGATACCAGCATTCAACCATCTTTGATATATTTTATTTAAAAAAATCCTAGTACAAAATAAAATATTCATTCACCCTCATAACAAATATTTATCTACATTAATGGACAAATGATTGTGCTATAATTTTTTTAAAAAAATTAATATTATGTTTGTAAGAATTCATATTAAAAGGTGAAAAAATTAGAAATTGAATCTCATATCTCTTGCCTTACCTTATAATACTAATATAGACCTTTTAAAATATTTTATTGAAATTACACCATTTACCTTATTAGCTCAAAAGGCTACAATCTCAGCGTTATGTGGTGTAGACATCGGATCTTGAGGCAACTTAAATTGGAGTTACCTGATGAGGAAACATCATTCGTATTATGGATAGAAAATGAAAACTTTAAGCCTTATCTTTGATTTTCACAAAGTTTTTTAAAGGTTTTTTGAGCTTTGTCTTGTGTTTTTTGGGGTTAAAAATAAGCTTTTATGTAGCAAAAAATCACATTTTTCTAATGGCGGACACCATGCCCATCTGTTGCTCCCATTTATCATGATGTATGGGCTTTACATTCATTGCAATAGACTCCCATCCGTCGTGCAATTTTCAATTTTCTTCCCATGTTTTTTAGGCAAAAAAAGGGGATTTTTTTAGAGTTTTTTTTTATCTAAAATCTAATCCGATCTTGAGGGATTAATTTAGTGATATAATTATTGAAAATATGAGTTTTAAAGGGATTTAAAGTCTTAAAATAGGGGTTTGAAAGGAAAAAAATCCTAAAAATGAGAGTTTGAGAAAAATTCAAACTCTCACTCAAATAAATAGAAAAAACCTAGGGTTTTTGGAGGGCTCTTCTTCTTCTTTTTTTATTTTTCTTTCAATTAAATCTTTACATGATAATAAAATATTTTTTTTTATCAATTGTGGAGACCAATTGGAGAGGACTCAAAGCATAACTCTCTATCATTGTAAAAAGCAATTGAGGGTAATATTTTGGGCGACATTCATTTTCTTTTGACTATTTTTTGGTGTTCTATTATAGAGCCATGGGATAATTTCTAGGCCTTAGAATTCAATCTCTATTGTTCAAATATCAGCTCGATCCAACTGTTTAATCTTTAAAAAATGATAGATTAGTAAAGCTGGGCAGAGAGATGTTTTCATTCTAAGGTTCTGTCCCAGAGCCATGAAATAATCTCTAGGTCTTAGAAACCAATCTTTACTGCTCACAATGACAATTGAGGTGTTAAGGAGCTATCGTACAAAACTTAACGCATTTTAATGGTTCAATCTTTGGAAAATAACAGATGAGTAAAACTAGATGCTGAAAGTAATATTACTAAACTAATTCATCTATTGATATAGTTTCTAATAGATTTGAATTCAGTAATTTTTTTCTTGAATGTTTTAGATTTAGTTTTTTTAAGTTTATTTATATAATATTTTTATTATAAATGTTTAGATCTAGGTTGTAAAACCCTTTTAAAGGTATTTTGTTATGATTTATTGTATGAAAATGTTGTTTAATTATTTATCTTGATTTTATGCCATTATTCAATTTTATTTGATTAGTTGATTTTCCTTCGATGCTTTTGTTATGTTATGATATTTTTCATGTACGTGATGATACATCTAGGCCTAGATGATTTAGATTTATTCCTTTATCGGTGCATGTTTTCTCTTGTTTGATTTAAATCTATTTTTTGTTGTTAGTTTAATCATTTGTATATTTTAATTGTATTTTTAATGCGTTAATGTAAATTCAGCATATTTTAGAATTTTTCACCATTGATGTATAATTACTTTTCTTTATCAAAATTCTGTATTTGATGATTAATTAATTACTTGGCGTGTTTTAAATGTGTATTTAATTATCATAGTTAGATTTTGCATGTCTTATTGTATTAATTGCATTTGCATGATTCATTATATTTTTGGTGTTATTTTAATAATATTTTATACTTTTTTGCATTCTATTTCTTTGATTGTTCTTATTTTAAAGTGCATTTTATTTTATTTTACTTTATTATTTATTTTCCTTTGCTACAACACTAACCATTTATTTCCTGTGTTGTTTTATGAGTATTTTAATTTTTATTGCATTGGATTTTGGAGCTTAAGAGGCCGAATACATTGGAGAATGCCCATGGGTTATTTTAATTCTCTTTTATTCATTTCATTTTATTTATTACTTTTATTTATTTCTTTATTATCTGATTATTTGGATATATTATTATTTTGAGGGAAGTAATAGGTATTAAAAAAGATGATTTTGGCATGTTGAATTAAAATTTATTTAAAATCATTTTTATTAATCAAATTGGGATTTTTAAATAAAAGTGGACCAATGTCAGATTTTTAGCCCAAAATTTACACAAACATAAAATCCTTTTTGTAAATATGCATAAGGGAACCAACATTTCCAAAATTAATTAATAGCTCATTTTATGTATGATATTTGTTTTTATCTTGTATAATATTTTTGGGACAATTTACTTATGTAATAACCTTATGTAAGGACTTTACTTTATTTACCGCTTTAGTTATTTGAATTGGATGCTTATTTAATTTTATAGCTTGCATGGTGTGAGAGATAAAAATGGATTAAATATAAAACCCGCTTATAAAACAACACCTAACTAAGATGCCTAATAAGAGTGATATTCCAAACATTGATCCTTGTTTAGGCATTAAAAGGTCGAGACAAACGTCCTGATGTTCTACTAGGTGGCGAGTCCATGACACCTACCTTTTTAGGCCTATTAGTATATGCCTTTATGGGCTAACCACTAACCATAGATCGAATTTGATCCCTCCCTATGGTGAAGTGGCCAATCTATAAGACAAATAAGCCTCATTCGAACTCGAACCCTAAAAGATGGCTTTCGAGAATCAAACCCAAAATCTAATGAAGGCTCTGACATGTGTCGTAGTGGTGACTCCACTAGGGACTAAAAAGACCTTGCTTCGAAAAGTATCTTTTTTAAGATTTTTATAATTAGGTTTTGCTATTAATTATATTTCCTTTCTAAATTGCATTCCTTGCATTTATCAAAGAGCCTTAGAATTAAGCTAACATCCCTTTTTAGCTCTGGTGCTATCCTGAATCATGCTATATGTTTACTTAATATAGGAAGGTGTTAGAAAGACCTAAGTTTAATATCGAATGGTATATAAAATGGTGATCTATCTATCATTATGCTCGTGATGAGCTAGACCTATTGGTATGAACCATGCTTGGATAGCCCTAAAGTTTCATCATACTTGACTTAAGCCTATATAATGACAATAGCAACTTTTCCTAGGTTGTATAACCATAATAATGTTTGCTTCTTATATGGACATTTTTATATTAATCAAACTCAAAGAAATTAAAAGGGCACCAGTCAAAGGCTACCATGCTCTGGTGGGCCTAATTCGATCTATATTAGTTAGTTAAAATATATAATTGTCAAAATCCATATGCCTACGCTTTCAATTAGAGAGGTTATGTTGCTGATTTTTTGCCATGCACCATATGTATCCATTAGGTACCCATTGACCTATGGGCTAAGCCCACCTAAAAAAGAGACCGTACGACCTCCTATGTGAGAGTAATAAGGTTGGAAGGCTTTGTCTATGCTTATGTGTGATTGTGATCGACGTCTAATGAAAACATTCATTGCATTATGCATTACCTATTTATTATACATCATCATGCATCATTCTACTCATAAAGTTATGCATTGTATGTATTTTATCCATGTGCATCATCCTTAAATAACAAATATGTAACATATTGCACTCATGCATTATGTATATAATTTATATGCCTTACCATATCATACATCATTCTAACCCTTCACTTTTTTAGCCATTGTAGGCTATTCACATGAATGGTTTAGGGGATAGTTACCTTACCAAAGTTAGAAATGGTAGATAAACCATAAACACATGATGAGTTGGATATAAGGCTAGATAGAAAACTTTAGGAGTTTGAAGAGAGGATGCTAGCCCTGATTGGAGGAATGTTTCCACCACCTGTTAAACCTCAGCCCATAAATCAAAACACTACTGGGGATATTTTCTTAGCAGGTGCTGAGAAAAGAAGGAATAACATACCCGCTCTTATAAAGGACTTTATAGAAGATTAGGAAAAGGATGATCCAGTACCAGTAGTGAAGAATGAGAACCTTTGGGTAAAAGATATGGCTCTCAAGAAGTTAGAAGAGAAAATTAAGGTAATGGCCCATCTCCTATTAGATGAAAAAGGACTTAGCTCTAGGGATAAAGATTTAAATAGTGAAGAGTTAATGCCTCAAAGGTTTAAGATGTCTGATTTGCCTAAATTTGATGGTACCTCAAACCCATCATCATATGTAAAGTAATACAAATTGGTGATAAAGGAAACCACTTTATGTATGAAGCAAAAAATAGAATATTTCTACCTCAACTTGATAAGCATTTCCATTGATTGGTATCACGGGTTAGATCGCAGGACCAAAGAAGATTGGAAACTATTGACAAAAGGAGTTTATGAATTAGTATAACTGTAGCACCAGAATAGAGGTAACTCTCAAAGATCTAAAGCTGTTATGTCAGAAACTTGAAGAGTCCTTCCATAAATACCTTACCTGCTAGAGAAATAAAGCGATGAGATGAAGTGAAAGCCAAACACCCCTAATTAGATCAGACTCTTCATCAAGAATGCAAGCCCAAGCCTAAGAGATGGATTAAAAATAAAGGGGCTTAAAGACTGGTAATCTCTGAAAGATATCACCATTGAAGCTGAGGGGTATTTGGAAGAAAGAGCTTAAGTTGCAAATTGAAAAACAAACAAATTTGGAAACAAGCAAAAGAATTAAGACCTAAATGGCGATGATGATGATGTTACAAAAGTTTTAGCCATAATAACAAAGGGGAATAATTATAAAATTATGGGTAAATCGTTGCTTGGTACCTCACTCATCTTAGTAGGCAAGGGAAGTTACAACCATTACCATCAAAGCCAACTATGAGCTAAGGGAAACCTGGATACAGAACAGATTGGTACTGTGCTTATCACCAGTACATGGTGCATAGAATTGATTACTATCATCCCTTAAGAGATCGTATTCAGGATTTGGTTAACACTCAACAAGCACCGATCCTAAAGGGGGAGAATTAAGTCTTCCTTTACAAGCTCTATGTCATCACAAACCTTAGGGCCATCATCAAAATAAAAATGAGGTCTAAATAGTTTTCTTTATGATGTAATAAGTATCTTTGAATTAAGATAACTTTTTTCCATTTGATTGCATTAATGATATGAACTTTCTTTTTGTTCGTAGTATCTCATTTATTTACATTGTACAGGACAGTAACAATAATTCATTTTTAAGACATTAATTCAATGAATATTACTCCACTTGATCTCAAGAAAGAAAAAAAACATCTTGATTGCATCTATTATGACTCCTAAAGTGAGGTAAATTCTAGAGATGAAAAAAACAAAAATAACAAAAAAAGAGAAAAAAAGCTTGTGACACTACATAGGGTGCTAAATTCCTTTATGCAAGAGTAGATAGGAAGCAAGCTATTAAGTACCCTTACTATGAACATGATATATTTTTATTTTTATTCCCTTTTGCAATCATGACTATGCAAGAATACTTTTATATCATATTCAAAGTCAAGTCTCAGAGGGCTATTGATTTTCCCATTATGAATCCTAATATCAAGAGGGATACTCTATCTTGCCAACCATATATCATTAAATGATGCTTTTTGAACCATTACTGCAAGTTACTTTGGAAAGCATAGATTTTTATGAGGTCAAAATGGAATATAACTTAAGCATATTATTGTAGCAGTCACTGTCTATTTGAGCAACAATCAAGAAGGGTCCGTAGTAAAAGAACTATGCATAGGCTGAACACATTAAAAGTTATAAGATGGTTATAGACAATAAGGAAATGTTAGACAAAAGACAAAACTCTGATGACAATTTCAATTTTGGAAAGTTGTAAAATGTAAATAGACGTGCTAACAACCTTAATGATAGTTTTCCTTACATTGATGCCAATCTATAAAGTAGTGACATAGTCTTTAGAAAATATCTAGCCAAGATCACAGTACAAAAAATAAAAAAATTATTAAAAGGGTTAGTCCAAGAAGTTATTCCACTATAATATGATAGCATAGTGAAGGTTAATATGCAGCACCAACATGTTGTGACAAGAGCATTTTAGCAAGAACATTGAGGTAAATCTACAAATGATATAGTGAGGGTTAATATACCATTAAGTGACAAGCTATCATCTCGAAAACTTTTCAGTAGGAGCATCAACTACATTGACATTTAGGCATGTTGCTAGTTAGCATCACATAAAAAACAAGAAAAAAAGAAAAAGCCCCACGGGTTGAAAATTGAAAAAAAGGTGGCCTTGTTAAAATTGGGTACCTCACTAGGGTGAAAATCGAAAAAGGAACTCTAGGAAAAAATTAGGGATTGAGCAAAAATATTCAATTAAGAAAATTCAAAAGGGTTGATTGATAATAGGATTCGGATGCACACAAAGTATCACTTTTTGGGATTAAATGGAATTACCATTTTTGCATTACATGCTTGGTTATGATTATTGTCATTGTATATGATGCACATAGATGAGAATGCATGCATAAATTAAGCATAAGTATGATTAACTAATCGAACAAAACCTATGACACATATAAAGACACATGATAAAGTTTGAATTGAGAATGTAAATCCTTAAAAAATAAAAAAAAAAGAAAAAAGCCATTAGAGATGAAAACCATAACTGGATCTCTAAGCAAAAGTTAGGCCAAAGGATAGGGTGAAAACCTAGAAATGAGCAATCTATTCTAAAAAAAGAAAAGAAAAGAAAAGAATAAAAGCCATTGGAATGGGTTGGGTCCATTCCAAGAAAAATTTAGGCATAAGGTTATGTGAAAATCCCTAACGGGCTGCATTTCTCGCTAAGAAAAGCTAGTATGAAAATGCACGAGAGGCATACTACCTTGAAAATAATGACGTGGAGCAATAAAGGGTTATTGAATAGAAATGCAATAGGATTAGACCTTCACTTGCCCCTAACTCACTTGGATTAATAGATTTACCTACATTTTGCATGGCCTATACATTTTATTATACATAGCTATTTTGCATACACTTAACGAGCATAACTCCTTACATACATTGCATTATTTGCACACATCTCATGCCCCATAATCCTTTGTGTGTACTCTTACACCCATAATTTTGTAAAAAAAAAAGCACAGATAGGTCTCTCATGTGAAGATTGACACAACAAACTCCTTCAACCAACACTACAAACATTCAGCTCAATCATTACCCCACAATACGGGGCAAGCCAACAGGCCCCTATTGGCAGAATGCCTTTAAAAGCCAAAATAATTTTCACACACCTCAAAATGCAAGATGATATTTTACGTGCTTGTGTTAGAAATAACCAGGTAATATTCTCCATTGTGAATGATAAAATAACAAGCTAACTATCTACTTTCTATGTAGGCTTGCAAGTCTCAACTACATGCCATTAAGTCTTTTTCCAAGACATTTCAAGTCTCTTAGCGAGCATTAGATCTTTAAGTCATTTTTCAAGGCATTTTGAGTATCTTAGCGAGCATTAAGTCTTTAAGTCCTTTTTCAAGGCATTTCAATTCTCTTAGCGAGTATTAGGTGTTTAAGTCTTTTTTAAGGCATTTCAAGTCTCAGCATTAAGCTTTTAAGTCTTTTTTCCAAGGCATTTTAAGTCTCTTATTAAGCATTAAGTGTTTAAGTTCTTCTTTAAAGGCATTTCGAGTCTCTTAGTAAGCATTAAGTGTTTAATTCCTTTTTTTAAGGCATTTCAAGTCTTTTAGTGAGCATTAAGTATTTAAGTCTTTTTAAAGGCATTTCGAGTCTCTTAGAGAGTAATAAGAATTTAAGTCCTTTTTTCAAGGCATTTCAAGTCTTTTAGTGAAAATTAAGTGTTTAAGTCCTTTTTAAGGCATTCCAAGTCTTTTAATGAGTATTAAGTCCTTTTTCAAGATATTTTAAGTCTCATAGTGAGCATTAAGTCTTTAAGTCCTTTTTTTAATGCATTTTGAGTCTCTTAGTGAGCATTAAGTGTTTAAGTCCTTTTTCAAGAAATTTTGAGTCTCTTAGCAAGTATTAAGTCATTAAGTCTTTTTTCTAAGGAATTTTGAGTCTCTTAGCTGGCATTAAGCCTTTGAATCCTTTAAGGCATTTTGATCTCTTAACAATTATTAAGCATTAAGTCCTTTGTCAAGGTATTTTGAGTCTCTCAGGCAATAAAGTCCATTCTACAAGTGATGAAATCCTTTTCCAGATGCTATGTTAGGGGCAATTACTAGAGGATGGTCGTTATACTCAAAGACAAATCTACATCTCTACAACGTTATATCTTTTTTGAATTGCAACAATACACTAGCATTAAGTTCTTTTTACAAGTATTAAAGCCCTCTCATGAGGCATAACTTTTTTATCTCAATTCTGTATGCCCCAAGTGTTAATTGGATAAGTGGAGACTTTGTCACCTTTAATAGAGTTAGTCTTAAGCCCTAATTCAGTATGCCCCAGATGTTAATCAAGCAAGGCCATTTTTATCTCAATTTTGCATGCCTCAAGTGCTAATTGGACAAGTGGAGACTTGCAGCCTTCAATAGAGTTAGTCTCAAGCCCTAATCTATATGCCCCAAATGCTAATTAGGCAAAACCTTTTTTTTTAATTATGCATGCCCCAGGTGCTAATTGGACAAATAGAGATTCACCACCTTTAATGAAATTAGTCTGAATCCTAATTTTGCATGCCTTAAGAGCTAGTCAGGTAAAATCTTTTATTCTCATCTCATTTCTGCATACCCTAGGTGCTAGTTGGATAACTGAAGACTTATTGCCTTTAATAGAGTTGGTCTCAACCCTGATTCTGTATGCCCTAAGTGTTACTCAAATTTTCTTACACCAATAAGTTAATCAGAGATTCGCTGCCTCAAGTATGTATTTTTTTCCTTCACTCTGAATTTTAGCTCATTTAGGCACTAATACACTAAGCTTCTTAAAATTGAAAGCAGCTGTAGACATTGAATCCTGAGGCAACCCATATCAGAGTTACCTGATGAGATAGCATCATTCATATTATGGATAAAGAATGGAAACTTTGAGCCTTATCCTTGATTTCCATAAAGCTTTTTAAAGGTTTTATGAGCTTTATCTTATTGTGTTTTTTGGGGTTAAAACAAGCTTTTAAATGGTAAAAAATACCTTTTTGTTAATAAATACCCTACCCATCTATCGTGATGGACAGACTTCCTATCCATTGTGATAGACTTCTATCCATTGTGTGATTTTCAAATTTCTTCCCATGTTTCTTAGGCCAAAAAGGGGGATTTTTAAGATTTTTTTTTCTAAAACGTAATCCGATCTTGAGGATTAATTTAATGATTTGAACATTAAAAATAGGAATTTTCAAAGGATTTAAAGTCCTAAAAATATGTCTTTGAAAGGAAAAAAATCCTAAAAAGGAGAGTTTAAGAAAAATTCAAACTCACTTGAATAAATAGAAAAAAAAACATTAAGGTTTTTGAGGGGCTCTTCTTCTCTTTTTCTTTTTCTTTCAATTAAATCTTTAAACAAGAGCAAAAATATATTTTTATCAATTGTGGAGACAAATTAGAAATGACTTGAAACATAATTCTCTATTCTTTAAAAAAGCAATTGGGGGTAATATTTTAGGCAGCATTCATTTTCTTTAGACTATTTTTTTGATGTTCTATTATGGAGCCATATGATAATTTCCAAGTCTTAGAATCTGATCTTCACCTTTCAAAATAAAGATCGAGGTGTTAGGGATCTATTGGACAAATATCAGTTTGATCCAATGGTTTAATCTTTAGAAAATGATAGATTGGTAAAGTTGGGCAGAGAGATACATTTTCATTTTGAGGTTTTATCCCAAATCGAGAAAATAATTTCCAGCTTCTAGAATATGATCTCCATCTTTTATAATGGAGATCGAGGTGTTAAGGAGATGCTGTCTATAAATCAGTGCACTCCAACGGTTCAATCTTTGGGAAATAACAAATTAATAAAATTGGACACTGAAGGTAATATTACTAAACTAATTTATCTCTTGATCTAGTTTTTAGTAGATTTGAACTCATTAACTTTATTCTCGAATATTATAGATTTAGTTTTTGTAAGATTATTTACATAATGTTTTTATTACATATATTTAGATCTAGGTTGTGAAACCCTTTTAAGTGTATTTTGTTGTGATTTATTGTATGAAAGTGTTGTTTAATTATTTATCTTGATTTTATGCCATGATTCAATTTTATTTAATTAGTTGATTTTCCTTCTATGCTTTTGTTAGGTTAAGATATTTTTCAAGGATGTGATGATACATCTAGGCTTGTATGATTTAGATTTATTCATTCATCGATGTATATTTTCTCTTTGTTGATTTAAATATATTTTTATTGTTAATTTAATCATTTGTATGTTTTAATTGTATTTTTAATGTGTTAACATAATTTCGGCATATTTTAGGATTTTTCACCATTGATGCATAATTACATTTCTTTATCAAAATTCTGTATTTTATGATTAATTAATTACTTGGCATGTTTTAAATATGTATTTAATTATCATAGTTAGATTTGGCATGTCTTATTGTATTAATCGCATTTGTATGATTCATTATATTTTTTAAGTTATTTTAATTATATTTTATACTTTTTTTGCATTATGTTTTTTTGTTTGTGTTAGTGTAAGCCCTAGCCCCAATACATTGTTATAAAGCATTTAGTTAATAAATGAGGCATTTGTTTTATCTATTGTATTCCTGTGCATATCAATTGATAGAACTATCCAAGAATGTTGTTTCAGTTTAAGTTATCATATGTGAGGCACATGGTTGTAAGACCTTGAAACAAATGAGGCTTCATTCTAAATATCCTTAATCAGTCATTGTTATGGGAATAACAAATGAATTAAGACTAGTATGCTCTCTCTGATAAGATGAGTTCTGTCTTACTGATTATAAGGACAAGAGTGTCAATCAAAAATCATAGATACATGTTTAGAACATGGTATCTGGATTCAAACCATTCATGAGAACACTACATGGTACAAGTCATAAGTGTTTCTCATGTGCAAGTTTTGCATCGGAGTTCTTAGACCTAAAATCTCTATGAAACTCTTTATGAATTACTATGTACTTTGACATACACATAACGTGCTCTTAACAAGGTGACAAGTATGGGTATGCTTGAGTATGCACTAATGCATGTTAGAGAGCATGAGAGAAGTGAAGGGATTACCCCTCTCAATAAGAGAGAAAATATAACCGGCCACTTGATTAGTGAACCTAGTGTATGGTCATACCGAGATGAAATAATGAGTAATCATTATTTATCTGAGAGTTCAGTGTCACTAGAATATCAAGAAAGGAATTAATATATATAAGGATGACTAATTTCATGCCTTATATTAATTCTGATATTTAAAGGTAAGGGACAATGCAAAATTGCATTAGGTCACTAAATGCCATTTGCATTTTCATTTAATTTGGAATGCTATAATATCTTGCTAGAGAGTATATATAGCATTTGAATTAATTTATTAATTCATTGCCAATATTAAATGAACCTATAAGATCGCACACAAAGCATGGGGCTTAAAACATGTAATTAAAGTATTGGGCATTAATTTGGGCTTTTAATTAAAGTCAAATTAATGTGTATAATGGGTATTAAAATTGCTAAATGGACATTGGCCCATGAGAGATGGATTTGCGGCATTAGTAGGTTTTATTTCAATTAATTAATTAATTTGGATTAATTAAGTTAATTGAGTATTAAATCCTAAATTATATTTGAATCAAAATAAATTACTTAAATGGGAGATAATGTGACCAAAATTCAAGGAATAATCCATGTGAATTTTGGCAATCAATAATCCCTAATGAAGTAGTTGATTTTGATTAAATGACTAATGCTAATTTAAATCAGTTTGAATTTGAAAAACTAATAGAATTTGAATTAATTTAAATCACTTAATTAAGGAGTGATGGAGGCTGAAAATATTCCTAATTGCTAGGGAATTTCGGCATTTCCTTTGTCCTAAATTAATGGTATAAATTAATTAATTCTAGTTTTTTAACCTAAGTGACAAATATCTCTCTTTGTGCCTCTGCTCTCAAGAGAAAGGATTTTTCCTTCATCTCTTGTGTTCTTAGGCAACAATAGCAACCTAAAGGAAGTACAAGATCAGATCTTGTAGCTTCAATCCAATACCATTGCCAATTATTTACACATAGAGCTAGCACTCTTGATTTTAAGTCTTCCTTGCAATTGTGTGTTTGAACATAGAGAGAAATGGTGTAAAGGCTGTTTCTTTGGCATTGGTGATCAAGACCTGAAGCATATAAGTTCATCCTAATTGCTGGTTATCATCAAAATTAAGTTTTGAAGTGCATCTAAAGTTGTAAGTTTTAAAACCCTAAAATTGCATGTTTTCGATTCTTGTTTATGGATTGCATGGTATGTATGATCAATTTTATTATTTTTCCGATGCGTGATCATCATATATATGCCATGTCATATTCCATCAGTTTGTTCTTATTCTAAAATGCATTTTATTTTATTTTACTTTATTATTTATTTTCCTTTGCTACAACACTAACCATTTATTTCCTTTGTTGTTTTTTGAGTACTTTAATCTTTAATGATCGGGTTTTAGAGTTTGAGAGGCTGAATACTTTGGAGAATGCCTATGGATGATTTTAATTCTCATTTATTCATTTCATTTTATTCATTACTTTTATTTATTTCTTTATTATTTGATTATTTGGATGTATTATTATTTTAAGAATGTAATAGGTAGTAAAAAAGATGGTTTTTGCATGATGAATCAAAATTCATTTAAAATCATTTTTATTAATCAAATTGGGATTTTCTTAATAAAAATGGACCAATGCCTGATTTTTAGCCTAAAATTTACACAAATATAATTCATTTTTGTAAATATGTATGAGAGAACCAACACTTCTAAAATTATTCAATAGCCCATTTTATGTATGATATTTATTTTTATCTTATACATCATTTTTAGGGTGATTTACTTATGTTATAAATTTAAGTAGGAACTTTACTTTTTTTACTACTTTTGTTATTTGAATTAGATGTTTATTTAATTCTATCGCCTGCATCATGTGAGAAAGGAGAGTGATTAAATATAAAATCCGCTTACAAAAATAAACTTCATGATATTTTATCGGGTGGTGACCCCATGATACCTATCTTTTTGGATCCACTAGAAGATGCCTTTATGGGCTAACCACCAACCATGGATTGGGCTTGATCCCTCTCTATGGTGAAGTGGCCAATTTATAAGACAAATGAGCCTCTTCCCGTCTTAAACCATAAAAGTCAGCTTTCAAGAATCAAACTCGGACTCTAAAGAATGCTCTAGCATATGCCACACATGGATTTTGATGAATAACAAAATAATTCATTTAAACATAATTTTGGACTTTTTAAGTTTTATTTATGCGGGTCTATAAAGTATCACTTTTATCAAGTGTTCTATCTGAAATAAACAAGGCTATACATGCTCTACTCTCAAAACTAAATTAGACTTGATGCTTGGAATATATTTTTCAAGAACAAATGTTTTAGAAAAGTATTGTAAAATCATTCTTGAGAATTCACGCACTCAAACAAATCATTCATTGCATTAAAATATTCTTTCAAAATTATATTGTGACTTATTTAAATTAAGTTTTTCATATTTACATCTTTTAAATTCAAAAAATATTTTCTTAAATATTTTTTAGCTATTGGAATGTAGTAAAAGAAATAAAAATCACATTTTGACATATTTAATTTGATTCTTTTAAAAACTTAAATTTTCCATGTACATATATCTTTGAAAAAGGAAAGAAAATTTTTCATAATTTTTTAGCTATTATATTTTAATTAAGGTAACTCATTAGATTTCTTTTACTTATGAAAACATTTTTAAAAAGATTTTCACACTTAACAACCATTTTTCTTTAAGTATAAAAATAAAGTTGTTTGAGTGTTTAAACAGGTGAGTGAAACACAATTGTTTTGAACCTTACATTGTTGTAAGTTTCACCTCATCATCATAAGCATTCATGATCATATATCCTCAAATGATAGATTTTAATTGTAATCACATATAGAGAGATTTATCAAAAATCATGCGAGATAAAATGAGGTTAGGTTGATAGAGTCTAAGGAAATAAATAAACTAGCAAGTGTTTAGATTTTTTTCCTTGAAAAAAAGGGCTAAGTGTTTATGAGTTTTTCACTTGGGAGAAAAACTTGAGGTAGATACTCATTGTAACTAGATTTTGATGCTTTCCCATTAAACAGAGTAATAGTAGAAGAGAAAAACTCTTAAGATGAATTATCATAAGGAGAAGATGGAGGCAAATGTTGAACCTCTATAAATTATGGTGTCAAATATCTCTATCCCTTACTTTATTTTATTTTGTACTCTATCTATATTTATGTTGGGCTGAATTTTTTGTTTTATAGAATAGGTTATAAAACCAATTTGTGTTCAACCACGAGACAAACTTGAAATTTTGCATAAATTAATAGAGCAAGATTTAATTGATTTTTTACCCACCAAAAGTTTCATCCATGCATATATAATTGATATTAAATAATATACATGAAATTAATTTAAGTTAAATTTTTGAAATGGATTCATCTTGTTATTATAACTTTATTGGATATGCTATTTGTTCTAATTTGTTTTAGTTGTTCATTAAATATTGTAATAATCTATTCACCCCTATTGACACTGGATATTGAGATGGCTCCTAATTAGAGTTACCTAATAAGAAAGTAGTTTTTCATAAATGGATAAGAAATAGAGATACTAGGCTTTCTTGGGTTTTTCATATTCTTAAAATAGCTTTTTTTTGGGCTTCACCCATTTATCTTTCTCAAAAAGGGCAAAATAAGAAAATCAAATTTTAAAATTTAGAGCAGTCTCGAGTGTGTCAACTTTATCTCAACATAAAGAGCTCATAATTATATTATTCCAAAGCTATTTGAATCATTTACAACTTTAATAAAGAAACCTAGAACTAATTCAGCCCTTAAAATTCTCAGAATTAGATTCAAACATAGATGACCCAAATCTATCCTTGTACCTGGATTAGTCTATAGTATTTTAGGCATAACTCCCTCTGTAAAACTCCTTGTGAGATGAATCTAATTTTGATAGAAACTAGACTTATTTTGGAGCACATTTCATGAAGAGAGTATGATTTAATTCTAAACCCATTGTTCCCAGTAAATTTTCAAAATTAGCATATCAATTATATCCTTGAAAATTTCTTAAGAGTAGTAGTCGGAATTTTAACCATAAATCCCAATATACAAATTGCAATTGAGCAATTTTTAATTCATTAGAAAGCTAAGAAGTAGGGGAACAAATTTCTAGAGATACCTTGTAGAAAAAATGGCATCTTCAGATCTAAAAATTGCAAAATATTTTTGGCCAAAAGTTAGTCGACTGAGGAAAAGAAGGACAAAAGTCAAAATTCAATGGTCTGTAAGTCATTATTGATTCACGGATCAGGTCCATGAGTGGAGCCTGTGAATCACTCTCAAAGTGCATTTTACACCCAAAATAGGAAAAAATCTATGAAAAAAATCCCTTTAATCTGATCCCATTTGGAATATTTTTTAGGTTTTTTTACCACCAAAGGAGCTTATCTCTTCTCTCTCTCTTTTCTCTTCTTCTTCCTTATCTTCTCTCTTTCTTTCTTGTTCCTCTCCCATGGAAAATAAATATTTTTAACTACAAAAATTTCAAAAAATCAATTAAAATCAGAAAAGCTGTAAAGTGCCAAATCTCTATCATGCGTTGGAACCCTACTGAATGTAATATTTTCTAGTCCCTAAAATCCATAAATTAAATGATTAGTTTTAATTAATTATGTAAATAATTTTTTAAAATTTATTGTTTTATTAATTTTTTAGATCTACCTTAATATATTATTAATTTAATATATTTATTAATTAATTGTTAAATATGATAATTTATTAACTAATTTTGTGAATTAATTTTTTAGATTTGTTTAATAAATTAATTGTATCATTATATAAATTTATTGTTAATTTACTATATTAATTTGTTAATTATCTTAGCATATTAGATTATTTACTATTTAATTATTCATTATATTAATTTGTTATTTTTTTATTTAATATGTTAATTTAATTGGTTAGTTTGCTAATAGGTGAATTTGTTAATTATATTAGTTTAATTAAATTATTTATTTATTTGATTACCCTTTATAATATATTTTAATTAATATTATATTATGTGTGATATTTAAGGTTTCTTCAACAAGTTTTTATGCAAAAGTGATTTTTTCCTTAGTTCCTACGAATTTAGTTTGTCAGGTCCTTTAGAGACAATCAATTTTTTTTTTGTCACTAAAGGATTTTCCTTTAAATTCATATTGTTGCTAATGTGGACCTTTAGAGACAAAAGTTTATGGCGGTAGTCCAATACTCTCATCACTAAAATTCCGAATCACGCTCCTCCTTCTATCACCCATGCCTTACGCTCCTTCTGTTTTTCTTTTATTTTTCTTTTGTTTTTTTTTCCCTCTTTTGCTTTCATTATTCATAGACCTATTTCCATTTCTTTTCTTTTCATTTAGTTATGTTGATTATCGTTTTGATTATTATTACTATTAATTGTTAATATATTATCTTAGTCTCAGTGTTTTCTTGTTAATTACTTTAGTATATTAGCCTATTTGCTAATTAATTATTTTATGATATTAATTGGTAAATTCTTTGTTTGTAAATTAATTTATTATTTTAGATTATTTTATTTAATTATTTTAGCATATTTGTTAATTTATTTTTATCTTTTTTTATACTATATTTATATGTGTTTATGTGTATTCATCAATATTATTTTCCCATATTTTTTTCTAATGTTTTTCTTATATTAATTTTAATATATTTTATATTTGCATTTTGTTAATTAACTTTTATTTAATTAATATTTGTGATAAATTGATTATGCTAATTTATCCTTTTTCTCTAATTTATAATATATTTTGATTATTGTTTATTTTATTGATGTTATTTTATTTATTTAAGCTTATTTAATTAGTCCAATTGGTTAATATTTCTAATTTTATTGTCAAGTACCCTATTTATATATTTGTGAAATATTCGGTGTAATTGAATCAATCATGCTTTTATTGTTAACATTATTTTTATTTTTAATGCTAATATTTATAATTGTCATGATTAATATTAGCATATTATTATCATTATTGCTATTATTATATCCATTTCATCTACTCATTTAATTATTGTATTTTATCATTTTCTATTATTTTATTCAATTCACTATTAACTAATTTTTATTATTATTTGATTTAATTTATTATTAGCTGATATTATTATTTTCTATTCTTTTTAATGCATATAACCAACTCACGCATCTAGTTGGATTAGAGAACCGAACCGGGAGATTAGCTTAGGATTCCCTTTATTTTGCCCTATTTATTTTTGGATTTGTATTATTATTTAATATATTTTATTTTATTATCTATAATAACCCTTTAAAAAACTGGTTTTAGCATGATAATTAAGAAAATTCACTTTAAATATTTTCTACCTAATTAATTGAATTTTTCTCATAAAATGGATCAATATCCTTTTCTATTTCGAAAATAACACAAAAGAATTTTATAAATATACATGAGAGAACCGATGTTTCCAATTTAATCAATATCCCAATTTATGCCTGTTTTACTTGTATTACTATTTTTCATGTCTTTATTTATTGTAAATAAATATTTTTATTTGAACGATGAGTTAAAAACTCACTAAATAATTTTATACCATGTTTGAGTGAAATTTTTCTATAATAAAAAGGACTAATGTCCTGATCTTTACCCACAAAGCAACATGTAAAATTAAGAATTTTTCTTTATAAGTATAAAAGGATTTTTTAACTTAAAATTAATTAACATGATTATTTTTCTTCAAAAGCTATGCGGGCTTGATGCCCTATTTTTGTCCAAAATATACCTCAAAATTCTACCTTTTTGCAAATATGTATGCAAGGACCAATGTCCTCATTCAAATAAACTCAATTAATCCCCCAATTTATGTATGATTTTATCTTTGCATTTGTGCTTTTATTCTTTAATGCTTTCAAATGCCATGCTTTACAGCTTTCAACATGTTTGAGTACATCTTTATTTTTTTAGCATAATAACTCATGTGAGAAAAAAGATGAAATATATTAATCACTAAAATTTGATTATATAACATTAATCAAAGGTATAAATAGGAGTAAGGTCTCGAACTATCTTTGATTTCGGCCTCATAAGGTTAGAACTCATTTTTTAATATTTTATTAGGTGGCGACTTTATAATTCCTACCTTATATGCCGAGCAGATGCCCTCGTAGGTTGATCATTAGTAAATGAGTAGGGATGCCCTGAGCAACTATCTCATGCCCTTTTGAGGACTGAGGTATTGCAGATTGGGTTGAATCCCTATCCATTGCGAAGTAATTGGTCTTCATGAGTTAAATGAGCCTTGATTTAATCTTGAGTCCTAAAAGTAAACTTTCAAGAGAAAATCGAAGGCCTACGGGGTTTGGCGCATGCCACAATGGCAACTCTATTAGGGACTATGAGATTTTGCTTTAAAAGTACCTTTGGTTAATTTAATATAAATAAGTTTAGAGATTAAAATGTTTTATCTCTTTTGAAAAAATTGCATTGTATTAATGCTAGAGGCTTAAAATTAAGTTAGGCATCCTTTTTTAGCCTCGGTGTATTCCCAAAACACGACCCTACATTTACTCAATGTAAGAAAGTGTTAGGGAGGACCACTAGCCAAAGCCTTATACCTTTTGGTATATCAAATGGTGATCCGATCAATCATTTTGCTTGAGATGAGCTAGATCCATTGGTGGAAACCATACTTGGGTAGCCTTAAATTTGTATCACCGAACACAAACCCATGCAATGCATAGATACTTCCACTAAGGGCTATGGGCTATAATACCTTGCTTATGATATAAACCCTTATGTATCGAATAAGTCCCCAATAAATTTAAATATTAACTCATTAATAACTTTCATACCCTAGTGGGTGCATTTCAATTTATTTGGATTGTTTAAATACACAATGGCCAAATCTATTCTTATACATTTTAAATAAAGAGAGACCATGTTGCTGATTTTCCACTGTGCACCATACGCTTTCATCGAGTTCCTCATTAACTCATAAGCTAATCCTGTATAAAAAAGAGACTGTATGACCTTTTATGTGGGGGCAATAAGGTTAGAAGAATTTTCCTTTCTTTCGCATGTGGTTATCCATGCTACATATATATACATGCATTTCTAATAAATTGTAAATTAATAATAATAACTAACAAAATATGCATGTTTTACGTATATAGATTTCTTTTTATGATGTATATGCATCTCACCTTATGTATAATTTTTGTTTGCATGAATCATTATCTAAAATGTAAATGTAAACTAAAGCATGCAAATCTTGTGTGCACAAAATGTGCAAGTACATGCATCTCATCCTGTATACAAACAAAATAATAAAATGATAATATGAGACACAGGCATTCTATGTGTAAGTTTTTTACCATGACATGTGTGTGCTTCCTTTTGTGTGCTGTAAAATGCACATTCTGCATTAGTTTGCAATCTTGCTTTGTATGGAATTCTTCTATGTATCATAAGCATGTTATACTCATGCATCACTTGTATATTACACATTATTATATTTCATGCTAACATTGGAATGGCATATTGTATATACACCATTCATGTGCATCACTCTCACGCATCGATGCATAGTATATTCACTATGCGTCATAACATATTCATACATCATGCATCATACATATGCCATATACCATATGTATATCTAATATGTTCATGTATCATGTGTATTTTATGTATCACACATTATCACATGTATAAATTGTATACTTATCCATCCAATGCATCATCTGTATGCCTAATATGCTCACTTATTGCACACCATATATGTGTCATTCACATGCATTATATGTGTTAACTTATATTATATATAATATGCTCATGCACCATTATCATTATTACAATGTTTGACCCACGCATTACTTGCATCCCTAACATATTCATTTTTATACATCATCCTATATACATCATTACCATGCAATAAAGTAATAACACACTAATATTACCATGGAGTGAACATAACACATATGTAATACATACATCATGACATAGCACGTATATATGTAATACATACATCATGACATAACACATATGTATTAACATATATCATGATGAGTGCACATAGATACTCCCTATAGCATTTACCATGTGCATTTTGGTTTGTCCATGTAAATATTCATTGTCACACACATTGATAAGTGCCCGAGCATACATTATGACATGCATGCATGTGTGTGTTATTATATGGCATAGCATAAACATATAAACATGTATTTTGGTAGGTATATAGTGGCATGTAAACATACTTTATAGCATACACACATTGACATTTATCATGGCTTGAACATATGAGCATTCATTAACTACATCAATCATGGCATGAACATTTAGATATCAGTCATATGTTATAACATCTACATATTAGCATTCCATGTCATGCACGTATTGGTGTACACTATAGCGTGTGCATGTATACACTGGCCATTATATTGGCATTACATCCATCATTGTATATGCATATTAATATACAATGTAGCAACATACTTCAAATAGAAATAATGGCGAAGCTAAGATTTATAATTAAAATGGATAAAAATATAAATTATATTTAAAATAAAAAAATAAATTAGAAGAAGGGGGTCAAAATAAAATTTCAAGTGAGTAAAATTATTTATCTATATATATATATATATATATATATATATACATATAAAATAAAAAAAATCAAAAATAAGAGGGGTAATTACCCCTCTTCCTTTCCACCTGGCGTCACCAGTGAATAGAAAGTTTGACACAACCTAAGATGTAAGCCAGAGTTCTGGGGTAGAAAATATATCTTTAGTTACCATGAACCCTTTAGGCAGGGGGCATAGCTTCTAACTAAAATATGAGATTACAAGCTCAGTGTGGCATAACATTTAATGAATGAATGCATCATAGTTTATGAGGAAATTGATATTCTTTTGCCAGTAGTGTAACGGTGATAGATTGATTACCTTGAGAATAATAAAGGAACTCGGAAAGAGGGCAAAACAAAAATAAACTAAGGGTAATAACTAGAGGAAGCTTGTTTGAAAACCAAGAGTCAGGGAAAAATGCACATGGACCATCAGCTAACTCACATATGAGATGAAGTCCCTAACCACCTATGGTGTAGGCCATACATTCATGTACACTTTTTTTATTTTTACATTTCATGCATACATTCTTGCATTTCATACAACCCTTCATTTTATGTATATATTCATGCACCCATGTACATTTCTTGCATTTTTGCCAAATTATGCTCAAGTTTAACATACTTTTCTTTTAATTTACAGATTTGAGGATCATCACCTTCCCGATACATTAAAAAATAGCTATGGTTTCTCATAAAGGACAAGGAGCAGAGATGCTAGGCTTTTTTCTTGGATTTTATATTTTCAACATATTTTTTATCTTTCTTATAGATTTTAAATGTTTAAAAATTTGTTTTTAAGCCTTTTCCCTCTTTATCTTTTTCAAATAGTGCAAAACGAGAAAATCGATTTTTGAAACTTAGAGCAATTTAGAGTGTTATAGCTCTATCTCAGCCTACAGATCTCATAATTATGTAATTCTAAAACCATTAGAATTTTAAGACTTATATGTACAACTATGATGAAGATACCTAAACCCAATTTAGTCCTTAAGATTCTCAAAGTTATGCTTGAATATAAATAGCCATAATCTATCATTGTTCCTAGACCAGTCTATAGTATTTCATGTATAAATCTCATTGAATAGATCATATTGAGATTAGTCTAATTTTAATAAAAACTAGACTTATTTTGGAAAAACTTTCATGAAGAGAGAAAGACCAAATTCTAAATCCATTGTTCCTAGTGATTTTTCAAATTCAAAATACCAATTTTATCCCTAAAAATATTATAGGAGCAGTCATTAGTATTTTGGCAATAACACCCAATATAAAAATCCAAATTAAGTGATTTTTGATTCATTGAAATTATAAGACATAAGAAAGAAATTTCTAGAAGACACCTAGTTGAAAAAATATCGTCTCCAAGCCCAAAAATGGTAAAATATTTTAAGTTAAAGGTTAGTTGACTGAGAAATGAGGAAACAATCAAAGTCAACTCATGGACCAAGCCCGTGAGTTGACTCACGGACCTAGCCTGTGAGTTAACTCATAGATCGAGTCCATGAGCTAAGCCTGTGACTCACTCAAAATTGGCAAAATACACTTGAAAATATGAAAAAATGGCTAGAAAAAATCTAGGGTTGATTTTTATCCCTTTTGGGATATTTATTAGGCTTTTCTAAGCCTAATACACACACACATACTCTCTCTCTCTCTCTCTCTCTCTCTCTCTTCTCCTTAAGCCCCACTTTCTCTTTTTTTTTCTTCTTCTTCTTAATTTCCTTCTCCTCTCATTTAATGGAAAATGCCAAATTTTAACTAAAAAAATTCTAAAAATTCACCAAAAATTGAAAAAAATCCATAGAACACCGAATCCTCATCCTGTGAAAAACTAACAATGAAAATAATATTCTCGAACCCTAAAACCCATAAATTTAAATAACTAATTTTTAATTAATTATGTAAATAATATATTTTTTATTTATTATCTGGTAATTTTGTAGATCTATTGAAATATTTTGTAAATTTCACATATTTTCTAATTAATTATTAATTAATTGTAAAATATGTTAATTTACTAACTAATTTTGTTAATTAATTTATTTTATTAGTTAATAAATTAATTGCTTTATCATATAATTGGTGAGTATTTGTTAAGTTAATTTTTATTATTTTATTAATTTTGTTCATTATTAGTTTATTATGTTAATTTGTTAATTAGCTTAATATATTAAGCTAATTACTAATTAATTGGCAATTGGTTAACTTAATTATGTGAATTTATTATATTAATTATTATTTTATTATGTTAATTAATCTTATTTCTATTAATTGTTGCTTAAGTGTTTTTTGTTAATTTGTTAAATATATCAATTTAATTAATTTATTTGTTTACTTTTTTTTTAATTTAATTTGTTACATATCTTAATTATTATTTTATCATATGTTTTATTTTATGGTTTTTTAGACTGTTTAGGCCAAAAATAATTTATTTTCCTTGCTTGCTGCATGAGGTGTATTTTCAGGTCCTTTAAGGACACCCAATTTTTCCTGTCTCTAAAAGTCCTCTTTTTAATTTCATATTTTGCTAGAACTAGACAATTAATAATAAGAGTTTATGGTGACAGTCAAAAATAGACCTGGCAAAATTGATCCAAACACATAGGTCGATCCAAATTCACCCAAAAAATTGACCCAAACCCAATCCAATCCACATAAATATCCATTGGGTCAACCCAAAATTGACCCATTTTATTTTTCAACCCAACCCAATCCAACCCAACCCAATACCCAATGGGTCAATCCAAAATTAATCCATATCACTTTCCAACCTATTGGGTATTAATCTAATGGGTGTTTTCAAGATTCAAAGATCTTAACCCATTGGGTCCACGCTGGCTATGTAAAAATGGTGAGTCAGCCTTCTCGCTTTACATCTGTGTTTCAATTTCGATTCTCCATTGGAGATCAAGTGCAGTTCCTCTCGTGTTGGCTACTTATAGCAAAGGCCATTGATGTCTGCCATTGACAGCTACTGATACTTTGCATTTGTTTATTCTATGATTATATCCATACAACAGAGATCCTCATCTAGCTGCCCATATATAAAAGTCTGTCGAGCCGGATCCAACTGACGTGGACCCACATTAAAACTCACCTAATAATGTTAGTTATTTTCATTCACATAATTCAAGCTAAGTGTTTGGCTAAAAGAAAGCAGTATCAATTATCAAACGGAAGCACTAACTTCCCATCTAAGAAATACAGTTACTCCTATTTGAAAAATGCATAAAAAAACAAAGATTAGATACTCAATACGTATTAGTAGTGCAACTTGAATTTAGACTTAATTTTTTGCGTGTTTTTAAAATATGTATGGTAAGATTTTTAACACACTTTTGAATTTATGTAAAATTATAGGTATTTGCAATAATAATGAGATTAAAAAGTTATGATATACAAGTTACATTTTGACTATGTAAAATATATACGAGATTATATCCAATGTCAAAACAACAAAAAAATGGCATGCAAATCCGTCAATAATCCTCCTTACCAACTTATAAATTTAAATCATCCATGGGTCGATCCAAATCAACCCAACCCATTAATGATCCATATTTTTTGACCCATTAATGATCCATCCATTAATAATCTAACCCAAACCCATCCAACCCGTCCATTTGTCACCTCTAGTAAAAAACTGTTATTGCTAAATGTCCTAGTTAAGGTCTCCTTCCGTCACTCACTGCACTTACACCTCACCCACTTCCTTCATTTTTTGTTCTTTTGTGTTTATTTCTTATTTTTTATATAAATTAATTATTTTATAATTATTAATTATTAATTTATTCTTTCAATTTCATTATTTATTTAATTATTGTTATTTCTATGTTTATTTATTATCTTTACATTATTATTATTTTTTTATTGTTGTTGTTGTTTATAATTATTTTTTGATTTATTATTATTATTATTATTATTATTATTATTATTATTATTATTATTATTATTATTATGTTTTTTATATTATTTTTAATTGGTGTTAATTTTAATATTGTTACTATTTATATTTTTATTGTTTTAATGAAAATATTCACAAATACTATTATAAACATTATCATTAATAGTATTATTTACTTTTATTGTCATTTTTATATACTATTCATATTTTCTTGACATGTTTTTATGTATAATTTTTCTCTTAGGTCAGGCTAAATGATAAGGCAGAGTAGAGTAGATTAGGATCCCGTTTTAATTTTTCTATTTATTATTTCGGGCCTGTAATATTATTTAATGCCCTCTATTTTATCGCTTGTAATAGTTTAGTAAAAAAGAGTTTTTAGACCGATAATTATGTAAAATAACACCTAAAATATTTTTTTATCTAATTAAATGGATTTTTCTCATAAAATGGACTAAAATCCTATTTTATTACAAAAATCACATTAAAAAATTTCATAAATATGTATAAGGGAACCAATGTTCCCAAATCAGTTAATGGTCCTATTTATGCATGTCATATTTTATTATTATTATTATAAATAAATAAATAGTTTCTCGTAGGGATGAGCATGGTTAACCAAAATTTCAATTAATCGAAAAATCGGTAAGAAACCGAATCAATTTTTAGGTTAACTGAATCGAAATTTTAGGTTTATGATTTTTACTTTAAAAATCGGTGGTTAACGGATCCGAAATCGAAATTGAATATATATATTTTATGAATTATATTTTAAATTTTACACTTATATTTTTTAATTTTTATATAATTTATAAATATTATGATATATAATTTTGTAAAATATATATTTTTAGTAAATAAATATTAAAATTATGTGCATAATTAACATTCTGTTGTTAGTTTTATATTGAATATTTTTTATTTTTATAATTAATTATGGAAATTTTATTTTTTATTTTGATTATTTTAATGGATATTGTATTTAATTAGTATTTTTTTTATTTTTAAAGCATTTTAAACTATTAAAAATAATATTATAAATTGTATAATTTATTAAATTTATATATTAAAATTTTTTAGTGGTTAATCTATAAACCGATCCGAAAAATCGAGTTAAAACTAAAATCGATATAACGGTTAACCGATAGTAATGGACTGGTTTAAGAAAATTTTTAATGAACCGACTAACCGGTCCATGCTTATCTCTAGTTTCTCGAACAATAAATTTAAAAAAAAACACTAACTAATCTATACAAGTTTGAGTGAAATTTTTCTATAATAAAGGGAACCAATGTCTCAATTTTCACCTATATTGCTCTCTATAACTATAAATGATTTTTTACTTTAAAAATTAATTAATACGATTCTTTTTTCAAAGCTGCGAGGGATCAATTATTCCATTTTTATCTAAAATACATCCAAAATGTTGCCCTTTTGTAAATATCTATGCGAGGACAAATGTCCTTATCTAAATGAATTCCTTTAAATTCCTGATTTATGTATGAATTTATTTTACATTTATTCTTTTGTTCTTTACTGGTTTCTATGTATGTTTTATAGCTTTCTAACATGCTTGAGTATGCCTTTATTTTTATATGCATAATACCTCGTGTGAGAAAAAAGATGAAATATATTAATCACTAAAACTTGTATATATAATATTAACCAAAGTTATAAATAGGAGTGAAGTCCAAACTTTTTTTGGTTTTGACTTTATAAGGTTAGAATTCATTTCCTAATATTTTATTGGGTGACAACTCTATGATATCTGCTTTATGGTGCTCAGCAGACATCCTTATGGGTTGATCGCTAACAATAAATGACGATACCCCGAGCCACTATCTCATGCCTTTTTTATGCCTAAGGCATCATGGATTGGGTTGATTCTTTATCCATTGTAAAGTGACCGGCCTTCACGAGTTAAATGAACCTTGATCCAATCTCGAGCCTTAAAAGTTAGCTTTCGAATACAAATTAGATGCCTTATAGGGTTCGACGCTTATCACAATAGTGACTCCACTAGGGAACATGAGATTTTACTCTGAAAATACCTTTGGTTGATTTAATATAAATGAGTTTGGAGATTAAAATATTTTATCTCTTTTGAAAAAAAAAATTGCATTGCATTCATGCTAGAGCCTTAGAATTAAATTAGGCATCCCTCTCTTAGCCCCGGTATATTCTCGAAGCACATACTTACATTCACTCAATGTAGGGAAGTGCTAAGGAGGATCACCAGCCTAAGCCTCGTACCTTTTTATATATCAAATGGTGACTCAGTCGGATGTTATACTCATGATGAGCTAGACCCATTGGCAAAAACCACACTTGGGTAGCCCTAAAGTCATATCACCGAACTTAAGCCTATGTAATGGTAAAGATACTTCCACTAGGAGGCATGCACCATAATGCCTTGCTTGCGATGTGGGCTTTTTATGTATTGAATAAATTCCAATAAACTTAGATATTTTCTCACTAAAGGCTTTCATACCTCGATGGGTGCATTTCAGTTTATTTGGATGGTTTAAATAAATAATGACCAAAGTCCATTTATATGCACTTTAAATAAAAAGAGATTATGCTATCGATTTTCACTATGCATCATACAGATTCATCGGGTTTTCTGTTAACCTATGACCTAATTCCACCTAGGAAAAAGACTACAGGACCTCTTATGTAGAAGCAATAAGGTTGGAAGAATTTTTTTCTTTCATATATGTTTGACTATGCTATATATACATGCATGCATTTTTTATAAAAAACTTCAATAATAAATAAAAATATATATGCATTTTTTGTGTGCATAAATTTTTTATAAATGTGCATCTCATCTTATGTGTATGATTTCTGCTTGCATGAAAATTAAAACATGTAAATCTTGTGTGAATAATTTTGTGAGATAAAAATATGCATATGTATAAATCTCATTTTGCATGCAAACAAAAAAAATATTATAATGTGAAATATATGCATTCTATGTGTAAATTTTTTTTACTATAAAAATGTGCATGTTTTATATTATGTGCTATAAAATGTACATCAAGCATTAGCTTTCACATCTTGCTTCATGTATAAATTACACATTAGGAGTATGTCATTCATATGTATTATTCTCATTCATTAATGTGTAACATGTTCACCATATATCATGTATGTAACACATTCATACATCATGCATCACACATATGCCATGCATCATATGTGTGCTTAGCATGTCCATGTATCATATGCATTTTATGCATCACACATTATCATATGTATACACTATATGTTTATTAATCTGATGCATTATCTGTATGCCTGATACCTTTATACAACATGCATAATACATGCATCATTCATGTGCATCATTATGCAATTAACTCATATCATGTGTATTATGCTTATGCATTATTGTTATAATGTAATGATTTACCACGCATCACAAGTATCTCTAGTATGTTCACTCTCATACATCATTCTATATGTATCATTAATATGTGAATAGTTTGAATAATAATACATTAATGTTATTATGGTGTGAACATATATTCAGTGTGCATTTATATATTAAAGCATGTTATAGCATTCATGTATTGACATACATCATGACATACACATATGCCTATCCTATATATACATAGTGATGCTTGTCACGATGTGTATGTATTAACATACATCATGGTATGGACATATAGACATTCCCTATAACATCAACCATATGCATATTAGCCAGCACATATAGGTGTTTACAATCACACACATATACAATTGTATGCATCCCATATGATATACTTACATGCCTACAGTATATATACATGTCATGCACCGTATGCACCCATCTATATACTATACCATATTTCACATTATGAGTATTTTGCATACATCTTATACTTTTTCATGTGAGGCCTTTTACCATGTCACACAATTCATTAACGTACATCAAACATACCATGTCACATTACACATTCGCACTTCCATTGTGTAAATCATGTTACAAACATACATGTCGTATGTTGTGAGCTTTCATTCGTATACCATGTCCTACTTTGTGTACATAAACTTTCATGTTTGAGATAGGTTATGTACGTATACACTGTGTGTCATATATGTTTATCCTTAAATAATGTCATATTTTGCACACGCCTTTACCATACGTATATTGTGCACATATGTGTTACTTGTCATTTCATGTTGGATTTTATTTGTTACTTTCTCATCGTATGCCATACATATGCATCATGTGAGTGCATCTTAAAAATAAAATATGAGAAAATCATAATATTTGTACATTCCATTCTATGCGAACATTTTATTTCAATACACATTCATTGCATACATCATTCTAACCCCTTATTTTTTTAGCCATTTAGATTCACCTAGGTGGCTTAAGGGTTTTGATAACTTTCTTCAAAAGTGGATTTGAGAGACAATATGAATAGGTATTATGAAACATATCAAAAGGCATATAAAAAAAGTAGAGGTGTCTAATCCAATAGAGTTAGCTAGTACTTCAGTCTCATAAAAAATGGATAAGAAATTTGAAGACCTTGAAAGGAAGATGATAACTATGATTAGTGAAAAGGTTGGCACTATAGCTCCTACTTCTAAAGCATAGCCTATAACATATGTTTTTAGTCCAGTTAAACCTGCTGAGGCTGAGGAGACCACTATGGTAATGGCCTTATCCTTTCCAACTACTGCTGGTTCCAATGGTAAGTCACACTTGTTCCTCTAATTGATTAAGAAAAGCATAAAGGGTATGTCCTAAAAAATGACTACATGTAACTTTAAAAATCAAAATACTTAGAATAGAGAATCCATCCTTGAGAAAGGTGGAGGAAAAAGTAAAGGTCATGGCTCAATTAATGCCAACGGGTAAGGATATTAATCCAAAAGATAGGGATTTAGATAGCAGGGAAGTGCTACCATAAAAATTAAAAATGCTAGACTTGTATAAGTTTAATGGATCTTCTAATCTAGTAGTATATATAAAGCAGTATGCACTAGTGATGAAAAGGACCACTCTTACTAAACAATAGAAGGTTGAATACTTTGGCCTCAATCTTTTAGGCCTTTCTAATAACTGGTACCATAGGCTTGATCGGAAAATAAAAAAAGATCGATATAAGCTAATAGAATAATTTTTAGAGTAGTATAACTATAATACCATATTAGAGTTGACTTTAAAGGATATAGAGCTATTGCATTAGAAAACAAAAGAGTCCTTTTATGAGTACCTTACCCCATAAAGAAATAGGGCAATAGAGATATAAAAAAAGCAAGAAACTGTTGATAAATGAGGTTGTTCATTTGAAATGCCAACCCCTACCTGAGAGATGGGCTCAAAATGAAAAGCTTAAAGGACTGGGAGTCTCTATGAGCCATAGCTATAAAAGTTAAGGTTAAATATCTAGAAACGAAGGCTAGTATAGATAACTTAAGTTTTGGAAAGAATGATGGAAGCAGTAGTAATAATGGGAATAATAGTGGTAGAACTACAAGGGTCTCAACTACAAGAATGGGAAAATTACTACCTTGGCACCTTAAACATCTTGTTAAAGAAGGAAAATTATAGCCTTTGCTGCCTAAGCCAGTTGAAAGCCAGGGAAGGCCTATATATAGAACAGACTGGTACTATGCTTACCATCAACATATGGGCCATAAGATAGATTACTGCCATGCTCTGAGGAAATGTATTTGAGACTAGGTCGATATTGAACAAATGTCAAATCTCAAAAAAGGAGGAAGAGATAAAGTTATGATGGTGCCATGTCATTACCAGCTTTTGGGTTTGACTTAAACTCACCAGAATAGTATGTGTTTGGAGATGCATATGGCATGTAAATGTTCAGGCATTACCTGCTTAGTTTTAGTGCTGAGAGTTATGGGATGTAAATATCATCGGTCTTAAGGCCACTGTTTAAAAAAGGAAAAACCTTCTTTTTACTATGTGCAACTATACTAGAGAGGATGTAATAAACCACCTTTTGACAAATGTAAAATGTGTCTCTAAAATAGTGTTTATATTTCTCTAACCGTGTTAATAATATGAGCTTTTCTTATGCATGCAATGTCTTATTTTATTGTATCATACATGGAAATAATCATAACCCATTCCTAAGACATTAGTTCAATAAACACAAGTCTTTACTTAAACTCATATATAAAGACATTTCGAGTGCATCTATTATGACTCCTAGGGTGAGTCTTGAAAGGATGGAAGAAAAGTGACTAAACCCTCACTTAAACCCATAATGACACCCTAAGAGATGATTTAAACATTGTAGCATGCCATTACCATCTTTCTTAACAGCAAGCCTAAATAGAAAGCTTAATTTGCTCGAGTAAATGAACCTATATGTCAAGCCAAGCTTATTTGAATCTACCTATTAAAAATTTTAAGGAAACCTATAAGAGCTGAATGACAACAGGTGTCTAATGCACCTAAAATGTCACCCTTTGAGAGTAAATTAAAATTTGTGTTCTTGCATTATATGTCTAGTCATGAATTACACTTATTGCCATATGATGCATGTAAATACAAACACATGCATAAGTTAGCCGCTAGCATATAGTTTACATATCAAGAGAAACCTATTGCATGAATAATGATACATCCTAAAGTGGGCTTAAATTCCAGATAGTAACAACAATACTTTATTTGATAAAAAACTTTCCCATTATTTCAAAATCCAATGGTGTATAAAATCATAGAGCCTGATACAATATGGATGGTAAAAGGTCACCTCTAAAGAACTAGATTCCTCACAATGACTTATGGCTCCCCAAGTGGCCAAAAATAGTAGGTTGCAATTCAGAGTACAATCTTGCACAACCTATCTAAATTACCCATTTGGGGTGGTAAATAAAAAATCTTAAGCCATGGACACATGAAGTGGAGATAGGATTAACTTATTCTGAATGTTTCTAATCCTACAAAGTAGGTCATAACCACCGACCGATATCTAGCAAGTGTACTAGATCGGCTAGTAATATAGGAAAATATAGATTAAGATCTTAAATATCGTATCCAAGGGAACATGAATTGCTAAGCCAAATATCTATAATTGAGTGAAATTAATATGAGATTTTCCCTAAGCTTTTGATTTTAAATACAAGAACTAAACTAAACGTAAACTAATAATAAAGCAAAATAAAAACTAAAATTAATTAAAGATAATAACTAAAAAACTTTTACTGGAGGGCTTTCCACCTTAATTTCTCATGCATATAACTTAGTTAAAGATAATGTAGTTGATTATGGAAAATTAGGAATAAATTCAGATAACTTCTCAGAATATCTTTCTAAGCATCAAATTCCCTTACTCAAAATAATTCAATACTCAACATAAAAATTTAGTTTATAAACTCCTAAATGTTTTTCAGACCCTTTCTCAAGAAATCTGACTTCAATTCATTCTTAATTCACCTTTTTATAGACTTAATTCATCAAAAGTCAATACACATTTACCACATTTTTTAGAAAATAATCATGCATCAAAATAGACAAGCTAAACCATAAACATGCATACCTTAAAGTCAATATTGCATTTGATCATTAACCATTTCTCAACAAATCAATAATCAAACTAAATGTAACTTAAGATAAAGATTTTTGCTCAGGAATTAAGAAATAACCAATTGAAATTTAATTAAAGAACAAACTAAGTCATTACATAAAGAAATATATGGGTTTAAGTTTTCCTCAGTAAAAGAAAATGAACTACTCACTTGTTGTTATACAACTTAAATAAAAATAAGATAAATGAATGATACACATAAAACTCTTCAATTGTTCTTGAAGTTTCCTCAGAACTCTTCAATCCTAACCTCCAAATTCTAAATGAAAAACTAAACTAAAAGACTATGAATTATGTAAGGAAAATAAAAGCTCTGAATTAGTTTCCCTAATGTTGGTGTTTCTCTAATCCTTTTATAGCTTGAAAAGAAGAAGTAAAACCAACTTTAACTTCTTATTCTATAAAACTTTTTAATTACAACAAATAACTTCCTATTTAGTAAAGAAGAGAATCCAATCCTATTTAGTAAAGAAGAGAATCCAATCTTATTTAGTAAAGAAGAGAATCCAATCGCAAGCAGGATTAATAAAATTAGCAAAGTGAAATTCCAAACGGCCAAGTATGCTTTAGTGAATTGTCATTGCTTGGTAGAGTGATTTTTCACTCTACCGAGTACTTTGTTTCATAAGCCACTCCATGGAGTGACTAGCCTCTGTATTAAATGATCAAAACTTTTGTCTCTTTAAAACTTCCAAAAGCCAAAGTTTCACTTAAGTCCTTCAAATTTTTCTTCTTTTTCTTGAATTAGGTCCCTAAAAACACCAAAATACTCAATTAAACAATTAAAATCTCAATTAAAGAATTTAACTAAAAAACAACCAAATTAACATAAAAACATATTAAACATACAATAATAACATAGTTAAATTCGCACTTATCAAATACCCCATACTTAGCCCTTGATCATCCCTGAGCAAATATGAACAAATCAACTTCTCAAAATAATCAAACTCAAAATTAGATTTATACAATTCAAAACTAAGTTCAACAATTAACGAGAGCACTTAATAAACTCCTGGCTAGAATAAACTCAAACAAGGAAATAAAAATCAATTTCCATATGTGTGTGCAATACCAAAATAATTTTAAGCAATTTTCAAAATCAAAACACCAATGCACTTCATAATCAAGCTTTAGAATTGATGTATACTTAAGTATACATATGGTTTCACACTTGACACTCTAGAAGCACCATAGGCCTATCTTTTAGCACCAAAACCTGAAGGTCATCTCCACTAAACAACTTAAATCAAAGAATAGAATCACTCAGGTCTTAATTGGTTTATAATAGGGTTAAAGGATTGCATATTAAAGAATGGTCAAAAGATAATTAAAGAGAAATAGCCACTCTATACTTGAATAATTCTTATTTTCAAAAATTTCAAAACTACCCAGCACAATTCCTTTGCCAACTTGCTTATTCAACCTTGTTTGAAACATTGAAGATTCCCCAACAGAGAACATAAAACTGAAATCTCTCTCATTTTGCTCAATTTCTCACTTTTCAGAAGTCACAATTTCATTCTCTTGTAAATACCCCACACTTAAGATTTTTGCCATATATGCTAGCTTTATTTCTTTCTCTTTATTTTTATCTTTTTTTTCCTTTTTCTTCTTTTTCTTCTTTTTTTACTAGCTTTTTTTACTCGCAATTATAATGATATGGGTAAAACAAGGATATTACACAAGTACTTGACTTTATCTCAAAATTATTACCCTTAATGATATAATTTTTCTCATTACACTTAATTGAAATGCCCAAATGATGTAAATCCATCCAAATCTAGAGTGGCCAATTCTAGAGGGTAGATAAAGGCTTTTAGACTATATGGTTAATAGACGAGTGCAACAAAAATATGGTATGCTTTAAACACACCTCATTAAGCTCAAATTGGCTAACAAAGGTTAATTATATAAAAAAAAGTGGGAAAACATTCTTTTAATTAGCTCAATAAGAAAAATTTGCCTAGATCACTTTCTAAGCTGCTTGAGTTGCTTTTATACTTCGAAAGGTGATGAGGAAGGTTTTAGTGTCCTAAAATTCCTTGCTCAACTATTTTAGTGCATTGGTTTTTCTAATGTTCAAAAACTAATCTTCCGTGCTTTATGAGTGGAAACTAATAAGTATAAACCAAATTGAATGTTAAACTAGCACAAAATTCCATTAAACAACATACTTGTCTTAATGCTAAACAAAAGTTTTGACAATTGTGACCGGTGTCTAGCAAGTGTACTAGATCGGCTAGTAATATAGGGAAATATAGATTAAGACCCCAAATATCGTACCCAAGGGAACATGAATTGCTAAGAATAATATCTATGTATGAATTAAATTAATCCGAGATTGTTTCCCAAATGGTTTTGTTTCAAAAGCAAAAATTAAATAAAAGAAATAATTAAACAAAACAAAAGCTAAAACATAAATTAAAAACAAAACAATAACTGAAATTCTCTTGCTAAAGAAACTATCCACCTTAACTTTCATTGTAATGACTTAAATTCAAAGAATAACACCAGTGATTATGGAAAAACTAGTAATAAACCAAGATATCTTTATTCAAGTATATCATTCTTAGTATTAAACTCATAAACAAATCTAATACATAGCATGCAAATCTAGTTTTAACTTCCTAAATATTCATTGAAGCCTTTCTCAAGTGATTCAATTCCAATTTATTCTTGATTCTTCCTCTCTTAGTATTAACCAATAAAATTCGTACATAATCATCTCATATTTCGGATAATAATCATGCATGAACATTAAAGAGTTAATCCAAGAACATGCAAATCATTAACTATGTCAAAACCAATTCTTAGTTATTTATTCAATAAACCAACAACTAATCTCAACACAATCAAGGATAAGAATATGCTTAAAACCAAGAAATAATCAACCAATATTGAAATTAAGCTCAAAACAAAGTCATAACAATGAAAAATTTAAGATTTCAAGAATCCATTAGCAAAAGAAGAAAAACTACTTCTTAAACATAATTAAAAACTAAAACAAAGTTGAAAGATTAAAACAAAATTGAAAGAAAAACTAAAAACAGAAAAACTAGGAAAAACAAGTAAAACTAAAACTAAAGCAATTAATCTCTTCTAAGCCTTTATTCCCTCCTTTCTTTGGTGTTAGAGTTGTCTATTTATAGGCAAAATATGTTGTAGAAGCCTTCTAAACTTCCCAAATTGGAGTAGGAGAAGAATCCTTCTTGAATTGGAAAAATCGGAATCCTTCGCTTCATGGGAGTCTTCATCACGTGGCCATGTGTTCCCTAGTATTAATTCACACGTGGCCATGTGTTGTTGTTTAAAGAAAATCACGTGGCCATGGGTTTTCTTCTTGCTCTTCTTTATTTCTTCTCACATGGCCACGTCTCTACTAGCTTTGTTCTTCACGTGGCCACGTGTGAGACTCTTCAATGAACTCACGTGGTCACGGCTCAGGGCTCTGGCCTGGACGTCAACTTGTCTTACATCAATTCTTCATATTTGCACTTTTGGCCCTAAACTTTGCCCTTTTTACACTTTAAGTCCTTTTATGTCAAATTAACCCTGGAAATCAACCAAAATTTACAATTAACTTCAAAAACATAAAACTAACAAATTAAACTCAAATCAAACCTAATTAACACAAAATTAACTTAATTAAATACCTAAAAACACACTAAAAATATCATATAATTCACCATTATCAAATACCCCACACTTAGACCTTGCTCGCCCTCGAGCAAATTAGAACAAACCAACTTCTCAAAATAATCAAACTTAAATAAAGAATCATACATTTCAAAACCAAGTTTAACAATTAACAAGAGCACTTAATAAAACTTTCAACTAGAATAAATTCAATCAAGACAATATAAGTTAGTTTCCTTGTGTGTGTGTGCAAGACCAAAATAATTTAAGTATTTTCAAAATCCAAAACACCAATGCAAATTCATAGTCAAGGTTAGAATGAATGTACACATAAGTATACTCAAGGTTTCGCGCTTGAAACTCTAGAAACACCATAGGCCTCTCCTTTAGCACCGGAACCCGAAGGTCATCTCCGCTAAACAACTCAAAAACAAAAATTAAAATCACATAGGTCTTTTGAAGGTTGTAATGGGGCTAAGGTATTGGTTATCAAAGAATGGATAAAAGATCAACAATAAGAATAGCCACTCTAAGATAAAATAGACTAATGATTCACAAATTTCATCCCATTAACTTAATCAATAAAGAACTTAGCCAAAATTTCCCAACCTTTCACAATTCAAAGCTCTTTTATGAACAAGAAATAATAATTGAAACTCTTTTTCATTCACAATTCATACCCTTTTTGAAGAAGTCATAACCATTTTTTCCTTGTAACTACCCCACACTTAAGATTTTGCCATACATGCTAGCTTTATTTGTAAATTTCTTTCTTTTTCTTTCACTTTTTCTCTTTTTATTTTTTTTTTCTTCTTTTTTTTTTCTTCACTAGCTTTGATGTTGGCAATACAATAATAACATGGGTAATCACAAAATCAAAATTCACTATTCACTTGACTTCAACAATAGCTCTTAACAATAAAATCAACAACATCTTATCACACCCATCAAAATACCCAATTCTTATTAATCCATCCAATCCTAGAGTGGCCAATTCTAGAAGGGAAGCTAAAAGCTTTTTAGGCTATATGGTAAAGTAAATAAGTGTAACAAGAAAAATAAATATGGCACGCATTAAGCATACCTCATTAGGCTCAAAATTGGCTAACAACGGATAAATATACATATAGGGTAGAAAAATAAGTTAAAATATGGCTAAACAAGAAAAACATTGCTTAGATCACTTTCCAAGTTATTTTGAGTTATTTGTATGCTTTGAAGGGTGATGAGGAAGGTTCTAGTGTTCTAAAATTCATCACTTAACTATTTCAATGCATTGTTTTTCTTTAAGTTCAAAAACTGGTCTTAAGTGCTTAAAAATGTAGAAACTAACAAATATAAGTCAAGTTGAATATGAAACTAGCTAAAAATTCATTAAACAACATGCTTGTTCTAATGCTAAACAAGAATTTTAAACATTGCACATTCTAAATTCAAGTTCAAAATGTTCAATTTTTGAGAATAACTAGGGCGAACTAAGCTAAATGTACAATATATGATAAATGACTTCACTAACATGCAAATTAACAACTAAACATGCAAACTAAAACCAAATTAAACAACTAGAAAAAAAAATGACTCAAACAAAATAGCAAACATAATTCATGAGTAAGAAAATGGACAAGATAAGAAAAACTCCCTTAATTGGATCTTCAATTTCTAGCTCAGCTGAGCTCTATCCCCCTCTTTAAATCTTGCTGTCCTCAGCAAAGTAAGAAAAAATTCAGCACATTTCATCACTTTTTGAGAAACAAGTTAGTGACCAAGAAAAAAATGTAAGCTCACCTCACTTAGAACCATAATTAAGCCAAAAATAGAGCATGAGATCAATGGAATTGAGTTAATAAGCAAACATGCCTCTTAAACCAATAAAGTACCATAAACAAGACTTAATATACATGGTAACTAAGTAAAGAAATGCAATTAGGTCAAACTTGCTTAAGTGCTTCAATGTTTCCTATCCATATGTGACAAGGTGGACAGTGTATGAATGCATAATAATCTCAAGTGTAAAGTGAATTGGTGATGGTTAGGCTTAAATAAAAGGAAGAGATAGATTTTAATTGGTCATGGTAAGCACAAAAGAAAATAAGCCAATAAACTCAACCTATATGAAGCCATAATGAAGTTCAATGTTAAACAAGAAGTAGCTAAGAGTAAATGCAATGAATAACTGAAAATCAATCTCTAAGCAACCTTATATTCAACACTAATGAAACAAACACCAATTTATTTGAATTAAGCTCATCAAGTAAAGCATGCAAATGAAAAATTAAGTGTGTGCCTTAATGGAAAGGTGTGTGCTTGAGTAAGAAATGAAGTGTGACATGCCTCATTACAAGTGTCTCAACTAGCCATGCCATGCATCATAAATATGAAAATCAAGTCATTTACAAAATTTGCTCAACTAAATGTATATATAAACATTGATGTATCAAAATTGCAGATAATAACTTGAATAAAATTTAAGGCGCTAGGATTAGATAACACGGTGGTTCGCTAGCCGGTTAGCTGGCGGGGTTAAGGGGCGACGCCCCTTACGGGGTTCCTGAGGGGCAGCGTCCCTGGGCAGGGTCGAGGGGCAGCGCCCCTCGAAGCTTTGAAGCAACGAGGAACTCGTGAAAAATTTTCTGCACAAAACCTTATTTTGAATCCCTGAAATAAATTAAATTCTGAGCAATCATATCAGCACTTGTTATTTAATATCAATGCAAGAAATAAACACAAGTAAAGTGCAATATTGAATAAGTGATAGTGTGCTTACTTGCATTAATGAGGATAGAAATAATAAAAAAAATTGAAGTTCAACTTTGAGGTGTGTGCGTGAGTGAGTATGTGAGTGTGAATGAGTGAGGGTGTGTGAGTTTTTGCTTGTGCATGACCACGTAAGAGACAGGGGAAAGGTTCACGTGGTCACGTGTGCTTGTGTGCATGGTGTGCATGGTGTGTGCGTCGCTATGTGAAAATGTAGGTGGGTGTGTGCGTGGTCACGTGTAGATGTTTAAAATGGAGGCAGCGCCCTTACATGTAGTCACGTGTGTATGTAGGTATACCCATATGTGGGCACGCATAGGAGCAAAGAGGACTTACGTGGCCAGCTGAAGGCACAAATTCAAGTGGGCGTGCATAGGCTTGCTGCCAGGCAGTCTCCATACACGTGGGCACGCAGGAAACATTGAAAAAGAAGGACGTGGGCACGTATGCATGCTGCTGCTAGGGAAGGTCTTCTATGCGTGGGCACGCATGAGCCTTTGGAAAAGGAGGACGTGGGCACGCGAAAGGTTACTGCCAGGCCGAATTCCAACCCGTGGCCACGCATCTTCTAGCTTGATTCCTTCACATGGGCACGCAATGATCTTTACTTCTGCATTCCCGACCTTCATTTTCCTGTACATTAAAGCATCAAATTAACTTTTATTCATCTTAATTCATCTTTAACCATTTTCAATCAATCACATTAACAATGTAAACCAAGCATTGAACCATATAAACCAATTACAGCTCATACTCACTTATTTATGCATTTTTTTTCAAGCTACAATTGAATTATGCCAACAATATGCACATGTATCAATTAAATTTCAATTGTAGTCCACTCGTAACTCAAGACATGCTAAGTTCATGAAGCTTAAAATCAAACTCATATCTAACCAACTCATAAATCTTTGACAAGTTCAATTTTACATACCTCAAAAATCATATTAGCTCTTTAATTCCTTTAAAAGCTCTTACTAATCCAAATTTAATCATGAAGCATAAAAATCATTAGAAGTAGCTTTTTGTTCAAACCCATATCTTAAACCCATGAATTAAAAGACACAAACAAATAACAAACATGCATTACACCTTAAAAGATAAAAACAATAGCAAAACAAATAACATGCAAAACATAAGAAAATGAAAATTTAAAGAGAAGGGTTAGAGAAGAAGTTCTGGTTTATTGAGTCCCAGCTCGACTCATGTTACTCTCGGGAGGTCGAGCTTGTGATCCAAATATAGGTCTCTCCGGATTTTGCTCCTCATTTTCTCCCATTAGTAGAAGAAACTTGTCATAGTTTATCAAAGCTGGAAACTCCATATCTTCAATAAAATATGACTCATCCTTTGGCTCATTTATTACGAACTCTATCGGCTCCTCTAGCCTAAATAAATCCTTCAAGCGGACTGAATCCTGTGTCTCCACTTGAAGATTTTTTCTTTCTTGCTCCTTTGGTGAAAAATTCTCTACAAGAGATCCAACATCCTCTAAATAAACACAAGACTTATCCTCAAATATGAATTGATCCTCTTGTTCCTTATCCTCCATAAATGAATGATTTTGTTCCTTTTCCTTACCATCATCACCTTGTGTGCTCAAAAGTTCTAGCTTAGATTCCAACTTTTCAATTCCATGCTCTTTATCCCTTAATAAATGTTTTTGACTTTTAATTGTCTCCTCTTGAGCCCTTATTTTCTCTTCTTGAATTCTAAACTTTTCCCCTTGAGCCTTTAATGTAGCCTCCAACTCTCCTTTTTCAGCATAATATTCCCTTTCCTTTCTTATAAGCAAGTCACAAACATTTTCGATTTCGGAAAGAATAGCTTCTTGTGTGGCCCTCCATCTTTCTTTTTCTGCCCTAAATTTCTCGTCCTTACATAAAAGCTGGTCATGAAGACGTTGATTCTCAGAAATATAGGCCTCTTTTGAGTATCGCAATTCTTGATTCTCTCTTTTCAATTCTTCCATTTGTGCTCTCAAAGTCCAAAGAGAATAAGAATCTTCAGCCATGGATGGTGATGAATAAGGATTTTGCAATCGTTCTATCTCCTCTCTTTCTCTTAGTAGATCATTCATTCGTTGTTTCAAAAGATACAATTCATAATCTTGGACCTCATCTTGACAAAAACTTGACCGGTGTCTAGCAAGTGTACTAGATCAGCTAGTAATATAGGGAAATATAGATTAAGACCCCAAATATCGTACCCAAGGGAACATGGATTGCTAAGAATAATATCTATGTATGAATTAAATTAATCCGAGATTATTTCCCAAATGTTTTTGATTTAAAAGCAAAAATTAAATAAAAGAAATAATTAAACAAAACAAAAGCTAAAACATGAATTAAAAACAAAACAATAACTGAAATTCTCTTGCTAAAGAAACTATCCACCTTAACTTTCATTGTAATGACTTAAATTCAATATAAACACCAGTGATTATGGAAAAACTAGTAATAAAACCAGATATCTTTATTCAAGTATATCATTCTTAGTATTAAACTCATAGACAAATCTAATACATAGCATGCAAATCTAGTTTTAACTTCCTAAATATTCATTGAAGCCTTTCTCAAGTGATTCAATTCCAATTTATTCTTGATTCTTCCTCTCTTAGTATTAACCAATAAAATTCGTACATAATCATCTCATATTTCGGATAATAATCATGCATGAACATTAAAGAGTTAATCCAAGAACATGCAAATCATTAACTATGTCAAAACCAATTCTTAGTTATTTATTCAATAAACCAACAACTAATCTCAACACAATCAAGGATAAGAATATGCTTAAAACCAAGAAATAATCAACCAATATTGAAATTAAGCTCAAAACAAAGTCATAACAATGAAAAATTTAAGATTTCAAGAATCCATTAGCAAAAGAAGAAAAACTACTTCTTAAACATAATTAAAAACTAAAACAAAGTTGAAAGATTAAAACAAAATTGAAAGAAAAACTAAAAACAGAAAAACTAGGAAAAACAAGTAAAACTAAAACTAAAGCAATTAATCTCTTCTAAGCCTTTATTCCCTCCTTTCTTTGGTGTTAGAGTTGTCTATTTATAGGCAAAATATGTTGTAGAAGCCTTCTAAACTTCCCAAATTGGAGTAGGAGAAGAATCCTTCTTGAATTGGAAAAATCGGAATCCTTCGCTTCATGGGAGTCTTCATCACGTGGCCATGTGTTCCCTAGTGTTAATTCACACGTGGCCATGTGTTGTTGTTTGAAGAAAATCACGTGGCCATGGGTTTTCTTCTTGCTCTTCTTTATTTCTTCTCACATGGCCACGTCTCTACTAGCTTTGTTCTTCACGTGGCCACGTGTGAGACTCTTCAATGAACTCACGTGGTCACGGCTCAGGGCTCTGGCCTGGACGTCAACTTGTCTTACATCAATTCTTCATATTTGCACTTTTGGCCCTAAACTTTGCCCTTTTTACACTTTAAGTCCTTTTATGTCAAATTAACCCTGGAAATCAACCAAAATTTACAATTAACTCCAAAAACATAAAACTAACAAATTAAACTCAAATCAAACCTAATTAACACAAAATTAACTTAATTAAATACCTAAAAACACACTAAAAATATCATATAATTCACCATTATCAAATTGCACAATCTAAATTTGAGTTCAATTTGTTCAAATTTTGAGAAAAACTGGGGCAACTAAGCTTTATGTAAGTTAAGTAATAAATTGAACTAACTACAACACTAGCATGCAAACTACAAACCAACTAAACAACTAAAAGAAAAATAAAATAACTAATACAAAATAACTAAAACAAATCATGAATAAGATGAAAAACTTTTCTGAATTTCTAAGTTCAAAATCAAATTTAGCTATGCTCTATCCCCCTCTTTAAAATTTTGTTGTCCTAAGCAAAGTGGAGCTTAAATTTATGTGGTAGTGGAGGTGGTGGTGAAATGTGTGATTTGGATCAAAATTGCTCCCCAAAAGTTCTCGGATCAATAGACAGTAGAATGTATAACTTGAAAGGACTAGAAGCAACAATATTTCTTATTCTTATAGGGGCCACTATATAAGTCTCACTGCCAAAAATGAATGTCTTAAATGTTAAAGTTCAAAACTTTATTCCTAGAGAAACAAGCCAAATGAAGCTCAAGGTCATCAATTTCAATTACATCATATCAAATGATTAAAAAGTAGATAACAAGTGTAAAATAACTTATGAGATTGGTGAAAGATGGTTGAGACTAAGAAAATGAAGCAAAGGAGTTAAACTTAATTACTTAGTCTAATTATTGAACCCCTTCTATGCACAACATAACTAAGTTAATGTGAAAGTAATCTCAACCAAAAATTTACAATAACAGGTGAAATAATTAGTCATTCTCATACAACAATTAAGCTCAATTGAAAGGAAATGAAAAAGAAATATTAATTGAACTCAAAGCCACAACCTTATACCAGTTCAATCCATACAATATAAATATGCAAAAGAGAATATAAAATAAGTTATAGGCATGCTTACTTGATGTATTGAAGAATGAATTTGGTAAAAACTCAAGTTGGATGTGAGTTCCCTAGGTAAGAGTGAAGTGAAGTGAAATTGGTGTGAGCATTAGGTGAGAGTGTGCAAATTTGGCTTAGTGGAGGAATGAAAATGGGTACGATAAAGAAAAGCCAGGTACATAGTTAAACTTTGTCACTTAGGCATTTTATCAAACATATGGTGGACACAACTTTACTAAGCTATAACTAATGCGATTATAATTATCTCAAACCTAAATTGGTATAAATATGATCTATTACCTGCACCTAATATATCTATGATCATAAAAAGCACAAAAAGAACTACAAACAATGCAAAACATGAAGCCAAAGTAACTACATATTCACATTTTATGTAAAAGGAATCATGTAAATGGCAATAAAATTAAAGAGATAACAAGGCAAAATTAAACTTACTTGATTAATTTACTAATGTACAATGAAGTTTTAACAGTAATTGAAGCACTCGGTGGAGTGGATTTGCAAAAGGATGAGAGAAAGCATAAAAACTAGGTGAAAATGCAATATGTGGTGGAGTGTGTGAGTGTGTAAATGAGCAAGCAAGAAAAATTGGCCATTTAAGGAGCATCACTCGGTGGAGTGATAGGCCACTCAGTGGAGTGACCCATCACTCTATCGAGTGATGGCTCCCTGATGGCCACAACACACAAAATTGCAAAAATTAAATTTAAGCTTTTTTTTTAAATCCAAAACACACTCGATGGAAGAAAAACACACTTCGCTAGTTGGGATTCCACTCAATAGAGTGGAATTTGACTCCATAGAGTGACAACTCCTTAGATTAAAGATAAGCAAAAACAAGCTAAAATAACACTGTGAAATAATTCTTTAATTGCAAAAATTGCAGACACTTAAAAATTCACCTAATTAACACTGAATGGCCAATGCTTTAACCTTCAATTAAGATGAAAAAACTCTCCTAACTCAAGCTTATAAATGTGCTAAATTAATAAAAAAATGTGCCATTATTTTCAAGAAAACTGCTAGTGCCTATTATGCATGAATTTGGCTTTCCTGCACAATTGCTATTGATAGAACACAGTTAAGCCTTGTTTTCAACCTTAAATCTTAATTTCTTTTGTTATTTCATTCATGAAACACTTAATTACTATACAACACTCAAAAAAATAGGTTCAATTAAATTGTATGTCCCTTTTATTGACATCCCAAAATCAATATGAGCTCTTTAATGATCTTAGAAGCATATGTTAATTTAAGTTATGACAATTAAGCACAAAAAACATTAGAATTAGCTTCTTAATTCTTAACCTCATGAATTGATAGACACAAACACAATAAAATCAAGAAAACACAAAACACATGCATTGAACTATAAAAGTCTATTAAATTAAACTAAAGCTAGGACAACAAACTATTAAAAATAAAACACAACTAAAACAATTATAAAAATTTAAAGAGAATGGTTAGAAAAAATTTTAGTTTATTGAATCCCAGCTCGACTTATGTTACTGTTTGGAGGTCGAGCTTGTGATCCAAATGTGGATCTTTCTAGACTTTGCTTTTCATTTTCTCCCATTAGTAGAAGAAACTTATCATAGTTCACTAAAGCTAGAAACTCCATATCCTCAATAAAATATGAATCCTTCTTTAGCTTTTTAAATACAAACTCTACCAACTCTTCTAGCCTAAATAATTTCTTTAAATTGATTGAATTCAATGTTTTCGCTTGAGAATTGAATACTTCTTGCTCCTTTGGTGATAAATTCTTCACAAGAGTTTTGATATAAGCCTAAATAGCTCATATTTAATCCATATTTTGTTACCAAAATAATGTTTAGTTGTATTAAATTATGGTAGAATTAGGTGTGTTTAATGTATTTTGTTAAGTTTTGTTTATGTAAGAGAAAAAGGGAGAAAAATGTGAAGAAGGAGTAAAAGTAAGTCAAACCAAACGAAAGTCAACTTTTAGAGCTCCTTGTCCTATCACACGCGCGACAGGTGTCGCGGGCGCAACAGAGAGAAACGTTTGGGTAGTTAATTTTTTAAAAGGCACTTCAAAAGGACACCACTCTTCACCAAATGATGTATACTTCTAGAGGGATACTTGAAGAGTTATGTTGCTATGGAAAGGTGCTTGAAGGGTCACAATGCTTGGCAAGGAAGTTATAAATATAAATGGTGGTTATGCAATTCAAATTTCAAATCAAATTTTAAAGAGGCATGACTTTTCACCAAGGGTTGCATACCTATGGAGAGGCACTTAAAGGGACTTAATGTTTGGAAATCTATAAATACCCTAGAAGTTATAATCAATGGGAGGAATCTATCATTTATTTTTCTTATTTAAAAGTGTAATTAGAGAAAATAGTTGTAGGTTTTAGTTTTAGTTATATGGCTTGAAAATAAGGCAAATACAATGAAAAAGACTACACTTGGTGAAAGGAAGAAGGGTTGAGAGATCCCCTTCTTTTACTTCTAATCTTTACTTCTTCTTTGTTATTATTATGAATATTTTTTTAGGAATTTGAATGTTGTTATTCATATTTAATAATTTCTCTTTCATTTATCTTTATATGTAGTATTTGCTATTAAAACTTTATTAGTATCATTATAAGTTAAGGAAGATGACCTTAAATGTGCAATTCCTTCTCTGAAAATCAACAAAGTGGTCATAAATAAGGGAGTTAGCGAGAGCAACGTCTTATTGAAAGTTAATAGAAAATTCATTATCAAAGTATAGTTTAAGAGATCGCATGTGGAGATAGTTGTTATAGGTTAATTTTTATTCTTTGAATGTGTGTTTGTGTAATTCTTGTCTAGATACGAGAGCTGCGATTTAGAACCATAAATGTATGTTTAAGGCATAATCTAGTCTAGATGCGAGAGCTGCGACATAGAATATTATTCTAACTTGGCTTGCATGATAAAGATTGAATTATAAATAAGAGAAAAAGATCAAATTCCATAATTATGTATATGTTATATTCATCATATTCATAAGTCTTTTCGGATTATCATTAAAGTAGAATAATATTTAATTTAGTGTAGTGTAGTTTTAATAATAATTTTAACTTGCAAATTAATGAGCATTGTAAATAAGATTAAAATTAAGTAGTAATAGTGTACAATGTTAATCAACATTCCTCGTGGGATCGATATCTGAAGTACTATAATTGATACACCATATACTTGTGGTATTTAAGCTTCTAGAAAAAGCATAACAAGTTTCCAATACACCTTCCAAATGAATACAAGACTTGTCTTTATATATAAATTGTTCATTTGTTTCCTTATTCATCTTTCATGAATGATTTATTTCCTTCTCCTTACCATCATCACCTTGAAATTTCATAGAAATACTCAAAAGTTTTAGTTTAGATTCCAACCTTTCAATTCTTTGCTCTTTATCCCTTAATAGACTATCTTAATGCTTGATTATTTCCTTTCGAGTCCTTAACTTTTCTTGAATTCTAAACTTTTCCTCTTAATTTCTTAATGTAGTCTCTCACTTTTCCTTTTCAGCATAAAATTTCCTTTCCAATCCTTATAAGTAAGTCATAAATATCTTAAATTTCAGAGATAATGGCCTCTTGCGTGGCCCTCTATCCTTTTTTTCAAGCCTAAAATTGCTTCTCCTTACTTTTAAGCAAGTTATGAAGATGTTGAATTGTTGCGTTACTAGTCTCTTATGAATATTACAATGAATATTAGAGTTCTTGATTCTCTCTTCTCAAATCTTCCATTTGTGCTCTCGAAATCCATGGAGAATCATACTCTTGAACAAAAAAATGGTGTTGAAAAAGGATTTTGTAAATGTGCATGCAAGAGCTTTAATTTCTCCCTTTCTCTCATTAAACCATTCATTTGCTATTATAAAAGGAACAATTTATAATCTTAGACATCATCTTGCATCATCTTAAAGAATGCCTCAAATTTTTTCTCTAAAGAACAGTCACCAAATCAAGAACAAAATAGAAACAAAAATCTTAGACTAACTCAATCAAAGATATTAAATAAACAACACCATTTTTCCCAGTTAATGGCATAAAAAATTGATCGGTGTCTAGAAAATGTATTAGATTGGCTAGTAATATAGAAAAATATAGATTAAGATCTTGAATATCATATCCAATAAAATATGGATTGCTAAGCCAAATATCTATAAGTGAGTGAAAATAATATGAGATTATTTCCTAAGTTATTGATTTTAAATACAAAAACTAAACTAAAAGTAAATTAACAATAAAGCAAAATAAAAACAAAAATTAAACTAACATTGATTAAAGACAATAACTAAAACACTTTTACTGAATGACTTTGCAACTCAATTTCTCATACATATGACTTAGTTAAAGATAATGCAGTTGATTATGAAAAACTGGTAATAAATTCAAATAACTTCTCAGAATATCTTTCTAAGTATCAAATTCCCTTACTCAGAAATGGATTCTAAATATGTGGATGGCTATTCAACATTGTTGATCTTTTCAGCTGCTGACAAAGCATAAGCCACCAAGTCTGCATAATCTTTATATTTTATTGGCTTCTTTATTTCTCTCCTTTCTCTATCTTTGGCAATAGAGTATGATTGCTCCAATTGGACTGAGTTAGGCTCTGAATCACCTCGCTGAAAGCTGGATGGTTGTGAATCTAATTGTGAGTTAGAATCTTGCTGAGTAGGATAGTCTGCAACATCCATCTCCTATCTCTGACTGGCCTCCTCTTGCTTGTTAGAATTGCAAGGTAGACTTCATTTTTTGAGCGAAGCATGGAACCTTCATCAAATATGACATCTCTACTAATTATAACATTGGATGATTTGGGACACTAAAGTTTATATCCTTTTACCCCTGATGGATATCTAAGAAAAATGCATTTCTTCACTCTTGTTGCTAACTTGCCATCATTGACGTGTATGTATGTTGGGCGGCCAAAGATTCTCAAATTTGAATAATTTATAGGTTTGCCAGACCAAGCTTCCTCTGGAGTTTTGAATCCAATTAGAACTAATGGAGAATGATTGACTAAATAGCAAGATGTAGAAATAGCTTCTGCCCATAAACTCTTTGGTAATCCAACATTTGAAAGCATACACTGTGCTCTCTAAATAAGAGTTCTGTTCATACGTTTAGCAATTTCATTTTGTTGGGGTATCATTCGAACTATGTGATGCCTCACAATGCCTTTATTTTTGCAGAAGTCATTGAACTCATTAGCATAAAATTCCAAGCCATTATTTATTCTTAGCCTCTTTATTTGCCTTCTTGTTTGCTTCTCTATCATGGTTTTCCATTGCTTGAATGTGGAAAACACCTGATCCTTGTGTTTGAGAAAGTAAACCCAAACCTTCCTCGAGAAGTCATTAATAAAGACAAACATGTATCTGGCACCACCTTTTGATGGAACTTGTGATGGCCTCCAAAGATTAGAATGGATGTAATCCAAAGTACCTTTGGTTGTGTGGGTACCTGTGCTGAAACTAACATGTTTTTGCTTTCTAAAAACACAGTGTTCGCAAAAATCAAGCTTGCTATTATTTTGTCCACACAAAAGACCCTTATTACTTAACAAGGTCAAGCCTTTTTCGCTCATGTGGCCTAGCCTCATATGCCATAGTTTGGTGATGTTGGTTTCAGACATTTGAGTAAAAATTACAGCAGCAGCTCCTGTAACTGTGGTTCCTTGCAGAATGTAAAGACTTCCAACCTGTTGAGCCTTCATAACCACCAGAGCACCTTTGCTAACTTTCATGACTCCACCTTCACCTGAGTATTTACACCCACTAGCATCAAGGGTGCCCAGAGAGATAAGATTCTTCTTCAAATCAGGAATATGATGAATGTCTGTCAAAGTTTGTACCACGCCATCATGCATCTTGATTCGGATTGTGCCCTTGCCAATAACTTTGCAAGCTACATCATTGCCCATCTAAATAACTCCACCTACAAAAGATTCATATGTGGAGAACCAATCCCTATTAGGACATATGTGATAAGAGCAAATTGAATCCATAATCCAATTATCTTTGAATATGCACCTTTCATTGTTAGTGACTAAAAGAATATCAGATGTGGACTCATTTTCAGCAATACTAGCTTCAGCGGATTTTTTTTCTTTCTTCATTTGATTGTTTATTTTTTAACTTATAACAATCAGCCTTAATGTGCCCTTTTTTACGACAATAGTTACAGATCAAGTTCTTATGTCCAAATTTTGATCTAGACTTGCTACTGCCTAAACTCTTATTTTTAGGCCTTCCTCTAGCAATAAGGCCTTCTACTACATTATCCTCTTTACTGCAGACCATTCGTTTATCAATTATAATTTTAGAGAGTAATGCTATCTTAACCTCCATCAAAGATACATTATCTTTTCCATAAAACATTGTGTCCCTAAAACTTTTATATGACGGTGGTAGTGAGCACAACAATTTCAAAGCAACATTTTCATCATTAACTTTAGCACTAACAATTTCTAAACTTACTAAAATTGATAAATATTCTTCAAGATAGGTTTTAATGGAAGTACCTTCCTGTATTTGAAATGTGTAGAACCGTGTCATGTGGTATAACTTGTCAGTTAGGGTTTTGGACATGTACAAGGATTCCAACTTCATCCATAAGCCAGCTACTATATCTTCATTGATGACCTCCTGAAGAACTTCATTAGACAAATAGAATTGAATCTTGGAAACTACCTTGTTGATGATCTCCTCCTTCTTTTCTTTAGTCATTGACTCTGGCATACTATTTTTCCCCAATAAGGCTTTCTCAAGCCCATTCTAAATTAAGATAGCATGCATCTTAATCTTCCACAAAGAGAAATTTATGTTACAATCAAATTTCTCAATATCAAATCTTGTAGTTTCCATTGCTTCAATCATAAACTTTTTTTATCAAAAAATAGCTTTTCACTATTCCACGTGAATAGTAACCGTACACATAAATAGTATCCAAGGAAAAATCTTTTCTGATGTGAAAGATCAGTCTATACTGCAACCACATAGCATACTCAGAAAGAACCTTAGCTCTAATACCACTTGTTGGGACTGCCAAACATCACCTTAACTCCACATTAGTATGATATTATTCGCTTTAGGCCAAGCCCACACAGATTTATTTTTGGATACCTCCCAAAAGGACTTATTATAATGGAGTTAGGTGGGCACACTTATATTCTAGGAAATATTTCCTTATACTTCCGATGTGGGATGTGGGAGTTGGATTGACATCCCAACATCTTTACATCTACATATTTTAATTTGATCAAATTAACAATTATAGTTGATGTTGTTTGCCTTTTACTGCTTAAACCTAGGCATGCCTCATCCAAGCAACCAAGCTCATATTTTATTTCACTTGATCTATACACCTTGAACTATAGATCATTTTTTATTGCAAAATAGCTTAATGCCATTTTTAATGTATACTTGTCTTTAAATATTTGTCTAACTTCAATTCTTGAGAACCTTGGATTTGTTATAAGTTCTACTTCTTTGCTTTTGTTATTCAAATTGTCTAAAGTTTTCTTACCCACCAAACTAACATAATCCATCATATCTATAATTGTTTCATCCAAGTTGACAAGTGGTATATCTTCTTCCAATAGTAAACTTGTTGTTTTAGGTTCGACTTCTATCATTCCAAGTTCACTTGAGCTTATTTTGAAGATTTACCCTATAATAAAAACATTTGAATAGTTTTTTTATATTCCAGATATATCCTAAAATGCATAATTAAACAAAAAATATATCTATATATGTATTCATATCCACTTAAGAAAATTAATACACGATATACAATGTATAGCACTAAAATATTCAATAATATGCAATGACAAGTATATTGAAACTTCAAACTAATTGAAACTAGTTATGAGATTATAACCATTAAAAACTTTGAGGAAAAATCATAATAATTAGTCTTTCCCTCTATCCCTTCATTCAAACTTAGTTAAATCCATGTCTAGATCATGTATTTGTACTAGCTCCAAAACTTCATGCAACAACAACAAACAATATCTAAAAGTGAAATGCATTTTTGTCATATCATCTTTATAATGCACAATGGATATGATTTGAAATCTAGTTCTTTGAATTTCAATTCTAAATAAAAAAGAAGTGTCATATCATCTTTTATTCTCAGTGGTGGATACCCATCTCCAATAGCATATATTTGATGTCTACTATGCTATTTTTGATACTCCCATTCAGCTATTTATTTATTTATTTATTTATTTATTAATTCTTATAGGTTATCATAATTACAACCTAGAGGAATCAATATCCCATCAACTTGAAAATCCCGATACATGTTATGTTCACTCCATTTTTCATTATATTGCTTCAAAATTGAATTTTTTTCCATCATTGTAAATATCCTATGAAATACAAATATAAGCACAATCAATTCTTAAAAAATAGAAACTTGCAAAATAACCAAATAATCTAATCTACCAAGCCTAAACATGGCAATAACTACTTTCATGATCTTTGAAGGCATACAATATAATTCAGTAATACATGCAGTCTAATTAACATACAATATAGATTAGATGCTACAAGTAAAATAATTCAAAAGAAAATAGAAAACAAATTTTCATTTCATTCCACATTCTATTGTAATTTGTGTGAATAGGGAAAATAAGACACATGGAAACCAAAAGAATCAGCAAGAGGAACAACAAGGGAAATATTGATGGTGAAGGCCAATTTGACAAATGAAGAGAAACTAAAATGTTATACAAACCTTTTATAATGTGACGGTGAAGGCTTATTTCAGATCGTGACTTAGGGATCTCCGAAAGATAGAGCACAGAAATAAATAATGGAGGGGATTAATTTTTTGTTTGATTGATTAGCTAACGTGATATTTTTGAAAATAAAAATTTAAAAAATAAGTGAAGGACTTTAGCATACGTTCATGACTCACGAGATGATAAATTATTCCCGATATAATAGGGATAATATCTGAACAGAAAATAATTTATATGGAATTAGTTACATATTGGGTTTTCCCTTAGTTAGAGAATCTACTATTTATGTATATATTAATATGGCAGTTATATATATTAGTTTTGTAACTGATATATTTAATATATCATTATTTCCTTTACTTAATATTGTAATTACCAATTTAATTCATTGATATTAAGGTAATTTATGTTACTTTAATTGGAGCCCTATATAAAGGCTAAAATTCTTCATTTGAAAAGAAGAGAAAATTATAGATAGCGAAACTATGTCGATTTGTCTCCTCGCATATTCTTTCTTTGCTAAATGGGCTTTTAGTTTGTGGATTTATACTTTCATCCCATAGTTCGTGACATGTGGGTGAAAAGTGGGATATTTTTGAAAACAATGTTATTTTTAAAAGAATTTAGAAATCTAGTGCTACAGTAAAAAATTAAAAATTTGGTGTGATGGATTTCGACTGTACCTGGTGCCGAAATAAGACATGCAGGACCTACCTTCGTTTGACTAGTAGGATGCTTAATTCCGGCATGGAACAATACAGGTATCCTGTATGCTAGGGCCCATGTGAAGCTGTATTCCGACTGAGTGATGTGCCGAAATCTAGCCCCTCTGCCTCCCTTTAGCTCCTATACATGGTCTTGAAAATCGTGCTTAACCCCAACCATTCTTTTCCTGCTTCACCTGCTTAGAAATGAAAACACAATAGTCATGAGAACAAAATAGTAAAAAATAATTACATGTATGTTAAACTCAAGTATAAAAGCAATGATTGCTTTCAATTTTTTATTTTTCTTGCCCAACAATTCCAGTATCAATCTCTCATTTGCTTCCCCTCATTTTCAAATTTCTTCTCATTTTTAAAGTTTCTTATCCTATACTTTTAGTAGCATTTTAAATTTTATTCGATATAAAAATGGTAATATTAATGTGATATACAATTTAAATGCAAGAATTAAAATTTATATTATTATTAATTTTATTTTCATATTTAATTTGCAGGGGGTGACAATTTTGAAGGTTATATAATTTCATGATTCAAGGTAAGAAATTAATTTTCTTTTTAATCAAATTAGCAAATAAAAAAATTTATAGTTTATTCAAATTAATTGTTTAACATGCTATTTATTGTGAATTAATTATTTAGCATGCTATTTGAAATTATTGACAGCCCAATAATTTATAGTGTATAAAATTAATTTAATTGATTGGTAAATATTAAATGCTTGAAAAAAAATACATTGATAAATTGCCAAATTTTAAAGTGTGATACATGTCAAAATAAAAAATTTATTTTTACATGCTTAATACATGAAATTAATATTTATATCTATATTTTAAAATTTAAAATTATATATATATATATATATATATATATATATATATATATAAGATAAATATTAGTTTTATAAAAATTTATGATTAATTTTAATATGATATAAGTAAATGAAAAATTTTATTAAAATATAATAATTATTTTATTAATTTTATATGATAGATGGTGCAAACATAATTAGCCCCAATAGCAATCATGGGTGATATGACCCGACAAATTGTCAACAAAAAATGGGATGAATTGTACAACTGCCGAATTAAAAATGATATAACAATGTTCGAGCATATTATTACAATAAATAAAAAATTACAAGAAATTATTATAAGAGGATATCATATGACTAAAGAAAAGAAGGTGGAAGCTCTTTGCATGACACTACCTATATATTATTTGAAGACTGTAATGAAAATTTGAAATAGTGAGCATGTAAAAAAAATATGAGTAGTAGTTATGATATTTGTCAAATATGTGATAAATATTAGTGATGAAAATTGTATTAAAATTAGAGATACAATGCTTGTTGATTAAAAAAATATTGTAAGTGGTACAACTACAATATGTGGCCTAAATATTATGTTCATTAAATCATAATATATGGCCTAAATTTATGTAATTTTGTTGCAGTTAATTTTAATGTAAGTTGTTATGATAATTTCGTATGTTTATTTTTCATTTACAATTATTATTATATGAAAATTATTAATATAAAATCATAATTTTTATTTGACTATATAATTTTGTTTTAGAATAATTAAATCATTTATTATAAACATAAAATCAATATATATATAAATTTGTTTGTGTTTATTTTGTAGTTGAATACAGGTTTGGACATGGATCATTATCATTTAGGAGCTGCACGAATCAACCCATGTCCCATTAATAGGGAGTTATTAATAATGCAGGGAAAACATCGATCTGATGCAATCTAGAATAATTCAGTAATTTCTTTAAATATATAAATAATGTTATATTTTTTTAGATTATTAAATTATTTTTTTGTTTATTTAGCTTGACATGTTTAAATTGAACTAAAAGGTTGAAAGAAATATTTTGAGAACAAAAAAGGTAGCATTGAGGAGCACTATAAAGAAATTGATCCAAGAATTCTACCATATATAAGAGCATCCGGGTTGATAGGAATCACACGTATTTGAGTGATAAATATTGATTGGAATTTAATTACATCACTCATTGAAAGGTAAAGATCAGAAACCCTCACGTTTCATCTTACATGTGGTGAAACAACAATAACACTTCAAGATGTAGGTATTCTAACAGGGTTACCGATTGAGGGTGAACTTGTGATCAGAAGAACAAACCTTGATTGGATGAAAATTTGTTATAATTTACTCAGGCAGTTCCTCCAGCCACAGATGTGCATGGTGGTAGAATTAAGATGACATGGTTAGATTCTATATTTGGTGATATTCCTACCAATGCAACACCTGAGTTTTTATGCCAGCATGCACGTGCATGGTTATTGAGATGTCTAGGTGGCCTATTATTTTCTGCGACATCTTTTAGTGTGATACACCTGATCTTTCTACCACTTTTAGAGGATTTAGAAACAGTCAGGTAGTATAGTTGGGGGTCTGCATGTCTGGCATGACTGTATAGAGAATTATGTAGGGCAACGCGGCCTAATGCTAAGGGAGTTGCAGGATATTTACAATTTGTACAAATGTGGGCTTAGGAAAGACTTTCCTAGCTTAGGCCAATACATATAAAGCCATATTCTTTAAATAGAATATTACCTTATAGACATAGATATCATTATAAATTTAATATTATTTTAAATTAATTATATAATCTTTTTTTAAAAAGTATGATATGTTATTTTGGTATCATGTTTATTTAGGTGGACCGAACCTCTGGATATGAATATCATGGACATGAGGGATATATGGACATATAAAGAAATATTAGATACACAAAACATTGATGAGGTTTTATTTTAAATCCAATAAAATTATTTACAAATAATTTTGAATTACATTAAAATTATGACTTATTTTATAATCTTTATTTTTATGTTTTTTTTTTGTTTTATTTGCAATATAGTTTGAGTGGGAGCCTTACAATAGTGTAATTAGTAGTCTCCTTGAATATTGCACAAGTAAACATCAAAGTTGGATGGCAATTGTTTCACTCATATGTTTCAACATCATTGAGTGGCACCATCCCGATAAGGGCATGCACCAATTTAATTTTGATCAGCCAATTCCATCTCACCCCTTTATACAAGATAATTTGCATATGATAGATCTGTGTGGCCTTCACCATATGAATTGGGTCACTGAATTTCAAATCTTCATAAATATATGGAACATCCGTCATACACGTATTGTGATAAGCCAAGGACGAAGGCATTCATTGCATAACCAATCTGAATACATGCAGTGGTACATGCAACGAACTAGACGTTGGATAACCCCAATCGGTGCATCTTGTTCAGCGATAGTAAGTATTTCAAATCTTATTATATAATAATAATAATAATAATAATAATAATAATAATAATAATAATAATAATAATAATAATAATAATAATAAAAAACATTTGGCAAATTATTTTGGGAAATATTGCTAACTGTAAATTTTTATGGGCTGATGGTATTGAAAGAATGTACCATGAATTGGACGAATCTTCGACTAATAGTAAGATCATGGAAAGCATCCTATATGTCATAGGTTATGATGATTGAACTGCAACTGAGTATCCACGTCAACCGTGTCCTAATCTCGTTAATATTGCACCTATAGAACAATAATTTGTTGACTTTCGTACCACAAGACATAGGTTGGGAATGATTGAGAGGCGATCAAGTGTTGAACAAATATTTTTATGATCCAAATGTGTAGCAAAATCCACCACCAGTGTCATGGCGTTTTGAAGAAATGAATGTACCTCATAATTAATTTGTGCTGCAACTAGGTTGCCAAAATTTCTCAACTTTTGAAGTCGGGGGCACAAGTTATACACCAGGTGAAATTGGTGGATCGAGCACCTCACAACCAAGGATACCTATGTCAGTTTCAATTGAACAAACATCTGGTGCATACACTGTTCCAACATTTAATATAGAAGGTTCATCAACACAGGCTGGATATGAAAATGACTTCATCCAATAATTATTTGGAACACCAAAAGAATCATATCCGCAAAAAAATTATGGAGGTTCATTGTTTTTTGAATTCTGTAATAATGTTGTTAGTGGTAATGGTGGATCAGTTGGCGTACAAGAGTGTAATGCACCACACATCGAATCAAATGACGTACAAGAAGACAATGTGTCGCATGATGAACAACAACAACGATATCCTGCTCAAAATAGAAGGCCCACTAGATGTGGTACAGGATCACATTTTATTAATTAAGCTTGATATTTCCAATTTATGTAAATTGTATTACTTTATTTATTTTTTTAAATTTTATTGAACATGATAATTATTAACTAGTCTTTATTTATTTTTTAAAATTTTATTGAACATTATAATTATTAACTAGTTAAAGTAGCACATAAAATATCATCATACAATTTAATAATATTACATATGCATTAATTAAGGATGTTCACTAATAAAAAAAAATATCAATAAATATAAAGTCAACCTACATATTTCATGGGTATTCAGTTAAATTTGACTGGCTTAATGTGTCATACTGAAAATCAACTATACAGAACCCTGATTGTCCCCCGGTGTGAATTATAAAATTAAAGTAATTGAAATCGATATTTTTTCATACATTATATTTACATATATCATCATTTAAGTACTAATTTACTATTTTGTCATAAACCTCACATTCTAAAAAAATAAATTTAAATTGCATATAAATTCTTAAAATTTTGGTATACCTACTTCAAAATTAAAATTTATACTGTTATTATTTATTATTTTTTTATCTTTCTATGCAGTAATTTTTCATACATCTTAACATTATACATCTACTTTTTTAACATATGAAAATTTCTTACACCAATTGTTTCAAATATTATTTTAAATTTTATTTTAATATCCTTATCATGCAAATCAAATTACAGATTACCAATTTCATGAAAAAATACATACAAATACAATATTTTTAGCTTAATCAACACATATTTAAATTTAATAATTATTTATTATTTTTCTAGCATATAACCTTTTTATACTAATTAAATAGACTATATAATACAAAAAAATTAAGCAATACACTAGATCTGCTACTAAGAAAATTATTAATTTTAACATATAAACTAAATAAATTTTTCTAAATTCAAAAATGCAACTTACCTTTGTTTTAATCAGATATACTTCAAGATAATAACCACCTACAAATAATAATAATAATAATAATAATAATAATAATAATAATAATAATAATAATAATAATAATAATAATAATAATATAATTTTCACCTAACATAACAAAAATGATATTAATATCAAATTAAATAATGTTTTTTAATACATACTACTTCACTATCGGGTAAAAAAAATTAAGCAATTAGAAGTATATGAAGAGAATAAGAGTTGAAAAACAAAGAGAAAGAGTTTGAGATCATTTGAGGATGAGAATGATAAAACGAGGAGGTGAGAAAGAATTTTCAGGGCTTTTAAATATTGAATACAGATGTCAGATACCGGCACAAGGCTCAACCGGAATGCAGCTTCATGTGGGCCCCAGCATGCTAGAAATCGGCATTGTTCCATGTCGAAATTAAGCATCATGCCAGTCAAACAAAGGTGGATCCCGCACGTCTAATTTTGGCACCAGGTATAGCTGAAATCCATCACACCAAATTTTTAATTTTTTTACTGTAGCACCTGATTTCTAAATTCTTTTAAAAATAATCCTATTTTCAAAAAAATTCTGTGAAAAGTTTTGCCAGTAACATGAAACAATCAATTTTCGCTTCAGCGATCTGTGCTTCGAGAGATATTTATATTTACTTCTCGCTATATATCTTGATATATTTTTTCCTTCATAAGTTTTAAGAAATATTATAAAAAGTTTTTTTTTTTAAAAAAAAAAAACCTTGAATAATTTCCTCAATTTCATATGAAATTTGCTGTTTAGCTTGGTCCAATGAGGGTTGCTAGTTTCAATTAGGGTGAGTGGACCTCGTAATAATTCGAATTCCAACCCACAAATAGGTTTAAAAAATGACATTTCCAACCACAAATATTATTGACAGATTTATCCAAAATTATTATTCCATGCACGAGCTTTGACAAAGCCATGTCGATTTACGTGGGACTCTCGTCATTACATTTCCAACATTTTGTATGTATATACATTTTCTAATCAGACTCATATTCAGAATAATTTAAATATTTATAAAAAGATAATTATATTTTAAATATTCACCAATAATTGCTTGGAAGGTGCAATTTATCGTTTCACTTTCACTTGTTGGAAAAATGGGGCTTTTAGAAATTGGACAGCTCGACACAATGCCACTTGTTGAGTTCTCGGACCTGGTCACCGAGAGGACCCCAATTTGTTGGCTTATGCTATTCATTTTTCACCATTTAAACTTGGCTATCAGATTTTTAAGGAAAAACACATCCTAACATCCTTCAACGTTAACAATTTTTTTTTTTACATTAGTTTTTCTAGTTTTAAAAATTAATATTAAATCTCAATACTTTTTAAATTATTCATATTATAACAAATTTACATAAAATCGATGAAATTAAAATATAATTTTGTATAAAATTAATATACAATAACTGTAAAACCTAACAAAACATAAAAAAAAAATAAAAACCAACCCATCATCTGCATAAAATGAAGATATATTTTTTTCAATTTTTTTTTTTTTATGTTTGGTGTGTTTTATATTTTAAATTAATCTCATATAATTATTCTGTAAGTTCTATTTAAATTTGGCCTAATATAATTAATTCAAAAATTATTGTAATCTAATATATGTCAACTTTTGAAAGTATAAGAATTTGATGTAATATATATATATATATATATATATATATATATATATATATATATATATATATATATATATATATATATATATATATATATATATATATATATTCAATTTTCAATATCTTGAAAATGAAATGAGATATTTTTTTTCTACAATCAAATTATATTATTCCATCCATACAAATAACTAATTTACTCTTTCAACAATATTAATAAACTTACTAATTATACTAAAAATTGAACAAATATCTATTATAGCAAAACCATATATTTAACAATTTATATCCAAATATGCAAAGTAGAAGAAAGGCAGCAAAACAAAAAGGGGGAAAAGGCCGGTACTAATAAAATTTAAGAATATAATTAGCACTTCATATAATTTGAAAAGGAAAAAGGAAAAAAGAAAGAAAAGGCTGGTATTAATATCTCATGCCCAACTAAATTGGGGCTAGGTACAGTTAAAAGAAAACCGCACTCCCCCACTTATAGTACTACGTCGAAACTCATCGATAAGTCTTATCCTGTCCTTGATTACCTATGCTAATGAGCAGAAATTAGGAGGCACGGCAGCAACCAAACATGTTCAGTACACTTGCTATGAAGACAAATACAGGCTAAATTAATTTGAAATTCATCGTCCAAGCTGATTCTTTATTTCAGAGAACACATCCTCTAGTTTATCAGAATCATTGTTGCTGCAACTCATTTCATGAGTACTCACAGTGCTCGATGAAACTAAACGTAATGCATCTGAAGACGTGAATGACGCATCATCATCGGGGGTAGTCACTTCTCTAGATTGCTTATATGAGCTTTTTTGGGTCTCACAGAAATCAATACCTGCATTCTCATTTTTCTCAGCAGATTGTTGCAGCTCCAAAGCCAATTCAAGGCTATATACCACATCACTAACAGTTGGTCTTTCACTTGCTTTTTCACAAATACAACTATCAGCAATTTCCATGAACTTCTTTAAAGAGACCCTTGTAATATCGCCCTTCAAGTGTGGATCGATAATCTGATCAAGGGTTCCTTTTCGAAGACAAATTCTTGCCCAGTCCACTAAGTTCACTTGTCCTTTAGGTTTTGTTATCATCACCGGTGGCCTGCCGCATCTACTTCTAACAACACCACTCCAAATGAGTACACATCTGATTTCTCAGTAAGCTGAAATCTGCTTAAGTATTCAGGATCAAGATACCCCAAAGTACCCTTAACAACACTACTGACATTGGTTTGGGATTCACCAGTATGATCTGCTTTCGACAACCCAAAATCCGAAACCTTGGCTATCCAATTCTGGTCCAAAAGTATGTTTGATGACTTGACATCGCGGTGGATGATGGTGTGCTTTGCCCCGGTGTGAAGGTAATGCAATCCTTGTGCAGCTCCAATGCAGATTTGCAGTCTTCGCTTCCATGGGAGTGGAGTTTTTTGAGCTTTGTAAAGATGATCTTGAAGGTTACCGCACGGCATGAACTCATAGGCAAGGATCATTTCGCTTTGCTCGTCACAGTATCCAATTAAGGCAACGAGATGAGCATGGCGAAGCCTGGACAACATCTTGATCTCAGTATGGAACTCGCGGATCCCCTGTTTCGATGATGAACTTAACCGCTTGATGGCAACTGGGGTGGATCCATTTTCGATGAAGCCTTTGTAGACAGTACCAAAACCTCCAATCCCAATAACATATTTGCTGTGAAAGTTTGTTGTTGCTGCTCGAATTTCAGACATCGTAAATTGATGACAAAGATCAGTTGGTAGTAACGAAGCAGTATCAGTGGTGATGGAGTAAGATGTGCGGGGGAGTGCTCGTGAGAACGACTTTTTTGCTGCAATAGCAGCGCCATCCTTTGCTTTGTCTTTCCGTCTATAGATAAAGAATAAAGCAATAAGAGCGATAAAAAGCCCAGAACCTACAGCAGCTCCAACAATAAGCAAAATTAAAAGAGTCGCTTTTCTCTTTTTCCTCTCATGTGGTCTTGGATGTTGTTCTGGTGGAGAAACAATCAGTTCAGGATTGGATCCGGCTAGACTACCGTCTGAATTGTTTAACTTGAATATCTCTACACCATTCAAGATTGCATCGGAGTATCTGGGTACAACATGAGTATTGGGATGCAAAGCAAGCCACAAATCTTGCTTTCTGTTGCTTCCTGCCGGTAACCAAACTATGTAATCTCTGTATACCGGATTGTCCTTGCCCCCACTCCATCGGATTACACTGGCTTCTTTCTCGGCTGTCATATTATTGATGAATATGTAAAACACTCTGTCATTCACTTTGGTGAGAATATCTTCAGTTTCACAGAAATGGAGTCTAACAAGGTAATTGAACCCAGAATCAACATGAAACAGCCATGTGAGATTGTACTTTTCGTTATGTTTGGAATCCATTCCCATTGTACGTTGAGTACTGTACACAGCTTCAGGGGCAACAAAGGCAGGAGTCGCGTCTGTGTACTTTATTTTGACAACACCAAGCAATGGACGCACAATTCCAAACGCACGACTAAAGATATAATCGGCATCATCATACCATGGGCGATACATTCCTGTATCGTTTACGTTATTGACATCTCCACCACCAACATTTAGGCGGACAACAGTTTCTAGAGAGGTGGTATTGTCGAAATAGAAAAGGGTATCCACGTTTACAGAGGTATAAGGGTGGTCAATATTCTTAAAGTACAGATTGGTGGGCATGGAAACTACTTCTATGCCATTAATGAAAGCAAAAGAGTTGGGAGATGGTGTGAAGGTAAGGTTGAGTTGTTCACGGTCACTCACGGTGACAATGAATTCCTTGTTGAAGAATTCAACAGGCGGATTGGAGGCTGAAGCAGTCAGATAGGCACTGAAATTGCTTTAAAGGGTGTAATCATTTGCAGTGACAGTGAAGAAAGAATCTGATGCGTAGTGGGCTGAATAGGTGGCCGGATAGAAGTAGAGACGGATAAACTTGGGTCCGGTAGGGACAGGAAATATGCAAGTGAATTGGGAGCGAATAATGAGAGCTGTCGAGTAGGGTACTGGGGGAAGGGAAGGGTGTTGTGCAGAGGCAGTAGGGGGTGATGATATGTGGGAGATTGTGCCTTGGATGGTGAACCAGTATTGAGGAATATTGTATCGGTGGGATGGTAAGGAGGTTGGTTTTGAGCTGCAGTGTTGGAAAGGAGAAAATAGAGCAGGAGAAGGAAGAGGACTGCTCTCTGCATGATTTTGTTTCTGTTTGCCATATGTAAGGTAGATGATGTATATATAAATAAGTCACATACGGATTTCGGTTCAAGTTAATATATTTACATGGACTGATATGACCAGTTCAATTTGATTAGATATTTTACTGACCACAATTTAACTTCAAATGGGTGAGGATAATTAAACACTCATTATGCATATTACTTATTTTGGACTTCTTCTTCTTCTTGTTTTTTTTTTTTTTTTTAGGATTTTTAGATAGATCAAGGGAAAAATTTTATGATATTTGGAATTTTTTTTTCAATAACTTTAACATCGTAGTCCATCAGCAGCTACTCTGGATTGGTTAGTTGGAACCATTAAATGGTTCAGGAAGAGTAGAAGACCTTCATAAGCTGTGCGTTTACTGAGATAAGAAGCATTGACCCAAAATTGAAATATACCACACTTCATCCACAATACATATCATCTGCTATCATATATATATATATATATATATATATATATATATATATATATATATATATATATATATAGTGGATTGCAAATTTTGCCTTCATGTTTGATTTGTTTCGGATTCTAAACTAAAGATGTTTTTTGTCCATTAAACTCTTTGGATTTTTACGGTAAGAAATCCTTTTAGAGTGACATCCTATTATTTATTTAATCATTCAAATGACTTGTCTTATACCTTATTTAATTTTCTTATCTCATCCATTGATTCACAAATGGCAATCATCATATTCAAACATACTTATTTATTATTTTCACAACTAACAATTTATAAAAAATTTGTATAGTATAACAGTTGTAACCGGTATCTATCATCCTACAAAAGTTTTAAACACACTCCTAAATAGACATTCCACAACCTTACAGAACTAAATCGGAACCGAAAATTGAACCGAACCGAATATATTTCGATCTATTTGATTTGATTATTTCGATTTTCGATTTATTCAGTTCTGAACCGAAATAATTTTTCGGTTTATTCGGTTCAGCTCGATTTTTAAAATTGAAAAAGCGACCGAACTTATCAAAACTCACCGTTTTATATATATATACATATATATATATAACAGTAACACACTGCACAATACCCATTTGTACGCACTTCCCAATGGCCATTTGTTCTTTTCTCATCTTAGTTATCTTCTTTTCTAGTCTTTTCTTCTTTAATTTTCTGTTCCAATTTTTTTCTCTCATTCAACCACAACAAATTTGCAAAACTGAAGCCACCCAATACCCATTAAATCCCTCCCTTCGTGTAAGTATGAAATGGACAGCATCAACACTCCAATAAAAAAGCCATTAAACTGAAAATACATATGGGAGACCAAAACACCAATACCCACATCAAACCTTGACTCCATATTTTTTTTAATCTATTATTTTTTAATGAAATCCCAAATTTTCTTTTTAAGAAAAAAATTTAAAAAGAAAAAAAATTGGATAGATTGAAAAAGCTGGATGGAAACCATACTCTTCCAAGAATCGATTCACAATCTTCATGCTCGACTCCATCACTTCTCTCTCCCAAATTTCTAACCATTTTTTCTTTCTTTTTTTTTTGGAAGTAGGATATAAGAAAATAGAGATTTGGAATTTAGAAAGAAGAAAAGGGTAGATCCACTCTTTGCAACTCCCACCCTCCATTTTTAGAAGTAGGATCCAAGAAAATAAATATTTGGAATTTAGAAAGAAGAAAAGGGTAGATCCACTCTTTGCAACTACCAGCCTCCATTTTTAGAAGTAGGATCTAAGAAAATAGAGATCATGAATTTAGAAAGAAGAAAATGGTAGATCTTGAGATGGAAGAAAAAGAAGAAAGAGAATCGGATAGTTGATTCTAGTGAAGAAGAAATAAAAGGGTAGATCTTCTAGATTGTTTTAACAAGAAAAAAGCCCAATAAAAAAAGAAGCCTAATCCAGAACCAGATAGACCGAACCAAACCAACCGAAATTAATTTGGTCCATTTGGTTTTGATTCTAAATAATTCGGTTTCAGTTCGATTCTTTTTTATTGTAAAATTCGATTTTCAATTTATTTGATTCGGTCCAAAATCGAACAGAACCGACAATTTGCACAGCCTTACTTACAACCTCTAATAACATCATCATCCAACCATTTTCGGTCACCTCAATCAACTATCATCCATCTTCACAACATATGTACATATATCCATTACATATTCATATATATTACCAACATACATATAATATTTTCTTCATTAATTTATAAATACAAATCTTTAGTTAATTTATTTACATAATTAAATACATATTCAAGACAAACTACAAAACCATATTTATATTCAACTTCTTCTTTACATGCCATGCAACCCTTCCACTGCAGTCACCCACTACTACTATAACTATCCACTTTGCACAGTCAAAATAAAACCATATACTATGCAACTTTTTTGCTTGGTGATGGATACACTACACAAGATTTAATTTTATATTATATAATCTACAGTTTAACTTAAATAGTTAATTCTACATTATTTCCCTTCCATTTATCATAAATATTCATATTATTACTAGTTTATTATTTTACTTTTACCACATAATTCATTTATTACTAATATTATTTATTATTACATATTTATATTTATTCTTTTACTTAGATCTAAAATTCTTCCACAACTTCCTAATTTTTTTGATTCTTATTTCCACTTTTTTACTAATTGAATCCAATTTTTATATCAAAATTCCATTTTAGTCCCTAAATTTTATTTAATCACAATTTTCCTCATTTTTACACTAAATTTATCCTTTTGCCCTTTATACACCTTTTAGTCCAATTTTACCCTTTAATTACATTTTAGTCCTTATAAATATTTAATGTAATGGCAAATTACCACTTAGTCCCTATTGAATTTTCCTTTTTACATTTTCATCTTTTATACCATTTAACCCTTTTTAACCTAGTTCTCATCAATTATTTACACTTTTGCCACTTCTTTTCCATTTATTTACCTTTTTTCCATTACTTAATCATTTATTTAGATTTTTGGTTTCTTTCATCTTTTATTTTCATATTTACCATTTTTTCACTTATTTACACTTTTATCCCCTTTTTATCATTAAACTATATATTTCCCCCTAGTAGTAACCAGTAAAAACTCTCAAATTGCATATGCATAATGGGGATCAAAATGACTTAAAATGAGCCAAGATAACCACATAGAGTGATCAACGCCTCAACCAACATCTCAATGACTATCTTTCTCACATATCACATATAAGTAGACCGATGGTGGTCTACAACAATTACTTAACCTAGTTCTCATCAATTATTTACACTTTTGCCACTTCTTTTCCACTTATTTACCTTTTTTCCACTACTTAATTGTTTATTTACATTTTTGGTTTCTTTCATCTTTTATTTTCATTTTTATCATTCTTTTTCACGTATTTACACTTTTATCCTCTTTTTATCATTAAATTATATATTTTCCCCTAATAGTAACTAGTAAAAATTCTTGAACCGAATATGCAGAACTAGGATCCCAATGGCTCAAAATGCATGAGTCAAGATAACTACATGGAGTAATCAACACCTCAACCAACATCATAATGACTATCTTTCTCACATATCACATAGAAGTAGTCCGATGGTGGTCTACAACCATGACTCAAATCAATTTATTATCATAATCAATATCTATATGTCTAGCCAATTATATCTTATCTTCTCATTTTACAACTGTTTATTGAGGCCAAATGAATTTTTCCACTACAGGTTATGTTTTCTCACATTTTTACTACATTCTCACATTATGTAACATAATAACTAATTTGAGCCTTTCACATCAATTCCATCTAATACTCATGTATTCACAATATATACATCAATTATCATCATAATACATCAAAGGAATGCCATTAAATTTAAATGAACTATTTAGCCATAACATCTTTTCACCCCTCAAAATTATTTTATAAAAAATTATCATTCATTTCATGCTCATTTGGTCATTTTATGCATCAACTGATCATTTTCTATCAAAACCATATAGTTCTAAACATATAACTTATACTTTATATTTAACTAACATATAACACATTAACTATACACTCCATTGCTCTTCCATCACACAAACATATGACATTACCATCATTACACATTTAATTTCACATAAATATTAACTGCGTTACATACATGCTAACTATATACAATCATCAATTTTAACAATAATATTCATGTTAATAATTTAATGAACTTCCAAATCATGTTCATCTCTAATACTATTTTGATTATATTGTAATCACTTTTGAAGCTTGAACTCGATATAAGCGTAGACAATCGAAAGCACTAGATACCATTTAAGTATCAAATTACTAGGCACTGCGAAGGTGCAATCACTAGGATACTCGAAGGTATTGAATCACTAGGCACTGTAAAGGTGCAATCACTGGGATATCCAAAGGCATCAAATCATTAGGCACTATAAAGGTGCAATCACTAGAATACCTGAAGGTATCAAATCATTATTCTATATACATCTACGTCTATATCTAATTTAAGCCCTAAAAGAAGGTTTTTCCCTCTAAATTACTTCATTGCATAATTTCTTATATATACACTATAAATTTCACACATAGAATCATTCATGTCAATTATGCTTTATTATAATCACATATCATTAAACACATTCATAAGCACTTAACATCATTCATTTAAAAACATGTAACTGTATTTAAATATTTAATATATGAATCACTCATACATTAAGGCTATAATCAACAATAATACATTTGAAATTCATACATACATTCACTTAAGTTCAAGCATATTATTAGGATGCTCATTAATGTAATTATGTTATAGTTTTTTTTCTTAATTCATATTTAGAATGCATTTAGATACTTTAAGTTAAAAATTTAAAGTTTAAAAAGTAAAGGAAAAAGGAATAGGTCTGTGCCAACTCAGCACGAGTGGTGCCGCCTCATGATAGAGGCTAAGTGTGCCAACTTGTCACAAGTGGTGCCAATTTATGACAAGATAAGGTTCCCTAGTTCACTTTCTTTTACATTTTTGACATGGTTCCTGTTAGATTCAGGCCAAATGGTCTGCTTTTTGTTTCTCTATATCTTTAGTTTTTATAGTATCACAAATCATGCAATTTGGACAACCACATAAGGAAATATACATAAAACTATATAGATTAATCCAAGTGATAGGGCAACAACCCATACATAACTTTAAGCCAAAATTCAATTGACTTAGAGATAAAATTCAATTTTAGTTTTTTTTATGAACTTTTAGATCTATATTTTAAATTTAATTTCTAATTAGAATAACTCCAATTGGTGCTTTAAAACTCATGTTATTCTTAAAATAGTCTTAACAAGTCCAATGATTCATATAATAGAATTTTACTCTAACATCACTTTTGCATTCTTTCAACTTATTTACATGTTTAGACTTCTCAAATAAACTCCCATTATTTTAAATACATTACATAGCACTAATTTTCCATTAACTCCTATTAAACACATACACAAGGAATTTAGGGTGTTCATACCTTTTTTAAAGCTCCTCTCATAAACTTCTTGCTCATAATCCTTGCTTGAGCCCTTGCCTTGCTTTTCACTTAATTTATCTCATCACAAAAAATATTTTATTATTATTTAACTGTCAAATAGTCAAATTAAGGTGTATACTAGAAGATTTTAAGATGGAATGATTAATTCTTACCTCTCAATGTTTGCTTTATGCAATAAATTACACTAGATCTTGCTAGCTTTTTCATTCTTCCTTTAAGAGGTCATTAGTATGCAAAGAAAAAAGAGGTAACCAAGAAACAAAAATTTGAATTCTTTGCTTAGCTAAAAATGGCCAACCATATCCCTCTCTCTCATAAATATCCTACTCTTATGGTCAATAGGAAGACAAGTGTTTGATTTTTGTTGGCTTCCCTTTTACCATATTGGAATATAACTCTTATCTTAACCCATTTATTATACTCATTATACATTTACATCTTAACTTAAATAAATTACTGAATCATCTTTTAAAAATTTCATTAATTTTGGTTATGTCCCAAAACAGTCTCCAACTTACGTAATCGTTATTATTCACTTTATATATATCTATGAACACATCATATTCCTACCAGGGTATAGTTTGGTACCTTACATCAAATCCCCTTCTAAATTTAATCAAAGGTGAAATTGATGGTGTGGATAAGGAAATTAGTAGAATTAAAGAGGAAATTTAGTGTGAAATGAATCTTTAAAGCTTTGTAAATATAGGAAAATGGAAGAAATGGCAACAGTTTGGAGGAAAATAGCTTAAGTTTGTTTTTGTTACTGGATTCGAGGAAAACAGCTTAGGTTAGTTTTTGTTACTAGATTCTACCCTTAAATCTTTATTTTTTATAGACTCTAAAATGAAGGTCTAAGATTCCTTGGTCACTATTCAAACCAAAGGTCCATATTAAGCCACTTGTCAAACTATGATTTGTTAAACCTTTTTGTTGCTAAATTATCATGAAAATTTAGTACAAAAATACGTAAAAATATTATTTAGGATGTGTTTAAAATTTTGGATCAAAACAAGATCATTTTGGTGCATTTCACAATTCGGAGGTGAAATTATGGACCGAAAATTAAAAAATTCAAAGTCATCCAAAATTTTATTTTTCATCTTCAAAAATTCATTGAATTATTTCTAATGGTCTTATGAAATCAGAATAATTTTTTGAGATTCAAAACAATTTTTTAGGCCAATCAAACCCCGATCAACCCTAGTCATTATTTTTGCAGACCTATTACTTAATTTTATTTTTGACTTTTGAGAGCTTACTTGACCTCATTTTTTACCTCAAATTATATCATCAAACTTCTCATGAATTTTATTTTCTAGTGGTGAAGAAAATTTTCTCTTTTGTAAAACTTATGAAACTTTTAGGTGATCATAGAAAATTCTTCATCAGATGTATTCACACTAGAATCAGTAACTAGAGCAACTTTTTTTTACTTTCTTAACTTTGCATAACAAGCTCATAGTATAATAGGATCCAATGAGATCAACATAGGAAAAATTTTGTTGGTCTCTGTTAAGAAAAATAATAACTTTTGCTCTCCAATTTGAGTTCAATGATCTTACCAATTTTTTAATTTGCTCCACTTCACTTACAATCTTTCCAAGCCCCTTTATAGAGCTTGATATTTTGATGAACCTATCACTTATTTCAGAAAAATGGTCTTATTAGGTTTAATGTTAAAGGATTCATAATCACACATTAATATATGCAACCGAGAGTCTTTGACTTATGTAGTTCCTTCATAGGTTGCCACAAGCTTGTTCTAAATTTTCTTAGCAATATCATAAGCTAAAATTCTATTAAATTCATTAAAATCCAAAAGAATAATATAATAAACTTTTAGCCTTATAATTTCTTTGAATGTTTAGAATGTCAATTTCATTGTACTCATTTTCTCCATTTGGAACTTCATTTCTATTTTCAATCTTGGTTTGAGGTCTATAACCATTAATCATCATCTTTTAGCTCTCTATATCTTGCATTTGAATAAAGTGTCTCATTATAGCTTTCTAAAATGAAAAGTTTTTTCCACAAAATATTTGAGGACGAGTTGAGGATTGTTCTTCAGCAAGGTTATATTTGTTCTAGCTATCACTTGGATCTCTCTAGGCTATTAAATCTAAAAAAAAAGACATGCTTTGATACTAATTTTGAGTCCCAAATATACTCTTAAAGGGGGGTGAATAGAGTATTATACCTCACTACAAGAAAATCTGAAAATAGTAACGAAAATTAGCGATCGAATTTGTTGAATTTTCATTGCTAATTAAAATTAGCAACGAAACATTCGGTTGCAATTTTGACGGTTGGTATTTTGTAGCAACCAAATATGTTGAATTTTCGTTGCTAATCAAAATTAGCAACGAAACATTCTGTTCCAATTTTGACGGTTGGTATTTTTTAACAACCGAATATGATTTTTATTGCTAATTTTAACAACGGAATAAAATTTTCGTTGCTATATTTACCAACAACATTAAAATTTATGTTGCTATTTATAGCAACCAAATTCAATTTCCATTGGAAAAGGTTAGCAACTGAATAGCAATTCAGTTGCTAAATTTAGCCATCCTTATAAAAAAATTGCTATGGAATTTTCGTCGCTATTTCGTCATTAAAATATTATTCATTTTTTTACAGAAAATTACTATTATAATTTTTGAAACTACTATTGGCCAAATCAAAATCACAATCCTCAGAAGGTGTTGACTTTCTTATCCATACATTAAACTAGCCACAAATTCTATACATGTATACGGATGCAGTGATTTCATTTTCAAATACATGTCGTTTCCAAAACTTATAAAGAATGTGTATCATGGTCAAATCTTCTCTTAAAATACCTATGATCAAATCTTCTCTTAAATTACCTAAATAATATAACTTCCAGGTAATAAAAAAGTAATAAAAAAATAGAATTCTTTAAGGAAAGCCATAAAAAAGTAATAAAAAATAGAATTATACTAAATTTTTGTAATTATCTTGCAATAAAACAAAAAGCAAAAGAGATAATGATAACAAAAGATTTTAGGTTATCTTTATATCTAAAACATGCCAAAGACCCACTTTGTTAAGTGCAGCCATCATATCAGCTTTCAGAACTAGAGAGGTAAGAAATAACCAAAGCCAACAACAGTGTGATTCATTATTTTCTTTCAACAAAGAAAATGTGCAAATACATAGGAATCAGTTTAGGGAAGAAAAAGAATAAGGTCAAAGGAGAAAGAATAGAGAAGTTATCGGATATATGCTACTTCAAAAAATAACAAAACTAAGACAGTGATAATATGAATTAGTGTTATTTCAACCTAAGGTTAATATGAATTAGTGCTATTTTGAGGACAAGTAGTGAAAATTACTTGATACTTGTATATGTAATTGGATATCTAGGCAAGATGACCACAATTATACTAAAAATTACCTGTTACAAAGCATGAAGCTGAGAAAGCCATTAATCTCTCTATCATGTGTACTGTTCAGCAAAAGTACCTAATATAGGCACAAGCTAAAAACTAGTTCCTCAAACCAATTACAATGTGCTCAATAGTTTGAGAAACATGTACCTTAGGGCAGGTTCTTGAAGAGATGATTTCTCCAATGCCACGCAAGACCTAAATATAAATTAATGATAGATATAAGTAAAGAAAATCTAACATTTACAGTAATGAACATTTTTCTCACAACAATTGAGGTGGTAAAGTTAAACAACAGTCATACAATAACATCCAAAAAATATTACACAAAATTAGGGCCAAAGGTTTATGCAATATTCTCAGGAAAAGTTATGCCATACTTTGGGATTTCCTATCAGCGATATTGCAACATTAAGCCTCATCTTCATACCTTTACTATACTTTCTAGCCTTTTTATCATCAGTAACTCCATCATTTAAATGATTTACACTCTTGAGGGATTCTTCAACTGCTTGTAGTAATTAATAGAATGGTCAAAGAGGAACTCAAAAATTTTATTTCATTTAACAGGCAGATGATACAAATTTGAGTTGGCCCTTGTTATGCATGCTTATTTAACTCAGATTTACTTGGAATAACAATCCTCATGCATGTTTGCCTTCAATTATTATGGCCTCAGGCTCTCTCTCTCTCTCTCTCTCATGATATACACAAGCATATACCTTCTTGAAATGAAATTTTAATCTGCTTATATTTGTTGGTTAGATTTTGTTCAGTTCATAATCATCCAGAGCAATTCCAATATCCCAACTAAAAATCCTCCTAGTTCTGACATTAACTAATTGCTTAAAGAAAGAATATCACATTTCAAGTGATAACCAAAAAATGAAAATCATAATGACTTACTCGTGTCAAAGCAGAACCCTTTAAGTTCTTATGTCTACCATAAAATAGCAAGTGTTCCCTTCCTATTAGATTTTTTTAAAGAAGGCTAAAATATGTCCATGAAAACAAAAAAAAAGAGACCATCTTAGAGGTTGACAATAAAAATGCATTCTTTAAAGCATAGAATAAAGATTTTAGCTTACTTATGTTGAGGGAATACACCCATACTGGTATATTTCCAGTCTATATTAGTCTGTATGTCCAAACCCTGAACATATGTTGCTCTAAATATTGGTTTGGTGTGCCCAATCATCTAATCAGCAAAAAAAAATACAATGTATCAGCCAAATCAAGTTTCAGCAGGCATAATTTTGCATGAAAAACTCAGGTTGTTATTAAGAAGCAGTTATTAAGTATGAATGGAGAGACCAAACATAAGAACATGACTTTGAGTAAAGGGAAAGTGAGCAACCACTTGTTATGTGCCAAGCTAAAAGGGATAACCATTATCCAAATCAGCTTTCCAAAATTCCTTCTTTAATAGCATATGCAATTCAGAAAGAGATATATAGCCAACATCTGTCATGAATATTCACCTCTTCCTATAGGCTAAGAATTAAAATAATTTTGTTCATCACATTATAGAGTTTCTTTTATTTGTACAAAACCTCTATAGTGCATATTAAAAAGCCAAGGAGACACTTTTATAAACTTACCATACTAATGAAAGAGGTCTTGCATGCACCATTAGGACCAAGCATCCCGAAGAACTCTCCAGAAGGCAAAGCAAGAGATAAACCTCTTACTGCATGTTTCTCAGGGTTCTCGTCTCTTCTTGGGTACACCTTTTGTAGGTTGTCATAGATTATTGCATGAGTTGTGGTAGGTTCCAGAAGTAAATGCCTAACCTTCTCCATCTGCATTATTGAAAATGAGACACACACATAAATATATATATCTAGTTTATGAGAAAGCCTGAAGGAAATTATTCTCTATTAAAAATTTGAATGCACAAAAACAAAACTAGATATAAGAAATTATTACCTCTTGAATGACATCAGCTTTATCCATGTTAACATAAACTTTAGACCCCTGCCTGCAGAAACTAGGTTTCTGAGAAGATGTTGGATTCTTCTTCCGAAGATTTTGCACCAAAAATAGAAGACCTTTTCCAGATCATAGAATTTGATCTAAATAATATGCAACAAAGACTATATTAAAAACACAAATTATATGTTGTAGTCATTCAATGTGAAGAATTTCAAACCTAAACAAGAATTATATTAGTAAACTAAAGTAAAGACTATATTAAAAACAAAATAAATAAATGTTGTGAATTATACCTATGACTGAGCCAAAAAAAACGAACACAAACATATACATTAAAGATATGGAAAGAAAATATGCATATGAAATCATCCAACAAGGCCCATCACCAAGACCATGCATCTTCATTATGATTCTCAGTTTTTGCTCAAGTCCATCCGTCTTCAGTATGATTCTCAGTTTTTGCTGTTTCTTATACACTAATGCCGTCAGCACAACCTACTTCAAAAGATAAAATGCAAGGACTAAATAAATTTAAAAAGACAATATTTGTGACATAGTTGCTTATAGACTTCCCCATTGAAGGAAACAAGAGAGAGAAAGAAAAGTATATGGTAAACCACTAATTTCTAGAAATAAGCCTCAAAGACAAATCAGAAAGCTAGGATGCATTTAAATCATTAATCTTCAGAATTAAATTACATAAATCCACTCAAGAAGTTCACTACTATAAATGATCATGGTTTCAAGGCATATCTTATTAGATATGCATTAGTGGATATGTCACCATCTATGACAAATTTATTCCAAAAAGGATCTAACTTGACATTTTTTATCTTATTATGGAATAGTTCTTACCTTATATGTTTATCATCATGTTGCCCCAATTAAGAAGCAAGAAATCCAAGTAAAATCTATATAGATGGGCATGAATTATTGCTACATTTAGGACAGGAAATTAAAAGAAGACACACTATGAGTTGTCGAATACACAACGAAAGATGTGAGGTTATCCAAAAGTGTTATATAACAAATAGCTAGACAACTAAGAAGCTTGATACACATAGATAATCTATATAATATATATGCTTCCAATAAATTTTGGAAAATGAAGCCAAGCCAAAAATATTCCATAAAATATAAAAATAAACATCAAAATATGGGTACATATTTTGTATTCTTTAGCAATTGAAGATCTTTTAGTACTATGTCTCATGATTGTATTAACAAGCTAGAATAGGCATATGAAATAGAGAGCATGTAGATTGCCCATTGAAAAAGATAAGAAGTACATTCATGAATTGACACTTAAAGAAGTATAAGTAATAGCAACAATAGTTTCCAAAAAAACTCACTCTTAATGAATGCAAAACGGATGCAGAAAAGCTTATCCTTCAGCTCGTCATCAGCAAAATCAGTAGCATGCTAGACACATGACTTATCATTCTCTGCGTGCTCCTGGATAGACATAGTTAGAAGCATTGCACAAAAGAATTAAAGAAACAAAAAAAGGAATAAAATTTCAAGTAAAAAAGTAATAACAATAAACCCATAATAAGAGGTTAGGAGAAAGAGAATACCTAAATGATTAGCATAAATCTTAAGAGTTTTAGATTGCCTTATAACAAGGTGAACCTTGCCAGTCTCCTTGTGCTTTAAGAGCTTAACAATACCAGGTCCTCTCTCCTTCTATTGATTCTCATCCTTATCAAATCGATACAGCTTGGCTTTCCTTCAAGCAAAAACAATAGAAAGAAAAGTAAAAGAAAATTAATTCAAAATCTCCTTAACCTTAGAAATCTAAAAACGTAGAAGATATTAGGTGAAAGATTATTTACAAATCGAGAATCGCATCTTCATCCTTTTCACTGGTGGTGATGGTGACGTCCTCGACAGCAGGTGCTCCCTCGTCCTCACACCGATCGTGATCAGGCTCAGAGCTAGCCATAGCTTTTCCTATAAGAGAGTAAAGAGAGTTGATTTTAGAGAGAGAGACTAGGAGCTTTTGTGGTCGGGCTAAATTAGGGAGAGAAGGAAAAATGAGTATTTATACCTAGGGTAAATTAGAAAATACCAACAAAATTAATATTCGGTTGCAATTTTAGCAACGAAAATAAAATTTCGTTGCTATTTTTGGCCCCAAATTTTTTCCATCTTTTTAGGACTAAAAATACCAATGGAATGCAAATTTTGTTGCTAAAATTACAACCGAATTGTTTTTTGTTGCAATTTTAGCAACAAAAATCCAATTTCGTTGCTATTTTTAGACACAATTTTTTTCTCCTTTGGAATAAAAAATACCAACGGAATCTAAATTTCATTCTAAATTTGCAACCGAATAGATTTTTTGTTGTAATTTCAACAACGGAAAAGCAATTCCATTGCTATTTTTGGACCCAAATTTTTTTCATCTCCCTAGGACCAAAAATACCAAAGGAATGTAAATTTCGTTGCTAAAATAGCAACCGAATATTTTTTTGTTGCAATTTTAGCAATGAAAATCCAATTTCGTTGCTATTTTTGGTCCCAAATATTTTCTCATTTAGAACCAAAAATACCAACAGAATTTAATTTTGTTACTAAAATTGCAACCGAATAGATTTTTCGTTGTAATTTTAGCAATAGAAAAGAATTTTCGTTGCTATTTTTGGATCCAAATTTTTTTCATCTCCTTGGGACCAAAAATATCAACGGAATGTAAATTTTGTTGCTAAAATAGCAATCAAATATTTGTTCCGTTGTAATTTTAGCAATGAAAATCCAATTCCGTTACTATTTTTATCCCAAATTTTTTTCGAACTCTTTTGAACGTAATCTAAATTCTGTTGCTAAAATTGTAACCGAAATCATATTCCGTTGCTAATTTACCAACGAAAGTCATATTCCATTGCTATTTTTTGTTCCAAAATTTTTTCGCCATTTGTTGGTGCCTATTTTAGCAACAGTATATGATTCCGTTACTAATTTCCACTACTAAATTTTGGCGTTAAAAATTCCCTCCACTTTTAGTGACGGAAGACAACCAAATATTTTTACGTTGCTAAATTTGCAAAGTTTAACCATTTTTAGCAATGGAAATTATTTAGCAACGGAAATTGAATTTTGTTGCTAATTTAGCAATGGAGTCAATTCCATTGCTATTTTTCCGTTGCTATTTTCATATTTTCTTGTAATACCTTTTAATAAACAACTGAAACAAATTAAAACTTACAATATATTTAGGTAAAGCTACCATAACAAGATGAATCCATTTCATACATATAACTTAAGTTAATTTTAACTAATCTTTTTCATATCACTTTTATATGTCTGGATGAAACTTTTATGGGTAGAAAAATAATTAAAACTTGCTCAATTGAATTATGAAAAAAATTCAAGTTCATTTCGTGGTAGAAACACATACTGGTTTTATAATTTATTCTATAGAACACAAGATAGGTATAGAATAGATAGATTCGGCACAGTATAAATATAGATAGAGCAAAAAATAAAAGAAAGGGATAAAGATATTTGACAGCACAATTTATAGAGGTCGGCCTTTATCTACATCCTCTCCTTAAAATAACCCGTCTTAAGAGTTTTTCTCTTCTAATATGACTCTATTTATTGGGCAAAACTCAAAAATCAATCTTAAGAGTTTCTCTCTTCTAATATGGCTCTATTTAGTGGGTAAGAGTCAAAAGCTGATTACAATGATAGCTACCCTAATTTTTTTTCTCCTAAGTGAAAAACTCAAAAACACTTAGCCTTTTTATCCAATTAAAAAAACCTAAACACTTGCTAATTTGTTTCCTTAGGCTCTAGCAACCTAACCTCACATTATCTCATATGGTTTTTGATAACCTTCACTGCATATGATTACAATTAAAAACTATAATTATTTGAAGATATGTGATTGTGATAGTGTATGATGATAAAGTGAAAATTATAGCAATATAAAGTTCAAAATAAAATGTTTTTCACTCCCAAATTTAAACACTCAAACAATCGTCATTTTTATACTTGAAGAAAACTGGTCATTTACGTCTTAACATCAAAAAATGTTTTCTTGTGTTTGAAAAGAACTTATTTTTGCTTTCTTAGCTTTAAAATATAATATCCAGAAAATGATTCCAATATTCTTTCCTTAAATAGATTTTAATCGCTAGAAATTGGAAAGAAATCAACATGTCAAGATATGATTTAAGAAAATGTTTTAATGTAATGAATGATTTGTGTGAGTGTGTGAATCACTAAAAATGATTTTACAATACTTTTTTAAAATATCTTGATTTTCAAAAATATATTCCAAACATTAGGTCTGATTTTACTTAGAGGATATAACACGTTTTGTCTTGTTCTATTTCGAATAGAGCACCTGATGTAAGTTATACTTTATGGATCTACACAAATTAAACTTTAAAAACCCAAAACTTTGTTAATTAAGTTGTTTTGTTATTCTTCAAAATCCACATAAGGCTGAGATTATAGCCTTTTAAGCCAACACTTCCACTCACATTGTTGTTGCATAACAAAGATCAAACCATATGAATAATATTCAAAATAACAAGAAGAAATTCTTGAGGTATTCTTTGTCTATTTTTTCTCTTGAAAATATTACAAGTGTATTTCTTAGAGAAACACTAGATATGCTTTGTTTATAAATATGAAATTTCCATAATAATAGTAGTTTTTCATTATTTACATAAATTACTCTCAAATTTCTTCAAAAAATGCTATAAATCATCAATCTCACTTTAGTATCACTTTAATATGAAAATTAATATATTGAGTTAGAATTATATGCACAAACATGTAACATTAGCTCTTAAATTTTTAAAAAGATAAGTAAAATAAAATTAAATGATAACATTGATTACTAATGTAAACACTGTGTCCTGAGACATCATAGATCAAGGTTACCTAATAATGAAGAACTACTCATATTTCATTCAAATGGAGAAATCTCAAGTTTCATCCTTGGTTTTTACAGTTTTATTAAATTTTTTTTTATGGGTTTTAACAGTGCTTTTCTTAGAGTTTTGAGAAAGGTAAAAAAAACTTGAATTTTGATTCCTATCTGTGACAAATGGTCGTCTATCATGGATGGACAGTCATCAATGGCCATTTTTTGACTGTCCATCTCTCACCAAATGACATGTCTTGGCCATCCAGGCTTATCCATAGCTTAGTGACTGATGGCCGTCAGTTATCGAGTCACAACCATAGGTCACTAGATCATATTAAAGAGCATTTTTTGATTTTAAGGTTTTCCTTGAGTGCCGACCATCTGCCAATGACAGATAGCTGTCTGTGGGGATTTTTTAGTAATTCCCACATTTCTAACATCTAAAAATTTGGATAAGGATCCGATCATTAATGATCCGATCATGGGAAAATTTTCAGGGTAAGGAAAACTTTATAGGGAATTAAAAGAGTTTGAATTATCTCAAACTCTTTTTTGATATTTGAACCTAAAATTAGGGTTTTGAGAGGGGGATTCTCACTTTGGAAAAGAGAGGTAATATTTTTGCGAGAGAGAAAAATAACTCTCTGTTGTTAGGGATCTCAAACCTCTAACATTTTTCCTTCACCATTTCTGCAAATACTATTCTAAAATGTGGAAATCAATCATCAAAATTGAGTTGCAACTTTTGAATGCTAATGAAATCATCTCCTGAGGGTAATAGTCTTAACCTTCTTCCATTCTCTTTATTCATGCCATGAAATACATGTTTTACCATGATTGTTGATTTTATGATGGCACGATTACTGTTTAAATCATTTTTTTATATATTTATAAGATGTCATGAGTCTATGAATGTGTAGAGCATTATTTAATGCATTAGAATGGCATGATCTAGGTTTTTTTATTCTCTATTAATGTATGTTAATTTTTTGGATTTAATTTATATTTTTGCGTGTTATTTACTATTTTAATATGATTTAGGTGTATGTTTTGATATCTAAGGTTAGTTTTGGCATGTTTAGGACCTAAAATATGCTTATTTGGATTGAGAAATATTTTTTTTGTTTTTGGCTTTGTTTCTTGCATTATACCTATTTGTTGAGTGACAGATGGGAAAAAGACTCGATAAATGGCTGTTAATCACATTGACCGATGAAATGTCATGGAGTTTTCTTTTTATCCTATCTTTCCCTCTTTTTTGGCCATCTGTATATGGGTTTTGACCATTCGTAGCCCTTTCTTTGGTATTTTATGGCTATTTCATGTTATTCCTTTATGTTTAATTTATTAGCATGTTTTCTCATATTTTGATGACATTTTCAATTTTATTCATGCATGTTTATATTCTGTTTATTTAATTTTTATTTTGGAATGCATGTTTCTGTCATTTTAATTTTAGCATTTGATTTATTATATTTGTACATGCTAATTGTTTCATTTACTTTGTTCTGCTTGAGCAAATTAATTTTGTGTGCCTTAAGAAGTTCACTGTTTTAAGGTTAATGAGCCTTAGAAGTTTACCTTGGACAGTTGTATTTCAATCATTTTATCTTTTTTTTTTATTTTAGTTTGCTTAATTTATTCATGCTTTTATTTATTTGGTTATTTTATTTATTTCATTATATTTCATTATTTATTTTGGATGTATTTATTTTGGAGATGTAATAGAAAATAATAAATTATTTTTGACACGTTAAATAAAATTCACTTAATATCATTTTTACATACTAATTGGGTTTTCACAATAAAATGGATCCATATCCAACATTTTTAGCCCAAAAATTACACAATAATAGAAACAATTTTTTTATAAAATGTGCATGAGGGAACCAATATTTCCTATAATGGTTCAAAATTTTAATTTTATAAATAGTATTTTTCATATTATGAATATTGATAAAAGGGTAATATCAAAGTGAATAGTACCATCCAGAATTCACAAAAATATTTCTTCACTACTAGGAAGTACAAATTATAAAGAGTTTAGTGGTATAATTTGAGATAAAATTGAGGTCAAATAGGCCTTCTAAATGAATAGAAAAAAATTTACCCAGACTATAGAAAGGGTTTATCAAACTTTGACCATTCCAAAAATATTCCACAGATCTCATAAAATTATTTTGTTTACATGAACCTACTATAAATAATCCTAATTAATATTTGGAATTAAAAAATAATTTTTCTAATAACTTTGAATTTTCAAATTTCGGACTGGTAAATTTTATCTATAGAGTTAGAAGTATATCAAAATGATAATGGATTGACTCAAAATATTAAGCATATCCTATTTAATATTATTCTATATATTGGATCAAATTTTGTGCAAATCTGATGAGGAGAATAATAAGATCAATGAAATGGTGACAAATAGATGTAATTTTGGTCACTACAAAAATAATTGGTTTTACCGACAGAATTATGCTTTTTACCGATAGAAAATAACCTCACTGATGGTTTTTTATTATTTTACCGATGAAATGAATTCATTGGTAAAACGTGCATAGGTAATAATTTACTAAAAATTCATTTGTAAATATTAAAGATAAATTTTACTGATGAAACTATAAAAAACATTTTATCAGAAGTTATATTTAAAATATGTCAGATCTTTCATCGTATTGACCATCTACCAACGGAATATTACGTCTTTAAATTTAATGAATAAATTATTAATTTATTTTAGTATAAATAGCAATAGATTTATTTTCATTGGTAATTTTGTTAACAAATATATTTAGAATAAATATTAAAATTATTAAAATGATAGCGATGGATATTTTCGTCTGTAATTTATCGGTAACATAAATTTTTTTATTTATTTTTTACAAAAATTATATTTTTTCTATTTGCAATTTCCATATTGAACACGATAAATCCAATAAAAATGTGTAAATTTTAAATTGAAGATATTTATTAATTAATTATTATAATATATAACAAAAACAATGTATACAAAAGGCTATCTAAAATTTTATTTGTACAAGTATTGTGTAAATCACAATACCAAAAATAAAAGATCTATTTATATGCAAAACATAGAACTCAACACTAAATGCTCTTAGAACATCTTGAAAGACAATGAAAACTTCAAATTAATGAACCTATCCCAAACATGCAACCGCCATGCATGTTCATCGACCTTTAGTCTAAGATTTAAAACTAGGACAACAATCAACTATAGAACATCACATGATGGCTCAATTTGAAATTTGATGGTGACCTATGACATAGCATATAGAACAATTAGGCTAATTAGCTTATCTATCATTAATATCTTGAACAAATTCCAGATTAATCTGCTTCAAGTTTTGGTATCTAGGCTATAAAATACAAAAAACACACAACCAGAACACTATTAGGTATAGAAAAATATAGTATAAAAATATCATAAAAAATAGCCTTAATATATTCCAATGTATAATTTTAACTAAAATTACAAGATAAGCATAAAACCTTTGGAGTATCATCCACTTCAGGGAGCTTAAATCACTATTCTTAAGTTCATTATGAAAGAGGAAACTCAATCTTCTTTGATCAATGACCTATGGAAAAGGATAATAACAAAAGAAAATGTGCATTTAGTAAGCAACCACATCATGCCATTAACAAATATAAACAAGGATAATTTCTCCAATATAAAAGTTTACATTTCCAAAAGATTACTAAGGTAAGAATATAATCTCAATATAATGGAGCGATAGATGAAGAGAGCACAAAACACATCAATAGATAATATTAAACCATAATAGTAACTAATACATTTGGAACTCAAAGACTTCAAACTGACACCAAGTTAACTTGTCTAAAGAATTGAGCCATAGAAAAGGAGAAAAATGATGATCCAAATATGTAAATTTATATAAAAATGAGAATATGGTAATTATTCAGAATCTTATGGTTCAAATATTATCATTATTTAAATTAGCTATTAAGAATCTGTTATGAAAAGGACTAATTGTAAATATTAGCTATTAAATTAGCTTTTTGTAAGGTGACATTAATGAAGATATAAATTTTCATTAATGTGAACTACAAAGAGAAATTTCATCCCTTAGGTTTTTCAAATTACCAAAATATCCTTCCTCCAATTTAAAAGCCATTGCCATAAGTCATCCATCTAGACTTTTAGATAACAAGACCTACACTTCATTTAATTAGTTTACAAGACAAAAAGATAATAATGTGGTAATAATAATAATAAGAAAGAGAAATCTTAATGAAATTATCCAACTAAATAAATTTTCTTCATCTTTGGATTAATCAAAAGCATAGTTACTAACTTCAATAAGGTAGGGCAGATAACTAAGAACACCATCCAATAGTGGTTGTGTGAGGCCCCTAATCGTACCCTAGGAGGATTATTGAGTAAGTTTTAATGAATGTGTTTAAATGGTAATATGCTTTGTTTGTGCATATTTAATTGGTGTTACTGTAAGTTGGGTCCTATGAGGAATTATTTATAAAGAAAGGGGTAAAATGGTCATTTTATCTCAAACTAAGTGTACATAAATTGGGAGAAATATGGAATTTGAGGCTTAGTTAAAAAGAAAGAATGTAAGTTTTGTAGCATAAATAGAAATTAGAGGAAATTAGGGAGCTAAGAGCAAACTACTAAGAGTCTTCCAAGTGGACCAATAAGATTTTGGCATCTAGCTTTCCTAGAAAACTTTTGAAAGGTAAAAAGAAGTGAGGGTATTTAAAGGGACATGGCCGGCCAACTCTAGGCTAGAATCTCAACAACTTTAACCCCTAAACAACCCATAAAAATCTCCTCTTCACACTCTCATTTGATTCTTTGAAAGAGAAATAAGCTAGTGGCTAAAATCCTAAGGTAACATGCATGCTTCTTCTCTTATTCTTTATATATATATGTGGAGATTGAGATGAAGAAAGATATACATATGCTTATATTGGAAATATTTCCTATGTAGAAGGAGAAAGGAGCAAAGGAAAAGGAAAAGAAGTTCATCAAGTGTGAAGAATGTGTTTAGACTTGCTAATAAGGTATAAGAACCTATCATCACATGTATGTGTGTGTGGCTTTGTATGAGGCATAATGGGCATATAATAGAGGTTATAATAAAGTATTAATATGAAATTAACCTTAAAAATCTGATGGCAAGTGAATTGGCAAAGGAATCCTTAAGATACAAAAAATATATCTTAGGGTTCACTGGACCTACCAAACTGTTTGGGATATATCTCAAGCTAGAGAAATGAAAATTGTGTAAGTCCAATTGCTATAGAAACTAGACTCATAGATATGTATTTTATATGAGAATACAAAAATCAAATCCCTTTGCATGATGATGAAAATTGGACTTGAATTCTGTTTGTGGCTGCTGCCCTATCAATGGGCACATTATGTGTTGTTTATTGAATATCTTGCAATTGAAAGGTCTGATTGGGGTTATTTTTGATGTTTTAGAAATTAAAACCATAGATTAAGAACTTTATAGAAGAAAACTTTGTCTGGAAAGGTCATTTAGGATGCCTAAATCGATGTAAAATTTAAATGGCTTAACCAGTCTGGAGGATTGCATGACCAGGGGAATTTTTGTATGGCTAATCGCCTACTGTCATGAGCATAACTCTGGCTGCAAGTGCGATTGCAAGCTTTTGTCCTTTATCTATAATTGGATGTATTAGACCCTAAAACATGAACGTACATGAGTGATAAACATAAATGTATATGAACTAGTATCAAAGTTGGTCTATGAGTTGTCATGATTTACATTAATTACTTTGGATAATACCTATGTATATACACATTTTCATTATTAAAATTGTGCATTAATAGTTAAGTTAAACTATCATGATTATTAATTAATATTTACATGCTTAATCATTTAAATGATACAATGTGATAGCTTAAACATAAGAGATGAAATGATAATATATGAAATGAATAATGCCTACATTAGAGCTTGGTTGTGGATAGATAGGCATGCCTATAGGGTTATAGTCACAACTACTGCAATTTGACCCCATTTAGGTCCATAGTATATCCCCATTTAGGACCACAGTTTTAACCCTGTATGGGTCCATAGATTTAATACCTCTGGGTATTTATATGTTCGATACCTACGGGTATCCATAGCACCTATTATCCACACCCATAGAACTTAAATAGGCATTTCACAGTTTAAAATGAACAGTATATATTTGATGATAAAGAAGGACTAGCTAATAATGATTTATCAGTTATACGTAAATGTTATATGATTAAATATGATATGTTGTTTAATGATATAATTACATTTTGATATTGTTCTTGCTTACTATGTATTGAGGGTGACTAATGTGAGTGTTAACCCACATATCTTCTATTCCCCACTAAGCTGTATAGCTTAGCACAGGTGTTTATCCATATAGGTATGCTAGATAAGGCTTTGTTGTAGGGACAAGGTCAACAACCATAAAGCCAACACTAGTTAAGAAAATTTTGAAAGTATGAAGCTATTGCAGTCTTTTCTATGTATATTTTATATTCTATATATTTCTTACATTGGAAAAATGATGTAATAAGAATATAATGAAAAGAATAACTCAAATTATAGCTATGATGTCTTAGAACTTAGACTTATATAGCTTATCTTTATGTATGATTATAATGATGAATTATAGCAAATTGTATGATGTATGAACAATTGAGTTATAATGCATATGATTGTATGATAGCAGTACTGAAAAATGTATCAGGAATCTGGATAGGTTAGTATGGTCTTTATAGATTACACTGCCTATAGAAAAATTCAGAGTACAAGAAGATAGCACAAAAAATATTTCATGTCCAAACATAACCTATGACTGCAGGACTATTAACTAAATAAAAACAAACACAAATAAATTAAGATTCCCATATATATCATTAAAATAAAAATAGAGATACAACTTAGGTGTTTTCTCAAAATGCGAGCTTGTGTATGAAACTGGCCAATTCATCCAATTGTAAATAAATTCTTTGGTAGCCAATTCTAGTTTCATGCTAAAAGTTCACACTGAGAATCACTTAGTAACATTAAATTATAGATCAACCATTTCATATGCACCAGCATGACCCTTCATAATGCATTCACAACACATACATATTCCATTTAAACATATACATATTCTCATTCAATTTCATTAAATTTTATCAAAATGCTACATTGATTTGACATAGGCATCTAAATAATTATGGATAACTTTCTAAGATAGAAGACATCCCAAATAAAATTGTCTATTATACATTCGTAGATTATTTTGATGGCAGTTAATTTACTTCTAGCATAAAAAAGAGCAAATAAACATAGTTTGAAAATCCTAGCAACATAACCTGTATGGAAAATAAATTAAAATTGATGAGTAAGCATGTATCTAAAAATGATTAGATTAAAAAAATGAACAACAATAATAAAGATATTAGTTTGGAAAAAATAATAATCTCCTCATATGCTCTATGTCAGTATACAAACTAGTTCAAGGTATTTATAATTTACATTTTATAAAGTATAAATGTTTAAATAGAATTGAGTTTACATTTTATCAAGTATAAATGTTTAAATGGAATTTTGAATAGTTTAGGTACTAGTTTGGCAAAAACATATAAGTATAAGTGTTAAAGTTATGCATTAAAGGCCATGTGTTTTCTTTATTTTTATTCATAAAGTTTTATGTACTTCTTAAACACAATATGAAAGATAGACATACTTTACAAAGCAAGAAGGGCATATAGTTATATTAAAAATTTCTACTATAGAATTATATTGGAGATAAAAAGGCATGCCTTTTTAAATGTATAAGGATGCATAGAGGTGCTAGTAACTGAATTCACATAACACATAAAATACAGCTGGCAACTTTTAGGCCATTAAAGATAGTACTTAAAAAATTCTTTGAGTTCATGTAGATTCAAAATTAATACAGCCATTTATAGTAAAGGTTAGCAACAAAATTAATCCTTAGTCCTTACTATAACGAAGGCCTTATAAATTTTTAAGGCCATACTTATTTAATAATTTTACAATACTACCTTTCTTTCCATAAAGAAGGTATTAATTCTACCAAGAAGTTGAAGTTCCCTCACTTATTACAAAATGTTTGCATAGTTTCTCTTCAATTATCCAAGCTAAATGCTATTACTTGATTAAATAAAGTTGTATACCTAGAATCACAATTTAACATTCAAAGGAAAAATAACATCCATATTGAAAACTAAAAGCAAAAAAAACCAATTGCTCATTATAAATTCTCCTACTTATAGCATATTATTCTTATTTACTTAAACACAACTAAAGCAAAGCATGAACCTACTTTATGTTATTAACAAATAAAAATTGGAATGAATACTGGTGATTCTCAATCGGGGACTTTTTTAAGAATGGTGTGAAAATAAAATTTATTTGGAAAAGAGGTGATTTTTTGACTATTTGGGAGAATGGCATGATCCAGTCCAATTTTGCAACTAGCCATTATAGAATTAGAATGGTGGGACCCGTTAGTTGAGAAAAGTGAACAGATTCATGAAATTTCGTATAGCGGTGGGGCCCGCATCTTCAATTCGCAACACAATGTTGTGAAAATGGATATTTTTCTTATTTTTTGAAAAAAATATAATATAATATATATATTGTTGGTCTGTCTTTTTTTATTACTAGAAACCTAATGTTTGGTCATATATTATTTCACCTGATGGTGTTTACTTTCTACCTAATGCTATTCATTCTACCATTTCTTTTGATTACATTATTTTCAATTTTTGGGAAAAATAATTTAAAATTCATGAAAATTAATAAGAAAAAAAATAATGTTGAATAAAAAAAAATAATTTGGAATTAAAGAGAAAAATAGATAAATAATTATCTTTCTTTTTTACCAAATAATTAATTTATAAAAATCTTCTAAAAATAATAAAAATAAAATAGAATTAGTGCAGTGTCGATATTTTGTTATTTGGCATGGTAAATATAATATGAGTTGCATGAGGTCAACTACTCTAACAGTAAGAAAGAATTTCCAAGAGATGTCTATAGCCTTCTATTGTATCTATCCAGAAGTCTTGACTTGCTTTACAAAGAATACAAAGAAGAAGAACTTAGGCAATAATAGATTGACTCGTAGGAAATTTCTCGAATAAAGTGAAGTTTAATTTTATTAAGAACTCTGCCAATAATAGTTTGAGATGAAAAAAATGAGGCAACTCAGACTGTGGCTATGCATATTAATAAACATGTAGAAAGAATTAAGCATTTGGTATTATCCATGGGAAAGGCTGTAGCTATGCATATTAAAAAATTAATCTATTTGCTTCATGCGAGAATAGGATTCAGTCAAATGCTGAGCACTGGGTAGAAAGTAAATACCCTCTGGTAAAATAACATATGACCAAATATTGGATTTCGAGCAACAAAAAAAAAGACAAAGACTAACAATATATATATTATATTATTTTTTTAAAAAAAGAAAAATATCCATTTTCGCAACAGTGTGTTATGAAATCGGATATACAAGCCCTACTGCTATGTGAAATTTTATGAATCTGTTAACTTCTTTCCATCAGCAGGCCCCACCATTCTGATTTCGCAAGGACTGGTTGCGAAATTGGACTAAATCATGCCATTCTCCCAAATAGTAAAAAAATCACCCTCTTTTTCCAAATAAATTTTATTTTCACACTATTCTTAAAAAAGTCCCTCTCAATCGATTAGTTAATACAGATCCAAGGATTAAAAATTTTTTAAAAAGAAACTCATAAAATCCTTAAAAAACTAAAGCTCTACGAAAACACTTTTAATTATGAATCCAATAAAGTTTTTCAAAATTCAACAAAAATTGGGAGCTTACACATCTTTTTGGGGGTAGAGAAATGGCGTTGGTTGGTGGGCTTGCCCTTAAACTTTACTATACCCATCATGAACAGTAAAACTAAGATCATATAGAAATTGGAAATCTTGACTCTACAAAGAAGCTAAAAACAACCATGTATTTATTTAAATAGAAGAAAAATAAACAACTACGCAACACCTAAAATTGAAATTTCAAACAACAAAATGCCTTACCTCTGGTACAAATGCTTGAACATCCCCAAAGTGGCTACCAATTTTACATTTCATTAATTCAAAACTGTAACCATAAGAAAAAAAAAAAAGAAAGCATGAGGTAGTGAGCAAAAAGAATCTGATTACCAGTAAGGTTAAAGGATGGAGAGGGAGATCGATGTTTGGCATGGTAGTGGTGGAAGAACGTGGGGTTGACTCGATGGTAGGGGTTAGGTCAAGCAAGGAGGGGGTAGTGTAAGGCAGAGAAAAATCTCTGCTCTTAGGGTTTGCATAAGGTTGGTATTGGTAATTACTTTTATATAAAATAATTTTTTATTATTAAATTAAAAAATAATTTTATTTAATAACAAAATAATACCGATAGAACACATCCATAGCAATAACTTATAAATCGGTCACCTTATACTTTTGTTAGAATGAAAAAATCATCATAAAGTTCATTGCTATATCATCTAAATATAAATCTATGCTTTAATTACAGATGAAAAATTTGTCGCTATCTAACTTAAATGAGAAATTTATTTATCGACATATAAATCCATGACTAAAACCATAGCTATAACTTGGTGCCAACATTTCCCTCCATGTATAACTTATAAATCGGTTGCCTTATACTTTTATTCCCCATTTTTGTTGTTAAAGGCGACACTAAAAAATCCCTCCTTTTTATTATAGAATGAAAAAATCATTGTAAAGTTCATCATTATATCATCTAAATATAAATTGATGCTTTAATTACAGATGAAAAATTCTTCACTATCTAACTTAAATGAGAAATTTATTTATCAACATATAAATCCATCGCTAAAACCATAGCTAATAAACTTGTGCCAACATTTCCCTCCATGTATATCAATGGTATTTTTAATTCCATTGATAAAAATGCCACCATTTTTTAGCATTTATTTTTTCATTGATAACTTTTAAAATTCGATCGGTAATCTGTCGATAATATCCTTATTTTAGCAATTAATTTTTTTATCGGTAAAATCAATTTTTTTATAGTGGGTTTCCCAGGCTAAGTTTCACTCACTCACTCCCATAGGGTAGTACTCCCTATGGATAGTACTCATCCATAGGCTGAAAGTGAGATGGGTAGAATTTTATAAGAAAATGACAAGTTGCATAATATGGACTTTTGGATTAAATGGTGATCAAGTGATCCTAGCCATCCATATGGGTATATGAATAGTCTAAAAATCATAATTTTCTAGCAAACTCACTCATCTTCTTCATCTTTCCATACCATCCCTTACACTCCTCTATTTCTTTATATTTTCTCATAACTTTATCAACCTAATTTTATCTAGTTTTTCACCTTAAATAATTCTAAGGCCCTAATTTCATCGTTAGCCATCTCTAAAGCCTATTTTAAGTAAAGAAAGTGGATGGAATTATGAATAAAATGTTTAGAGCAAAAATTCAAGTAAGTTAATTTAGTAAAATTTTAGTGATTTTAATGGATTTTTAGGTAGATTTTGATGTAAAGATTAATATTTTAAGTATCTTTTAAATTATGGATGACGAAAATTAAGGAAAGAATCCATGAAAGAATTCGGCCAAGGTAGAATTTCTAAGGAAACCAGGTGAAATCAAAGGGAAAAGAAAGGTAAAGGTGAAAAAGGAAGAAAGAATAAGGAGAAAGCTTGGAAAATAAGTATGTGGATACCTAGACTAATTTATTTCATGTGATTTAGGTTATGTAAGCTAGGAAATTTATGTGTGAGTTGAGTTAAAATTAAATGGATGATAAATAAATAAATAAATGAAATTAGATGTTAAATAATGAGATTAGTATAAGAAATTGCATAAAACCATGTCTAAATGTAGGAAAATGGTATAGAAAGGCACTATGTCATTTAGGATCCTTATATGAAATATGTGTTTTAATTCAAAGTAATGGTAAATAAATGAAATTAAGTGATAAATGATGAGACTTATAAAGTAAAATGTGTAAAAAATATTAAAAATGGAAGATTAGTATTGAAACCTATTATACAAGTATAAAAAGTTAGGGTTATGTGAGGGATTAAATTGATTAAATATTAGATTATGTATTTTAGGCTTAGTGAACATGTTTAGAATGAATTATGAAAAGAAATTGAATGAGGATGAAGGAAAGTCTATTGGGGCCAAATTGAAGAATCCTTAAAATGGCAAGTATAAAATGAATTAAATATATAATGTAATGAGTTAGTGATAAATATATATGAATTAAGTCTTAAAAACATAATTAAGATAGACTATATTAGTTATGATAAGAAAAGACATAAATAAGTAAAAGTATAGCTAAAGCTTAATGGTATAACAAGTGAATACAATTGTATACAAGTGTGTACCGAATGTATACCAAAAATGGAGTGATAAAGCAAATGTATGGAATATATGAGCTAAGATGATATTTATAGATAACTCTATAAAAATAAACCATTGTATACAAAATATATCATAAAGTAAATGTAGATGAAAGAGGAGAAGTAACAGATAAATAAAGACTAAAAGAGAAACTAGAAGTATCTTAATAGAATCTTCATAAAAATTTTTGGATAAGGCACTTGAAATGAGATTAGAAACTAAATAAGATGAGAAAATGATAAATGGTAACTAGATAGTAATTGGTCGAATAGGGATTTTCAAGTAAACCCATAATCAATGGATGTAAAATGACAAATGTGAACTTGAAATGTGTAAAGAACATAAATATGGTGAAGCTGCATGGAAAATAATGATCATAATAAGATTACTATATAAAGTGAATTATGAATATGGTTGATAAATATGGATAACTAATGTATAATGACAAGTGAAAGTATGAGAAAAAATAATTAAGCATATAGATGATGAAGTAGTGAGACAAAATAATGTGTATGAAAAGATACTTGATGGCTATATCGTATGTGGTGCTTATTTGATAAGACAATGTTAAGTGATAATAAGTAATGATTGATGATTATAATTTATATAACATGAAGTTTGTTTGTGGCATGATATGAAAATATGAGCAAATATGGGATTGATGTGTATTTTATTGAAAAATTATGAATATGTTATTGCCTTTATCACTTCATAGTGAAACCAGAGGTATAAGATACAATAGCTAGCCATAAAGACATTCACCACATATGGTAGCGAGTCATAGCGACTGACATAACTGTATCGAAGGCCGATCCATACCATAAATATGAGAGAAAATTGAAATAAATGAGAAAAAAAAGTAAAAGAAAAAATAGTATGATGTGGTTAAGATGCCTTTTATTTGGCCACCTCAACTTATTTTGGATATATGGGTCCGTATCCCACATATCTAGCTCGACGGTTTCACCACTAGGTACAAAAAAGGAATTTAACTCGTAAATTATGGTAAAAAGTATATGTATATGTAAAATAATAATAAAAATGGACAAATATATAAATGAGCAATAAATATGTAAGGAAATAGTGAAAAGTAATAATTATATGGGATAAACATAAAAAAGGTAAATATGTAAGTTAATAAAGAATAGTGAACAAACATGTAAACGGATAATCACGAATGAATTAAATGTAGATTAAGTGTAAAAGAGAACAAAATAAAAATAATTGAATAAGCGGTGGCAAATATGTAATCAAGTGAGAAAAAGAGGACTAAAAAGGTGAATAAGTGAAAAAAGTGCTACATGTGTAAATATCACGAATGAATTAAATGTAGATTAAGCGTAAAAGAGAAAAAAATACAAATAAGTGAATAAACGGTGGCAAATATGTAATCAAGTGAGAAAAAGAGGACTAAAAAGTTGAATAAGTGAAAAGAGTGCTACATGTGTAAATAAAGAATAAATAATATGAAAGATATGGTTAAGCGATTAAAAAGGAGCAATATTGTAATGAAGAGAGAAACCAAGGGTATACATGTAAAATAATACTAAAAATATAATTATGAGGGATAAAATAGTAAAAAGGATGAGGAAGTATGAAAAATTAACTAGTAAGGACCATTTGGTAATTTGGTAATTTGCCACTATGTAAAGAAAGTATAAGGACTAATATGTAAATTGAATGGTGAAATTGTAATAATTAGTATAAAAAGGGTAAAACCATAAAATTCAATAAAAATTTGGGAGAAATGTGATAAGATAAAAATTAAGGACCAAAATGGAATTTTCACCTAAGTTGTGGTAATCAAATAAGTAAAGATAGAAATCAAAAGTACAAGGGATTAAATGATAATTTAGAGATTAAAACATAAATTTTAACTATAAAGAATGAAAATGGAAATAAACTAAAAATTATGAATGAAAAATATTTTTTGGTATACATGAATAATTGAAAAATGAAAATGTAATTACGAGAAATTATAAGGATAAAAAATGAGATTTGAATATTATAAGATTTATTATGTATAGGAATTAAATTTTAGAATGGAGACTGAAAATTATTGGTATATTAAAAGTAATAATAATTTAAGAAAAAATAAAAAATTATGGAAAGATATAAATTCAAGGATAAAATCGTTAAGAGATAGAGAAAAAATAGTTAGAAAGAGGTAAAACGGAAGTACAGAATAAGTTTAGTAAAGAAAGGGGCAAAATCATAAATAAGAGAAAAAGTTATGAAAATAGGGACTGAATTTTAATTTTGATAAAAGAAATAAATTTAAAGACTAAAATGAAAGAAAACATAACTTATGGACTAAAATGGTAAAAGTATGGTGAAATATACCTAAAACGAAAAAAATTAAGGATAAAATAGTAATTATGGCAAAAGATAGAACTATAGGGACACATAGGTAATTTTGATAAAAGAGGAGATCGAGATGCCATTTTGGTAAAAGATGGGACATAGATGTCATTTTGGTAAAAGGTGGGACATAGATGTCATTTTGATAAAAAATGAGATCTAGATGTAATTTTGATAAAAGATGTGTACATAAATACAATTCTTTCAGAAGATAAAATTGTTAAGGGTAAATAGGTAAGTTCACTCTAAGTTAAAAACAAAAGTGAAATTTGTGACAATTTGGTGTGAAAATATGGAATTATGAAAATTAAAATATTTAGTTAGTAAAAATAATATAGTTGAGGAATTACTTAGTGAAAATTTAGAAATAAGGTAGAATTTAAGAAAATATTAAATAAGATAACTCGACAAAATTTATTATATTGAGTTAAGTGTAAGTTGTATGTTAGATTGAGCTAGAAAATTTGTATGTAACAAATGAACATAAAATTTGATGATTGATTTAAATTAAAATAATAAAGACAAATATAATGTCGCATGGATATGAAAAGAAATGATGAAATTACTAGAAATAAGTAATCATCCCAATAGGGGCGTAACGCGACAAAGAATGATAAGTAATCTAATAATGAAGACTAAGCCAATTGATAAACAATGAGTCGAAGCATTGTAATCAAGAGTTAGAAAATAGTTCGAATACATAATAAATTATAATTTAAACAAAAAATTTAGCAACAAATAGACATTAGTAAATATGATATTAAATTGGCATTATGGTGGAAATATCACATGTAAGTATTGAGAATAAATTAATAGCCTAATACAAGAAGGTAAAATGGGATTAAAAGAATAATAGTGAAAATGACAACTGGTAAGCAAAATGAAAGAATATGGGAATTAAGTTAAATAAATGTGAGAAACAAATTAGTAAGGAATAAGTATAATACTAAAATGTAAATAAAAGTTAGTAGAAGATTTGAAGTCTAGATTGAAGAGAAACTGACTAAAGTCGGTAATGGTATAAAGGTAGAGAAGAAATTAATTTGATACCAAGAAATTTAGACAATAAAAGAGAAGCTAATTAGTTTTAGACAAAAATTTAATTGGAAGTGCATGCTTGTTTGTGAAATTTATTAGTTGGATATCCACTACCAAACATTTTATGCTTAGCACATAGTTATTTGCTGCATGTAGGTACTTGAAGATTGTAGACAAAAATTCAAAGGGACGGGCAACAGACTCAGATAAAGTTAGGCAATAAAGGAAATAATTTTGTGTTTCATGTATGGCATGTATAAGTAAATTTGGAAGTTGCATGTGTATTATACTTGAATAATATTTAAATTAAATTGTGATACATACGTAATAAGGTTGTTACATTTTGTAGTATCAGAGCATAATTTAGACAGTCTTAAGATCGAAAATTAAGTTAAATAGTTGAGGTTAAACAATTAAATATACATGAGATATTTATAGTTGAGGTGGTTTAGGAAAGTAAGGCGACCTATCTCTTCTATTGTAAAGCTAAAGAATAAATAGAAATTACATTAGAGCAAGGAGGTATAATGGAATGATAGTATTTTTAGTTGTTTAGTGCAAATAAATTTTGAGGATGAAATTTTTATCAATGGAGGAGAATTGTAATTGCCAAAATTTTAATTTTTGTGAATAGTATTTTTCAGGTCATAAATAGTGATATTGGGGTGAATAGTATCATCCAAAATCCGTAAAAATATTTGTTGACTAGTCGGAAGTACAATTAAAGATGAGTCTAGTGATATAATTTAAGATGAAATTGAGGTCAGATAGGCCTTCAAAATGGACAGAGAAAAAATTATCCAAATCGTAAAAAGGGCTAAACAAACTTTTATTTTCTCGAAAGTAATCCACATACCTCAAAAAATTATTTTGTTTATATGACCCTACTAGAATAATCCTAATTAATATTTAGAAGTGAAAAATAATTTTTCTAACAACTTTGAATTTTCGAATTTCAGATCGGTAAATTTTATTTTCGAGGTTAGAATATATCGAAACGATGTCGGATTGACTCGAAATTTTAAACATAGCCTAGTTATTATTATTTAAGGGTGATATAAAAACCAAAATTTTAGTTAACCGAAAAATTGATGCGAAATCAAATCAATTTTTAGGTTAACTGAACAAAAAATTTAGATTTACGATTTTTATTTTTAAAAATCAACAGTTAACCGTTGACTAATGATTAACCGATTTATATGCATTTTATAAATTATATTTTATATTTTACACTTATATTTTTCAATATTTCTGTAATTATAAATGTTATGATATATAACTTTTTAAAATATTATTAAATTACATATTTTTAATAAATAAACATTAAAATTGTTATTGTTGTTATTATTATTATTATTATTATTATTATTATTATTATTATTATTATTATTATTATTTTATTATTATTATTATTAAAGACCTCAACTATAGGGCACCTTACAATTTTAGGCACCACCAAAAAAACTTGTAAAAAAGGGCCTCAACCCTAGGGTACCTTATAATTTTGGTACTACGTTGCTATTCCATTGCTATCCCATCGTTATTCGATCATTCCCTCTTCAATAGCAATGAAATAGCGACGGAATAGCCATAGAGTACCAAAATTGTAAGGTACCTTATAGTTGAGGACTTTTTTGCAAGATTTTTAGATGGGATCCAAAATTGTAAGGTACCATAAAGTTGAGGCCCTTTTTTGTAATTAACCCTTATTATTATTATTATTATTATTATTATTATTATTATTATTATTATTATTATTATTATTATTATTATATGTGTAAAATTAATACTCTGTTGTTAGTTTCATATTGAATATATTTAATTCTATAATTAATGATGAAAATTTTATTTTTATTTTTATTTTTTTGATGGATATTGTATTTAATTTATATTTTTTTCATTTCTAAATCATTTTTAACTATTAAAAATAATATTACAAATTACATAATTTTTAAATTTTATATATTAAAATATTTTAATGGTTAATCGATAAATCAATCCAAAAAATCGAGTCAAAAATCGAAATCAATATAGCAGTTAACTGAAATTAATGGACTGGTTTAATAAAATTATTAATGTACCAGTTAACCAGTCCATACTCACCCCTAGTATTATTCCATATTTTGGATCAAATTTTGTGGAAATTTGATAAGGAGAACACTAAGATTAATAAAATGGTGACAAACGGATGACATTTCGGTTATCCGGGCTAAGTTTCACTCTCTCACTTCCATGGATTAGTAACCACCTATAGGGTGGGAGTGAGATGGGTAAAAATTTATAAGAAAGTGACAAGTGGCATATTTTTTCTTTTTTTCGAAGATGGCAAGCAAGATTCCAAAAGCATCAACTTGAAATGGCTAAAATCTTTTAATTATTTATTCATTTTTGGTATTGTAGAACACAAGAATTTTTCAAAGTAACCATTGATTAAGAACAAAGACATTCCAAAATATAGAGGAACAAAATTCTGGATAAATACAAAAGTAGAAAATGTGACTTTTTTTTACTAATCATTATATTATATTTTCTTGCCAACCATTGTCTTAATTTTTAGCTTTTTTGTTCTTGACATTATTGATTCTTCTGCAATCTTACCTCAAAAAATTTTTGATTAATTATTTTTCTATCCAGATAGTATGATTTTGATGATATGGGCCATTTGTTTATGAATGCTTATTAGAAGCTTATATTATTTAGAATCCATGGAGAATTTAACAAGTACTGTTAAAAATTCCATAGCCAACAGTAAAAGTACCACCCCAAAGGACAACGGCAAAAACAACCAAAAATGAATAGTGTACTTAACTAGTAATTCAAATTGGTAATTCAACAAAACTACCACTTAGAAAATCAAAGAAGAGTGGCAAGCGAAAATCATAGGTTTGGGATCATTTTGATAAAATTATCAGTAATAATAACAATAACCAAAGGGCTACTTGCAAATTTTGTGAGAAATTCTCTGCATGTCCATCATATATTGGTACTAGTTGTTTGAGTAACTACTTAAGTAGGTGTAAAAAATATCTTGCAAATTTAGAAAAAAGCCAAAAAAGATTGACATTTAAACCTTTACCAGGTGGAAGTTTTGCTGGCAATACACATACACTTTTACAATGGAAATTTGATCAAAAAGAGTGTAAGAGATGTCTAGTTAGGATGATAATTTTTTATGAGATTCCTTTTAAATTTGAGGAACATAAAGGATTTTGTAATTTTTGTCATGCTACGCAACCTTTGGTTTGTTATGCCATCACATTTTACAATTATTAGGGATTGTTATAATCTCTATAAATAAAAGAAATTGAATTTGATCAATTGTTTGAAGAAGTTATCTTCTAGAATCTTTCTTACAGTTGATGCATGGACTTCTATTTAAAACTTGAGTTATATGTGTATCACATATCATTTCATTGATGAGGATTGAAATTTGAATAAAATATTATTTCTTTTTGTCCAATTTCTAGTCATTCTAGTGAGGTCATTGGTTAATCAATTGAAAAGTACTTGCTTAATTCACTACAAAAAAATGCAAGATAGCGAGGAAAAAATTCCTCTTTAAATGTTATTTTTTCATAGCTAAATCAGCTTAGCGAGAACTTAGTAAGGACAAAAATTTTGTAACAAATATTATCGTAGCAGAATTTAGTGAGAACAAAAAGTTATCGCCTCGTTGCTAAATTTTAGCAAGGAAAAAAGTCGTCGCTAAATTTTAACAAGGCTATAATTGTCGTTAAATTTTAGCTAAAAAAAGTAGTTGTGGCTAATTTTAGCAAGAATAATAATTGTCGTTAAATTTTGCGAGGATAATATATTTGTCACCATACTTCTTTTCCTCATCCATTGAAGTTATTTAGCAACAAAATATCCATTGCTAAAATATCCTTGCAAAATTAGTTAAAATTCTTTTATAGCTATGTTGTAGTTAATTAGTTTCTGCAACATGCTAATCCCTCGCTTAATTAAAATTATTTTTTAATTTTTTAAAATTAGTATAAAATTTTCATTATTTAAATGATAACCCACAAACAACAAATTTATATTGTGATAGAAAGAGGAGTGAAAGCTCACATTTCACAGAAAATTTGGTCGAAAACCTTTGTGAAATCCATGATTGGATCTGAACCAGAAATAAATCTTCATCAAGAGTAACCAAACCAAAATCTATGGACAAAAATATATTTGGAAAACTAAAATTGTACACAAAAATCCTAGCTTTAAAAAAGAAAAACAATGAAAAGAAACCCTGTAAAGATCGTCGAGAAGCTATTGAGGGGAGAGGCCATCGTTCTTTAATGGAGCACTAAGAGATTAATGAATACTTTAGATTTGAAAATCAAAATTGTAATTTTTGTTAGTTACATGAATGATGAAATCAAAGCACAACACCCATGGAAATTTGGTTTCATTTAACTTCGTACCTTAAGAGGGATGAGAAGCAGTAGCATCCTTGGCAATTTGTCAGTGGAAACAATGATTGTAGTGCAGAATTAAAGAGATGGAAAACACCATATAAATGAAAAAGAGAGGCCGGACTAGGTAGTAAAGATGGATAGACAGAGTGAAAAGAGATTTAGGGATTTTTGTAATCGAGAGAGAGATTTTTGAAATTTTCAATTAAATCATGCTAAAATTAATCTTCATCTCGCTAAAATAGAATTAGGGTTTTCAACATTGGCGAGAACAAGGAACTCTCACTAAAATTTAGCAAGGAAAATTGAACAAACCAATGCATCGGCACCAGTTAGCCAAGAAAACTTCACTCCAAAATGCCATAGGCATTGGCTTTTGCAATTTATTCACTAATTAATATGATATATTTTTCTTGATAAGTTAGCATAGAAAAAGTCTCTCGCTAAATTGGCGAGCACTATATTCGTATCTAAATTAGCTAGAATTGTATTCTCACTCATTAGTTTATACCTCACATAAAATATAAATTAAATGTTAGCTAAAAATTTGTCCTCGCTAAATTGACACGAGTTTTGTCCTTACTAATTAGTGCATATATCACATACACCTTGAATTAAATATCATCGAGAGAATTATCTTGCTACATTGGTGGGGACTATATTCCTAACTAAATTAGCGAGGGTTTTGTCCTCACTAATTAATTCATAAATTACATATACCATGAATTAAACATTAGCTACAATTTTATCCTTGCTAAATTGGTGAGGATTTTATCCTCGCTAATTAGCGCATAAATTACATACTCCATGAATTAAACATTAGCCTCTCGCTAATTATATTTTTCTTGATAAGTTAGCATAGAAAAAGTCTCTCGCTAAATTTGCGAGCACTATATTCGTAGCTAAATTAGCTAGAATTGTATTCTCACTCATTAGTTTATACATCACATAAAATATAAATTAAATGTTAGCTAAAAATTTTTCCTCGCTAAATTGACACGAGTTTTGTCCTTACTAATTAGTGCATATATCACATACACCTTGAATTAAATATCATCAACAGAATTATCTTGCTACATTGGCGGGGACTGTATTCCTAACTAAATTAGCGAGGGTTTTGTCCTCGCTAATTAATTCAAAAATTACATATACCATGAATTAAACATTAGCTATGATTTTATCCTTGCTAAATTGGTGAGGATTTTATCCTCGCTAATTAGCACATAAATTACATACACCATGAATTAAACATTAGTGAGGGAATTATCCTCGCTAAATTGGTGAGAACCCTATTTTTAGCTAAATTAGCAAGGATTTTATCTTCGCTAATTAGTTCATAAATCATATACACCATGAGTTAACATTAGCAAGGGAAATGTCCTCGTTAAATTGGTAAGGACTATATTTCTAGCTAAATTAGCAAGAGTTTTATCCTCGCTAATTAGTGCGTAAAGCACATACATTATGAAACATGTGTAAGAGAATTGCTCTAGCTAAATTGGTGAGGATTGTGTTCCTACCAAAATTAACGAGGACTTGTATCTTCGCTAATTAGTTCATGCCATGAATTAAACATTAGTAATAGAATTATCCTCACTAAATTGGTAAGAATACTATTTCTAGCTAAATTAGCTAGAGATTTGTCCTCGCTAGTTAGTTTATAAATCACATACACCATGAATTAAACATTAGCGAGGGAAATATCCTCGCTAAATTGGCAAAAACTGTATTCCTAGATAAATTAGCGAGGGTTTCATCCTCTTTAATTAGTGCATAAATCACATACACTATGAATTAAGCATTAGCGAGGAATTACCCTCGCTAAATTGGAAAGGACTATGTTCCTAGCAAAATTAGCGAGGGCTTTGTCCTAGATAATTAGTTCATAAATTACATATGCCATGAATTAAACAATAGCAACAGTTTTGTCTTCGCAAAATCGTTGTTATGCTTTATGCCAAAATTTTGGCGCTTTAAATTAGCGACAACAAGAATTAGTTCTTGCTAAAATATCACAGTAATTGTTTTTCCACAAACCCCTACCAATATTTACGACATCAACCATTTTTCATTGCAATATGGTGCATTTAGCAATAAATTTTATTATTTTTGCTAATTTTTATCATAATTCTGTATTTTTTTTTGTAGTGATTAGGTTAGCCATAGAGTTTTTACTGTAACTGTTGATAATGCAGCTTCAAATGACTAGGGTATTTGGTATTTAAAAACAAGGTTGAGTAGTTAGGATGATAGTATTTTGAAGAATTAGTGAAAGGTATCTCAAGGTAGTGGGGAAGTAAAAATTGAGTTTGATAGGTATTACAATGAGGTGCTTGAGAAAGATAAAGAAGGTTTAGGTTAATTCATCAAGGTATCGAATACTTTCTACAATGGCTTAAGATTGACTGGCAATGCCTTTGTCAACTATTGCATTAGAATATACTTTTAGCACAACAGGCCATGTTCTTGACTCATTTCGGTCTAGTCTAACTCCTAGATTTATGGAAGCACTCATTTGTGGAATTGCTACATGAAAGTTTATAAAACATGTCGTCTGTATGTTTAAAACTTACCTGACTTTATACATCAATACTTGATATATCAGTACTTTTTTTTTCAAGGATATATCAATACTTTGACATTAGATTTATGATGTTCTGACTAAAGTAATTTAGTTCTATTATTTAAAGAGATCTAAATTATTTTTATAGAACATATTCTTTTATGATTGAAATCATTATTGTAGTATAAATTTAGTAATTTTAAATAATATTCACTATCAAAAATTTGACATATATATATATATATATATATATATATATTGTTTGCAATGATATGAGTGGGTTCGGTAAAAGGGGAATTGAAATGATGAAAAAATGAAAAGAAAAACAAATTTTAGAAAAGAGAAAAAGATAAAATTTTAATCAAAAAGAAATGTAGGCTTGGCCCATGTAGCTATACCAATAAAATGTTTTTGATCATTTAGGAGGGCAAAAAAGGCAAAAAGAGTATAATTCTAAATTTTATTTTATTAACTAATACATAATTTTTAGAATTAAGGGCTACCTAATGCTTTATAAAAAGTTTGGATTAATAATGCGGCTATGGTTTCAATTCAATTAATGCTTAAAAGTTAGTATTTGCAATTTTATTAAATTAATTTTTGAACTTGGATTTGATTTGACTGGAAAAAAATATAAATGTCTTGGATAATTTTGATAACTTACATATTTAAGAATGCGTCATATATAAACATAAAATATGATTTATTTTGCATAAACCATACAGGATTTAGACAGCACATATAATAAAGGATTATAAAACAAAGGAGCTCTTAAATACTAAATATATGGAGAGAATAACATCTTAATTAGCCTTATTTAACTAGTACAATTTTGAGCAGCATGCTTCAAACCTGCATTTCCTTCTCTCCTAAAACTCTGCACCTGTCGTACATGTTGCAACTCCTGATTTTACTGCCAGTGAGAGAGGGAAGGCAATTTTGGTATTTTTCCTTATTGCAAACTTATTGTCTTCCTAAGGCCTTGTAAAGCGCATTCTTATTAGGAGCTTGGAGAAGTCTTTGACTTACATGGGATTCCATGAAGTTCTCTTCTTGCATGGATAATTCATTGAAACCGTCACTCCACATTTTGTTTGCATTTCCAATGAGAAGTGAGGCTCTCCTTTTGGATACTTTTGTGCAGCTCAGCAATGCCATCACCAAAATAGCTAAACAAAATTATAACTTCATTTCTGCTCTTTTCTTATACTTTGGTTTGCTGAATTTCAGTGTATATATCAATGGTAGAATGTGGGTTAATGAATAAAAAGCTGTAGATCAGATTAGACATAAATATGTCATATCCACTAACTGGAAGACTCTCTTGATGCGGAACCCTAGGATCTAAAAATCCTAAAACCCTTTATCGTTTTAGTTGTTCTTAAAATTAGTATGCAATCCGAAAGATAGATACTTTAAATCTTAATTTCGAATTGGAGATTAAAACCTAAAGCAAAAATAAGATGAAGAACAGAACTACACAAGTAAAAGTTGAATAACCCTAATTCTTAAAACAGTATCAAAGTAAGAACACTCACCTTGACAAGCAATTTCAAAGAATAAATTCAATTCAAATTAATCAAAGTCTAATAATTCTGAGCTGCCTAAGTTACAGCTTTACAAAAGTATTTATAGGCAAGGAATTAACCTAGAGTCATTAGGATAATGGACTAAGTTAATTTAACCTTTGAACCTTCCTAAACTAGAAAAACTTAAATCAACTTAAAGAACAAATGAATGGGCTGCCTGTAAGGCCCAAACAATAAACCCAAAACTAAATATTATTAACTTAATTAAGTCTTACTTAATGATTATTGTGAATTTAATGATATTTTTAATTTGATTTTAGGTATTTAATTGAGTTAATTTTATGTTAATTAGGTTAAATTGGAGTTTAATATGTTAATTTTATATTTTTGGATATAATTGTAAGTTTTGGTGTTTTCAGGGTTTAAATTGAAGAAAAATGACTTAATTGAGAAAAATATAAAGTTTTGGGTCAATTGTGTAAATTTTAGATATTGATGATCAAAAGTCAAACGTTTAGTCCCGAAGTTTTTGACATTGTCGGGTGAAATTCCCAAGCAGTCGTGCAAATAGGTTCTGGATTAAAGAGTGAAAAATTGAAGTTGCTTGAAGGAAGGAAAATAGGAATTCCTACCTGGCCATGTGAAGAGAAATGACAGTGCCTAGCCGTGTAAAGTAAGAAGGAAAGGATGCCCGACCGCGTGCAGAGAAGAAGAAAAGAACTGTCTGGCCGTGCAACCCATTCACCAAAGAGCTTCAATCAACTGTGTAACTTTAACACTTGGCCGCACAAAAAGGAATTTAAATTCAACAAAACTTCCTATTAAGCTAGAGTTATTTTTCCTTTTCTATCATGGAAAATTGAAGATTTAGCCTATAAATACAATCGAAAAGCACGAAGGAAAGAAGAAGCAACAAGGATTAAAGCACTAATTCTCTTTACTTCAATTTAGATTAGTTTAAGTTGTCTTTTTCGTTAGTTTTTTAGTTAGATGTGAAGAGCAATTTCAAGAGTAAAAAGCCAGTTTTTTGTCACAATTGTTAAGGGGGTTTCTTAACTCTATGTTTTTGTTTCTTTTCTTTAATTTAGCTTTTAGTTTTAATATGAATTATGGGTAGTTCCTTTACTTTTGCTAAAGGCTACTTGATGCCTTGATTTTTATTGTAATGACTAATTGAGATTTAAATTTAATATTAGTTGATTATTTCTTGGTTTTAAGCATATTCTTGTCTTTGATTGTATTGAGATTAATTGTTGGTTTATTGAATAAATAACTAAAAATTAATTTAGGCATTGTCGTTGAATTGCATGTTCTTAGATTAACTCTTTAATGCTTATGCATAATTATTTTCTGAAAATAGAGGTAATTATGTGTTAATTTTATTGATTAATATTAGGAGAGGAAGAACTAAGAATAAACTGGAATTGAATTTTCTTGCAAAAGAGTTTTAATGAATGTTTATGATTTTAACTGGATTTTTATGCTAAGTATTGAGTTGTTCTTAATAAGGGGATTTAATACTTAAGAAAGATAGTCTTGTTTCAAGGTATCAGGCTTTATATTATTTGGTTTTCCATAATCACTAATATTTCTACAAAATTTAAGTCATTGCAATATTAAGTCAAGATAAATAGTCCTTTAGTGAAAGTTGTTTGAATATTGATTTTTCTTAATCCTGTTTATTTGCTTTAATTTAAGATTTATTTACTTGTTTACTTTAGTTTTTACTCATCAGTGTTTAATTGTTTTTCTTTAATTTAGTTAGTCTTCATCATTATAAACTCTGGGATTTCTTTTCTTTCTTTTACAACCAATTTTCATTTAAAAACTCAAAATTTTCATGCCAACACAGGTTTCCCTTGGGTTCGATATTAGAGGGTCATAATTATATTTCCCTATATTACTAGCCGATCTAGTACACTTACTAAATACTGGTCACTTAACTTAAAATGCCAACTCATAAATAGCCCAAATTTAAAACATTGCACATGTAATGCAATGCACATGCTCAATGCTTCTCTTCATGGTCCACTTTAATTTCCAGCATATGCACCATCATCAGTCCCTGATTAACTCTTCCAAGCTAACTCTCTCCAAATCCAAAGTCAATATTATCCAACTGCATACTGTCATGCTTGTGACAGAGAGCTTCTTTCTCCATAAAAGCTTGTATAAATGCGAGTAGTTTCTCTCTGATCCTTTTGGTTTTGCTCCTTGTGATTGGTCCCTCTAGAAACCTCAATAGATCCTTATAATTATCCAATCTCTTAGGAATATCTACATCATTCCCTCCTTTCTCGAAAAGATTCATCCTTGAATCCATATCCATATCAAACGGAGACAAATCAGAAATGTTAAAAGTAGCAGAAACTTGATACTCACCTGGCAGATCAATCTTATAAGCATTGTCATTGATTTTTTCCAACACTTGAAAAGGTTCATCTCCTCTCGCATCAATCTTAGACTTCCTTTGAGTTGGAAACCTTTCTTTTCTCAAATGTACCCAGACCCAATCACTTGGTTCAAACAAAATCTTCCTACGCCTTTTATTGGCATGGTCAGCATATACTTTGGTCATTTTCTCTATATGAGCATGAGTATTCTTATGAATAGATCTAACAATTTCAACCTTTTTCTGTCCATTTAAATTTGATATCTCATGCAAAGGTAAAGACGTTAAACCCAAAAGAGTTAAAGGATTAAGACCATAAACTACCTTAAATGGTGAAAAACCTATTGAACACTGAACAATTTGATTATATGCAAACTCAATCAATGGTAAGCATTCTTCCCATGTTTTCAAGTTCTTACCAACAACAGCACGCAATAAAGTTCCTAAAGTTCGATTAACTACTTTAGTTTATCCATCCATTTGAGAATGACAAGTAGTTGAAAACAATAATTTAGTTCCCAACTTTCCCCATAAAGCTTGGCAAAAGTAACTCAAGAACTTTACTTCTCTGTCCGACACAATTGTCCTAGGTATGCCATGCAAATGTACAATATTCCTAAAGAACAAATCAGCAATATTTGTAACATCATCAATTTTATGGCAAGGAATGAAATGTGCCATTTTACTAAACCTATCAACTACAATAAAAATGTTGTCTATACCCCTTTTTGTTCTAGGTAAACCTAACACAAAATCCATAGATATATCTAACCAAGGTTCGTTCGGAATAGGCAAAGGAGTATATAAACCATGTGGTTTAACTTTAGACTTGGATTGCGTATATGCAATACATTTGTCATAAATTCTTTGAACATCTATACGCATATGAGGCTAGTAAAAATGTTCATGCAACATATCTAAAGTTTTGAGCACACCTAAGTGTCCCATCAAACCTCCACTATATGCTTCACACACCAGCAATTCTCTTAAAGAACATATAGACACACATAATTTTCCTTCTCTAAACAAGTATCCATCATGCCAATAAAATTTATGAAATGCTACATGCTTGCATGTATAAAACATTACCAAAATCGAAATCAGGATCATGCAAATCCTTAATATACTCGAATCCTAATAACTTAGAACATAAAGTAGAGATTAAGGAATACCTTATCGAACATGCATTCGCTACCACATTTTCTTTACATTTCTTGTAATGGATTACATATGGAAATGTGTCCACGAATTCTATCCACTTTGATTGTCTTTTGTTTAATTTACTTTGAGACTTTAAATGTTTCAGTAACTTATGATCGGCGTAAATTACAAATTCTCTTGGCAAGAGGTAATGTTGTCAAACCTCCAAAGCTCTCACCAAAGCATAGAAATTTTTATCATATGTCGAATACCTCAATTTAGCTCCATTAAGCTTATCACTGAAATATGCAATCGGTTTACTATCTTGCATCAAAACAACACCAATACATAACCCGAAAGCATCACATTCAATTCCAAAAGCTTTATCAAAATCAGGCAAACTTAAAACTAGAGCAGTACATAGCTTTTCCTTAAGCATCTTAAAGGCATTTTTCTGACTCTCACTCCATTCAAAAGGTATATCCTTTTTTAACTATTTCATTCAACAGAGCAGCTATAGTACTAAAATCTTTCACAAACCTTCTATAAAAACTAGCAAGTCCATAAAAACTCCTAACCTCACTAACTATCTTAGGTGCAGGCCACTCTCGAATGGATTTAACTTTATCCTCATCCACTTTTATAACCTTGACTAATACTACAAATCCTAAAAATTTCAACTTGTAAGAGCAAAAGGTACATTTACTCACATTTGCATACAAATTTTCATCCCATAGCACTTTCAATACAACTCTAATATATCATATATGCTCATATAAAGATTTACTATAAATTAGTATATCATCAAAATAAACAACAACAAATTTACCAAGGAATTCAGGTAAGACATGGTTCATTAATCGCATAAAAGTAATAGGAGATCAGTTAGTCCAAAATGCATAACTAAACACTCATACAAACCATGCTTCATTTTAAAATTTATTTTTCATTCATCCCCTAACTTCATCCTAACTTGATTGTATCCACTCTTAAGATTGATTTTAGTGAAATAGCAGGCACCATGCAATTCATCTAACATATCATCAAGTCTATGGATAGGATATCTATACTTTACCGTGATTTTATTGATTGCATGACAATCAACACACATTCTCCATATCCCATTCTTCTTTGGCATAAGTAGTATGGGAACCGCACACAAACTAAGACTCTCTCTTATTTGTCCCTTTTCCAAAAGCTCATCAACTTGCCTTTAAAGTTCTTTCGTTTCCTCAGGGTTATTTTTATAAGTTGTTATATTTGGAATGGTTGCTCCTAGAATGAAGTCGATTTGATGCTCAATCCTTCTCAGAGTTGGCAATCCTTTCGAAATCTCCTCGGGAAAGACATCTTTGAATTCCTATAATAAATAAACAACGCCACTAGGTAAATCTTGGTTAAGGTTAGCAAAATTTAAAAAGTTCTCTTTGAACCAAAGTATTAAAAGAAACTTTCTTGACTCAACAGCTCTCTTGATGTCCTTCTCTTTTACATAAAGCACATTTTTTCTCTCTACACTCTATCTCACTCATGATGGATGTCATGCCCATAATAGAAGCCACTCCTTCCATACTTTTCTCTCATATGCATCTCTCTTACTTTTTCTCTATTGTATAGTCACTCACCAATGGGCCATATTCTTTCTTTTCTCTCTTTGCCTCTTTTCTTTCTTTTTATTTTGTATTTTTAACCTTACTACCCTTTTTCCCCTCAAGTGACCTTTGAAGCTTTAACTATTTCTCATACACTTCTTTGGGTATTAAAAGAGCTAAAGTGATATTTTTTCCATTCAGCTTAAATAAATACCCATTCTTATACCCATCATGTATGGCTTTTCTATCGAATTTTCAAGGTCTCCCAAGTAAAATATATCCAGCATGCATTGGAACCATATCACAAATCACCTCATCATGATATTTTCCAATTGAAAAAGAAACAATAACCTATTTTGTGACCCTCACTTCCCCATAATCATTCAACCATTGTAACTTATAAGATTTAGGGTGTTTCATCCATTTTGAGCCTAATTTGTTAACTAGTGTATTGCTAGCAATATTAGTATAACTACCCCCATCAATAATCAAACTACACACCTTATTATGCACCCTACATCTGGTATGAAAAATATTCTTTCGTTGATCATCATTAGATTTTTTCTTAAATTGTAAATTTAAAGCACGCCTAACTACCAATGATTCACCATGTTCAGCAAATTCAATATCATCATCAAACACAGTTTCTAGACTAGGTATAGAATCAGAATCACTTTCATGATTAGACTTAATCTCTCCATTCTCCATAACTAGCATAGCCCTCTTATTAGGATATTAAGATGTAGTATGCCCTACTCCTAGGTATTTAAAACACTTAATATCTCTATGCTTATTATTAGAAGGGGTTACATTAGAAATACTTTTTATTTCAAGTTTGCCACTTTTGTTGTCTTTGACTTGCTCTTTTGCATTAACAAACTTTTGAGTAGCTTTGCTATCTCCCTTGTTCCATCTTGAATTCCATTAGGATGTGAAGCTCGAAGTGTTACTCCCGATACTTCCTTTGTACTTTAATTATCTCTCTACCTTCATAGCTATATTCACTAGCTCTTTCATGTTAATGAAGTGTTGTAATTCCACTACATTGGCTAGTTCTCTATTTAATCCAATCAAAAAATGAACCATTATTGACTCTTCTTCCTCTTCTAGGTTAGCTCTGATCATCAACATCTCCATCTTCTTATGGTACTCCTCTACGGATTTAGTCCTTTGAGTGAGCCTTTGTAATCGTTGATGTGTTTCTTTATATTAATAACTAGGCACGAACCTCTTCTCCATTATCCTCTTCATCTCTTCCCAATTGGCAACTGGCAATTCTCCATTCCTCCTTTTTTTATTCAACTCAGACCACCAAATTAATGCATAATCAGAGAACTCAATAGCAGCCAATCTAACCTTCTTATCTTTAGAATAATTATGACACTCAAAGATCATTTTTACTTTCCTTTTCCATTCGAGATATTCCTCATCATTATTCTTACCTTTAAATGGTGGAATATTCATCTTGATGGCACTCAAGTTGTTATCCCTTATATCTTCCCTTCTTCCTCATCCCCTCACTAAATGAAATTTTTCTTCTTCTTCCAAATCATCAAGCTCAGCATCTATATTATCATTAATCCATCGACCCCTCCTGGCCATCCTTCTGGAATTACATGATATGCTCACTTCCAACCATTCTAACATATCATTCACACTACCTATAAATCTTTCAAATGTTCCATGCATTGCTTGTACTGAATATGCTACCTCTTCAAGAGTTATTCACTTCTAGTTAGTTTCTTTAGTCATTGTAGAAATCTTTAAAAAGTATTAGATAATACCTCATAAACACTCCCTCATGTGTTTACACTCAAGTAATGTCACTCTTCTCTCATGTTTCACTCAATATCAGCTTTTACCCACTTTGATATCCTCACATATTCTTGCCTTTTTCCACTCTTGTTCCTACTATAGAATTGTTCTTCAGAATCAAAAAGTACTTCAAGCAAAACTTAAGTAAAGAAAATAAGGAAATTCAATGAAACACAAAAAATTAAAGTTTTCATAAAAATTTTAGAGGCAAAGTTACCTTTGTCACGAGTGCTATGGTTGTAGCGAGCACGATAGACATGAAAAGTCGCAAAAATTTTGAGAAGAACCTTTCAAAATGTTACACACAAGATGCAAATAATGTGTATGATCAATTTTTATATGCCAATGATCAGCAATACAAAGAAAATTTATCACTCAAACAATATTTATGAAAGCAAAGATAAGCAATTGAACAATAAAGATAACTAAGAATGCAAGAAAGACGAATATGGAACTAAGTGTTGCGGATTTGGCTCCTCGTAAGGAAGAAAACCAAACTAGAGTCCTAAATTCTCTATCTCGATCGACGCTATGTCTACCTAATTTTGCTTTAAAAAACACAAAAGCTTTTTGTTGGATTGCAAATCTTTTTCGATTTTCTTTTAACTGAATGTTGATAAATACGAAATTTTTGACTATATTGATATCAACGATTTTTTTTGTTAATAGTACATGAATAGTACCTTGATGAATAGTAACAATGAACAGTACTGATGAACAATACCTACGGTTTTTTTAATCAGGTAATATTTAATTTAACTATGAATATAAAAAAAATTTAAACTGATAATTTTCGAACAACAACCTTAGGCTCTGATACCAAATGAAGTGGAACCCTATGATCTAAGAATCCTAAAATTCTTTATCGATTTAGTTGTTCATAAACTTTGTATGCAATTTGAAAGATAGATACTTTAAGCCTTAATTTCGAAGGAGATTAAAATCAAAAGCAGAAATAAGATAAAGAATAGAACTAAATAAGTAAAACTTGAATAACCCTAATTTTTAAACAACATCAAAGTAAGATCACTCACCTTGACAAGCAATTTCGAAGAATCAATTCAATTCAAATTAATCAAAGTCTAATAATTCTTAGTTGTCCAAGTTACAGCTTTACAAAAGTATTTATAGGCAAGGAATTACCTTAGAGTCATTAGGATAATGGACTAGGTCAATTTAACCTTTAATTCTTCCTAAATTGGGAAAACTTAAATCAACTTAAAGATTAAATGAATGGGTTGCCTGTAAGGCACAAACAAGAAACCCAAAACTAAACATTATTAACTTAATTAAGTCTTACTTAACTTAAAATAAAACCCAACTCATAAATAGCCCAAATTTAAAATATTGCACATGTTCAAGGCTTCTCTTTATTGTCCACTTTAATTTTCAGCATATGCACCATCATCAAGCCCTGATTAACTCTTTTAAGCTTGCTCTCTACAACTCTGAAGTCGACATTGTCCATCCGCGCACTGTTGCGCTCACAATAGAGAGCTTCTTTCTCCATGAAAGCTTGCATAAATACCAGCAGTTTCTCTCTGATCATTTTAGCTTTGCTCATTGTGATTGATCCCTCTGAAAATCTCAATGGATCCTTATAATTATCCAATCTCTTAGGAATATCTAAATCATCTCTGTTATCATTCAATTACCAACAATAATGCTTCTTAATTCCACCAGATTGTGGCAAGATAAACAATATTTGGTAATGTCGCATTCATGGGTGCCTTTTAAATTTTCTTCCATAGCAAATTCATGATATAATTGGATTTCTAGTCTTTATGAGTCTCCAATTAATTATAAGTATAACAATAATTACCCTTTGTTATTGGGACGTTTACCTCAAAATATTCTTAAATATTAGGATCATGATCTTTTTCATATATTATAATTTTAATATTTTCTAGTTTTATTTTGTTGATTTCTAACTATTATAGAAATATATTATATTTTAACTTTGTCCATAATTGAAGTGGAATTATTATATTTACAACATATTGGTATCATTACCGTTCGAATACATCAAAATAAAATGTAATAAGCAGCTAAAAACTAAAAGTGACAGTACGTATATTTTCATATCTAAATATATTTTAGTGTAAGTGATCTTACTTAGAACGATTCCATAAAATCAATAAAAAAAAAATTGACAACTAAGATAAATTGGTCAAAAAATGAATGAAATTACAGTTAGCATATATAAATGACATTTTATTATTGATTTGATTCATGGTAAATTCATCTAGGCAAAAATTTTTGCTAGTTTTAATTTAAATTAATAATCAGCTATCACGTTGGTGAACAACAATTTTATTTACTGGATGAATGGCTGATTTTAAAATGAATTATAACATTAATGAAAAGTAATAATTATATATGTTATATATAGCATACTAATGATTTCCTTTTGCTTTGTTGTTGTTGTTGTTGTTATTATTATTATTATTATTATTATTATTATTATTATTATTATTATCATCGGGAAGATTCCAACTATCGTTCAAACTTGCAATCTTATTCAATTCTGTCTAGTGACTTAGTTAACACCACAGAAAGCTCTTGCTGTCTGTCATGATCAGATGCTGGAGAAGAAAGATAAGGCAGAGATGATGCTGTGCATAATCGGGTAAATATGTTTTGATGGACTTTTTGCATGAAATTAGACATTGTGAAAGTATGGGCAAATTTTGGATTTTTTGTTTTCTGATTTTTAAAGTTGATGAAGGGCTTTATTGCCAAATCCTAAAGTTTATAGATGATTTGATTGGCAGGCTTCTTTATTTGGACCTGATCTTTGAAAGGACATGAATTTGTTGGCTTATTTAAGAAAATAAATAAATTAAAATATTATTTGCACCTAACCCATCCAGAGGCATTCAAGCTGACATTATGTTCAAATAATTAATACTTCATGTTGTGTTAAAACGACAAAAGGCTAGCATTAAATTTTGCCGTTTGAATTACGCAATTAAAAATTTGTGATCATGGTTCCTCGTCTCATCAGATGAAGACTGACTCTATTACTACCATTATTATTAGCTTCCGTTCCACGGCATGCAACTTAGTATTTGATTATTTAACTGAACATGTCACCTCATACTTGCCATATGCCAATCAGTAGAATTTAGTTTGAGCTGTTTCACATATATAATTTTTCTAATTTCAACAGTTTAGTGAATTTTGCTTCTGATCAATGTCTTTGAACTTATGAACTGAGAGCAAAATCAAAACACTACACTACGTAGGAATGAGAAACATGTCTATTTGATCAAATTGAAGACGCTAATTTATTCTACAGAGTAAATTTGATTTAACGTCCTCATTTGCATAATAAAAAACATGTCTATTTCCATCTAATTGAAGAGAGTAATTTATTCTACGGAGTTAATTTGCATGTGAATTACAGAATATATTCTGAATTGACTTGAAATTCATATTTCATGCTGGTTTCACTCTATCAGTTTGCTGCAACTCGTTTCATCAGTTCTCGTGGTGCTTAATGAACCTCACATTGGCTCATCGTCCGCTAGGAGTCTCATATGAGCCTTTTCGAGTCTCAAATCAAAGTCATCATTACCATTTTTCTCAGCAGTTTGTTGAAACTCCAAAGCCAATTCAAGGCTAAATACCACATCACCGATTGATGGCCTTTCACTTGCTATTTCACGAACACAACTCTCAGCAATTTCCATGAACTTGTTTAAAGAGACGCTTGTAATGTCACCCTTCAAGTGTGAATCAATAACATGAAGTTTATAAAACATATGTCGTGTGTATGTTTAAAACTTACCTGACTTTATACATCAATATTTGATATATCAATACTTTGATATTAGATTTATGATGTCCTGACTAAAGCAATTTAGTTGTATTATTTAAATAGATTTAAATTTTTTTTATAGAACATATTCTTTTATGATTGAAATCATCATTGCCGTATAAATTTAGTAATTTTAAATAAAATTCACTATCAAAAATTTGACATATATATATATATATATATATATATATATATATATATATATATATATATATATAGTGGGTTCGGTAAAAGGGGAATTGAAATGATGAAAAAATGAAAAGAAAAACAAATTTTAGAAAAGAGAAAAAAATAAAATTTTAATCAAAAAGAAATGTAGGCTTGGCCGAAGTATCTGTACCAATAAAAAAAAATTAACATTTAGGAGGGCAAAAAAGGCCAAAAGGGTATAATTCAAAATTTTATTTTATTAACTAATACATAATTTTTAGAATTAAGGGCTACCTAATGCTTTATAAAAAGTTTGGATTAATAATGCGTCTATGGTTTCAATTCAATTAATTCTTAAAAGTTAGTATTTGCAATTTTATTAAATTAATTTTTTAACTCCATGGATTTGATTTAATTGGAGAGAAAAATAATGATATAAATGTCTTGGATAATTTTGGTAACCTCTAGATTTAAGAATGTGTTATATATAAACATAAAATCTGATTTATTTTGCACAAACCATACAGGATTTAGACAGCACATATAATAAAGGATTGTAACAAAGGAGCTCTTAAGTACTAAATATATGCAGAGAATAGCATCTTAATTAGCCTTATTTAACTAGTACCATTTTGAGCTGCATGCTTCAAACCTGCGTTTCCTTCTCTCCTCAAACTCTGCACCTGTCGTACACGTTGCAACTCCTGATTTTACTGTCAGTGAGAGAGGGAAGGCAATTTTGGTATTTTCCCTGATTGCAAACTTGTTGTCTTCCTAAGGCCCTGTAAATCACATTCTTATTAGGAGCTTGGAGAAGTCTTTGACTTACATGGGATTCCATGAAATGCTCTTCTTGCATGGATAATTCAATGAAACCGTCACTCCACATCCCGTCTGTGTTTCCAGTGAGAGGTGAGGCTCTGCTTTTGGATACGTTTGTGCAGCTCAGCAATGCCAACACCAAAACAGCTAAAGAAAATACTATCTTCATTTCTGCTCTTTTCTTTTACTTTGGTTTGCTGAATTTCAGTGTATATATATATCAATGGTAGAATGTGGGTTGATGAATGAAAAGCTGTACATCAGATGAGACATAAATATGTCATATCCACTAAATGGAAGTCTTTCTAATTATTATTATATAAATGTAGTGACCAGATGGTGACCTTTCAATTACCACCAATAATGCCACCAGATCGTGACATGATAAACAGCATTTGGTAATGTCGCATTCATGGGTGCCTTTTGAATTTTCTTCCATAGCAAATTGATGATATAATTGGATTTCTAATCTTTATCAATCTCTAAATAATTATAAGTATAACAATAATTACCCTTTGTTATTGGGAGGTTTACCTCAAAATATTCTTAAATGATCTTGTTCATATGTTCTTATTTTAATATTTTGTAGTTTTATTTTATTGCTTTCTAATTATTATAGAAATATATTATATTTTAAACTCTGTCCATAATTGAAGTGGAATTATTATATTTACAACATATTGGTATAATTACCGTTCGAATACATCAAAATAAAATGTAATAAGCAGCTAAAAACTAAAAGTGACAGTACGTATATTTTCATATTTAAATATATTGTAAATCTAGTATTAAATGTTGAAATGCCACTAGTTTTAGTGCAAGTGATCTTACTTGGAAAGATTCAATAAAAAATTGGCAACTAAGATAAATTGGTTGAAAAATGAATGGAATTGTAGTTAGCACATATACATAACATTTTGTTATTGGTTTGATTCATGGTAAATTCATTGAACGGATTTAGGTAAAAATTTTTGCTATTTTTAAATTAATAATCAGCTATTACGTTGGTGAAAAAACAATCGTATTTACTGGATGAATTGCTGATTTTTAAAATGAATTACAACATTAGTGAAAAGTAATACTTATATATATTATATATAGCATACTAGTGATTTGCTTTATTATTATTATTATTATTATTATTATTATTATTATTATTATTATTATTATTATTATTATTATTATTATTATTATTATTATTATTATTATTCCAACTGTCGTTCAAACCTACAAATCTTATTCAAAAATGTCCAATGACTTGGTTAACACTTTAACACCATAGACAGCTCTCGCTGTCCGTCATGGTCAGATGTTGGAGTAGAAAGATAAGGCAGTAGAAAATTTTTAGAATGAAAAATATAAAATTTATAACAATAAACAAATAGATGGTCGGATGGCACTAACTACACTATCGCTGTTAATTAAATAACAATAAACAGAAACATTATAAACATTTAAAAATAATATCTACATATGGTAAAATTGATCCAAACTCAAAATTCAATCCAAATTTGCTAAAAAACTAATCCAAATACAACTCAATTCAAATAAATATCTGTTAGATCAATCCAAAATTAATTTATTTTATTATTCAACATAACTCAATTCAATCAAATACCCGTTCAATCAACCCAAAATTAATTCATTTCATTTTTCAACCCATTAAATCTGTACCCAATTAATTTTTTTTTCCAAAATCTCTCTTTTTTTCTCCTTTTCATCTCTTTCCAAAATCCTAACCTCTCTTCCTCTTCTTTACCTCTCTTTTCCTCATGGTCGACATTTCTTAAAGGTGAAAGAACCTTAATATATATATAATAAATATATATAGAAATTGAACATCGATGTCGTTAAATGATGCGGAAACAAACGACTTCTCGTCAAAGAATTTGGGTTAGGGTAGGAGGAGGTTGGCCATTGTGGCTTGTTGTTGCTGAGGTGGTCTATCCGCACCAGCTAAGCCTTTTGTTTTTAGTGTTATAATTTTATGATTAAGGAGTTACTTAATCTGGCGGCTTTTTTGTTTGATTTAAAGCCATTAAAAAGAAATTTGTTATTGTTTGTCGGTCTACTTATTTATATTTAGGTTTTCAACTTCATGAATAAGATAAATCGCTAATGATTTTGGCATATTAATGTTCAATTTCTACCCTCAGCTTTCAAATTTTTATATTATTTTTTTAATTTTATCATTAGCTAATTGCAAGAGTAAAATCATAAAATCCATAGTAATTTTATATCAGTTTGATGCTAAATTTTGGTTATTTTAACGAAAGAGCTTATTACGTTTGATTTTAATTGTTAAGAAAAAATACTCTGGAATTGTTAACAACAAAATAAAGTGAGAGACAATTCATATTTATCAAAAATCATTATTATCGGATACATAAATTAATTAATAAAAAAATTTATAATAATTTACATTAAACCCATGGAGCGATCTAAATTCATCCAATCCATTTGGATATTGATCCATATTTTTTTATATTTTTATGATCCAACCCATTAGTGACCCATCTATTAATGATCAAATTCAAATCCGTCAAATCCGTCCATTTGCCACCTCTAATAATATATGTGAGAGAGTGAACTGCTCGTCTATATTGTCATTACTTAGAAGTACATATATACAATCTACAAGAGAGTGGCGTGTAACTGAGGTACAGAGGGAACCAAATACAAAAGCAGAAATAGAGGTACAGATGGAACCAAATACAAAAACAGAGTTAGACACGAAACCAACAATTAGTAAAGGAAGAGTTCTAAACCGAGAAGAACTCTTTCTCTTTCACTCCCCTGCAAGCTGAAGAGGGAGAGCACGAACTTGCAGCTTGTCTCAAAGGAGATGAAAACGGCCTTTGGACAAAGGCTTTGTAAGAACATCAACTGTTTGGTCAACCATGGAGATGTAACAAACAATAAGTGCTTTGGACTTTACCTTATCGCGAGCAAAATAAAAGTCAATCTCCAAGTGCTTGCTATGGTGATGGAAGATAGGATTAGCAGTAAGATAAACTGCACTAAGTTTGTCACACCAAAGCACCGACGGTTAAGACATGGGAAAACCAATTCCTCCAACAAGCATAAGTAACCAGCTAAGTTCAGAAGTAGCAGAAGCTATGGACCGATACTCAGCCTCTGTGAAAGACCGAGAAACAGTGCGTTGTTTACGAGAGGACCAAAAGAGCAAACAAGAGCCAAGAAAGACTGCAAACCCAATCATAGATTTACGGTCATCAAGGCGTCCTCCCCAATACACATCAGAGTAACAATGCAATTGAGATAAATCTGTCTTGGAAAAGAATAATCCATGATCAATCATACCTTTTAAGTACCATAAAACACGCTTAACAACACTCCAATAATGCTCAGTGGAAGCATGCATGAACCGAGAAACTTTATTGATTGAGTATGAGATGTTAGGCCATATAAACGTAAGATACCGGAGGCTACCAACAACACTGCGGTAATGACTAGGATAAGAGAAGGCATCACTATCATCAAGAGCCAATATCTCAGAGGGATTTGCTGGAGAAGAGATCAGCCTGCATGGAAGCATGTTAGCCTTGTCAAGCAATGCTTTAATATACGTAGACTGTGTTAAGTGAAGACAACCGGGCGACCAAGTTGCTTCAATACCAAAAAAATAAGATAATTTACCCATGTTGCAAATGGCAAACCGTTGTTTAAGGAACACAATTAATTGTTGAAGGAGCTTAGAATCATTCCCAGTCAGAAGAAGATCATCAACATAGATTAGACAATACAGCTGCACATTACCAGACATAAGGTAGTACAAGGAACAATTCGTTTTAGAGCCAACAAACCCAAAGGATTGTAAGGTTGAAGTGAGATTTTCATGCCACATATGGGGAGCCTACTTCAATCCATATAAAGAGTTTTTCAACTTACAAACATACTGAGGATAAGTAAGATCTTCAAATCCCTTTGGCTGTTCCATGAAAACTTCTTCATGAAGATCACCTTGCAAGAATGCATTAGAGACATCTAGTTGTTGAACACGCCATCCAAAGGAGACTACCAAAGTGAGAATCAATCGGATTGTTGTTGGTTTAACAATTGGACTGAAGGTGTCAGTGAAGTCAAGGCCCGATCTTTGATGAAATCCCTTAGCCACTAAACGGGCTTTGTAACGATCAACAGAGCCATCAAGCAAGGTCTTTGTCTTGAAAACCCACTTACAACCAACAATATTAGCATGAGGTGGAGCAGGAACTAAATCCCATGTGCCATTAGAAAGAAGAGCATGATATTCTTCGGACATAGCTTGGCGCCAACAGGCTTACTTGGTAGCTTGTGAATATGTGGTTGGATCAACTGCTATGTCATGAATGACCAGCGCCTTAGGTTTTAAGCACCCTATCTGTGATCTGGTGGTCATGCGAAGTGGAGGAGAAGGAGCATGCAAGGACGGGGCAGCAGTGGAAGTTGAGTGAGAACCCAACGCACCAACATGAGCTGCAACAGGTGCGAAAGGTCCAAAAGAAGTCAAGTCAATAGCAAGTTGTAGTAGAGGTTTCCTAGTGGGGTCGAATAACTCATCAGGTGATGGAACAACAGTAGTATGCGCACTCAAAGTGGAAGAGATAGGTAGAACAACAGGTGGCATGAGAGGAGTTGAGGTGGAGGAAGGAGAATCGGCTGGCTGTTAGGAACGGCATGAGGGATACACATGCTGGGAATAGTAAGAACGGGTGAGGAGAGGAAAGATAACAGTAGGTGTAGGTAGAATTGGAAGGGCAAAGTGATGGATACCAAGTGTTTGATCATTGAGTGCCTCAAATAGAAAATCTTGTTCAGAAAATAGCACATGACGTGAGACAAATAATTTATGAGTAATGGGGTTATAACATTTATAGCCCTTATGCAATTTGCTATAACCCAAAAAAATACATTTAGTAGAATGGGGTGTTAGTTTTTGAGAAGTATATGGACATAGCCAAGGGTAGCAAAGATAATTAAAAACACATAATTGATCATAATCAGGCATTTCTCGAAAGAGCTTATTATACGGAACATCAAAAGAAATTGTAAAGGCAGGAGTTCGATTGATTACATGCACAGCAGTATCAAATGCATATAACCAAAAAATAGCAGGTAATTTAGCATGATTCATCATAGCAAGACCCATTTCGACAATGTGTCGATGCTTACGTTCAACACAACCATTTTATTCCAGAGTGTAGGGGCAAGATGAGTGGTGAGTTATGCCATGTTGAGCATGAAAAAAAGGTTTATAAACATGACCCAAACCTGCCAAAATACAGTCAATGAAATCATCATTAGCCATAGGATTTTGGAGAGTAGCTAGTTGATCGAACAGGCTCTTAGCCAGCTGCATATAAGTCGTGATACTGTCATTCTCATGCTTTAGTGTCAATAATTGCTGTCGAAATTTTCAAACTTGTGGTCAAGACCCCATAGAATATGCGGCATAAAGCTTATCCCAAGCTTGTTTCACCATTGTTGTTCCAATTATTTATGGCAGCATATTTTTAGAAATTGAAGAAAAAATCCACGACAAGATCTGATGATCTTGCTTCTCCCATTGTAAAACTTCATCACTATCAAATGGAGGAGCTACACCATTGTCAACATAAGAGAACAAACTGATGGAATATGACATGATATGATTATGGTAATCATGCAGTGGAAAAACGATGAAATCGATCATACATGCCAAACAATTCCATGACAAGAATTGAAACATGCAATTTTAGGGTTTTTAAAACATACAACTTTAGATTCCTTTTAAAACTTGAATTTGGTGATGACCGGCAATTAGGATGAACTTATATGCTTTAGGTTTTGATCACTAATTCCAAAGGAGCAGCCTTTATGCCACACCACTCTATGCTCACACACACACTTGCAAAGATAGCTTAAAATCAAGAGTGCTAGCTCTATGATTGTGTATTCGGCAATGGGAATGGTTTGAAGCCACAAGATCTGATCTTGTTCTTCCTTTAAGTTACTGTTTTAGCCCAAGAATACAAGAGAACAAGAAAAAGTTCTTTCCCCTTGAGTATTTCAGCCAAGAGAGAAAAAGAACAAAATGGCATCCACTTTTATTCATTTAATTCATTAATATATATCACCTAATTTAGGTCAAGTGTGAGTGCCGAAAATTAAGTATTAATTTCAGCCTCCATCACTTTCTAATTAAGAGATATATCTTAATTTAAATTCTATTAGAATTTAAATTCAAATCGCATTAGTCATTTAATCAAAACAAACTTACTTATTTAAGGTGATAAGTTGCCAAATTCAACTAATATTTTTAGTTTGAATTTTGGCTACTTTAATTCCTTCTCAAGTATTATATTTTGATTAAATACAAATTAGGATTTAATACTCAATTAACTTAATTATACATAAATAATTAATCAATTGAAATTAAACATATCAAATGCCAACAAATTTCTCTTGTGACCAACTGTTAACAAATTTGCCCAAAACAGCAAGCTGTTTTAGGCAAAATGACAGTTCAACATATTTGCCTAAAACAGCTAGCTGTTTTAGACAAACAACTTATTTGACAGATTTGCCTAAAACAGCTAGCTGTTTTTGGCAAAAAACTTGTTTGACAGATTTGCCTAGCTGTTTTAGGCAAAATTGTAGCTAAACAGATTTGCCTAAAACAGCAAAATAAAAGCTCTACAGTTTTGCCTAAAACACAGCTTGACAGTTTTTCCTAAAAAAAATATGTTTTACAAATTTGCCTAAACCAGCTTGTCTTTTTACCTATTGCATGCATTAATTTGACTTTAAATAAAAGTCCAAATTAATTTCCAATACACTATTTAAATATTTTAAGCCCAATGCTTTGTGTGCGATCCTATAGGTCCATTTATATTGGCAATGAATTAATGAAATAATCCACAGGCTATAAATATTCTCTAGCAAGATATTATAGCATTCCAAATTAAATGAAAATGCATATGGCATTTAGTGACCTAATGTAATTTTGAATAGTCCCTTACCCATAAATATCAAAATTAATATAAGGCATGGAACTAGTCATCCTTATATATATTAATTCTTTTCTTGATATTCTAGTGACACTAAACTCTCAGATAAATAATGATTACTCATTATTTCATCTCGGTATGGCCATACACTTCTCAGTTCACTGATCAAGTGGCCGATGATATTTTCTTTCTTATAAAAAGGGGTAATCCCTTCACTTCTCTCATGCTCTCTAACATGAATCAATGTATACCCAAGCATACCCGTACTTGTCACTTTGTTACGAGCACGTTAGGTGTATGTCAAAGCACACAGTAATTCATAAAGAGTTTCATAGAGATTTTAGGTCTAAGAACTCTGATACAAAACTTACATATGAGAAACACTTATGACTTATACCATGTAGTGTTCTCATGAGTGGATCAAATCCAGATACCATGTTCTAAACATTTATCTATGATCTCTAATTGACACTCTTGTCCTTATGATCCAGAAGACAGAACTCAACTTATCAGAGAGAGCATAGTAGTCTTAATTCATTTGTTATTCCCATAACAATGACTAACTAGGGATATTTAGATTGAAGTCTCATTTGTTTCAAGGTCTTACAACCATGTGCCTCACACATGATAACTTAAACTGAAATAACATTCTTGGATAGTTCTATCAATTGATATGCACAGGAATACAATAGATAAAACAAATGCCTCATTTGTCAACTAAAGTGTTTTATTACAATGTATTGGGGCTAGGGCTTACACTAACAATCTCCCACTAGCACTAGTCCCAATTGGGCACAGCCCTAAGACTGAATGCTCTCAAATAAGCTTCATGCAGATTTGGACGCAACTATTTCGTCAAAGGATCTGCTACATTGTTTTCACTTGCTATGTTGCTAACCTTGACATCCCCACGATCAATGATTTCTTTAATCAGGTGGGACCTCTTGAGTATGTGTTTGGATTTCTGGTGTGACTGGGGTTCCTTGGCCTGTACGATGGCCCCGTTGTTGTCACAGAAAATTTCTAATGGATCTAGGATGCCTGGGACCACTCTTAATCTAGAAATAAAATTTTTAATCCAAACAGCCTCTTTTGCAGCCTCACTTGCTGCAATATACTCATATTATATAGTTGAGTCGGCAACGGTCTCTTGCTACAAGCTTCTCCAGCTGATAGCACCACCGTTTAAAACAAAAATGAATCCAGATTATGATCTAGAATCCTGAGTGCTAGTCTGAAAAGCAGCATCGGCATAACCTTGTATGACGATCTCTTCTTGACCACCATACACCAATAAGTGATCCTTAGTCCTTCGCAAGTACTTCAAAATCCCTTTTACAGCAGACCAATGCTTCTCACCAGGGTCTTGCTGAAACCTACTGGTTATACTCAGTGCATGAGCAACATCCAACTTAGTACATAACATAGCATACATGATAGATCCAATAGCAGATGCATATGGGATTCTACTCATGTTGTCCCTTTCCTATTTGATTTTAGGGCACTGTTCTTTAGTCAAAGGAACTCCCAAAGCCAAAGATATGTACCCTTTCTATGAGTCTCCCATACTAAAATGCTTTAGTACTTTGTCTATGTACTTTTCTTGACTTAGTCCTAAAAGCCGATTCGATCTATCTCTATAGATTCGAATACCAAGTATTGTCTCGGCTTCACCTAAGTCTTTCATTGATAAAATTTTTTCCAACCATTGCTTTAACCTGTTGCAATGTTGGAATGTCATTCCCAATGAGAAGGATGTCGTCCACATATAGGACCAAAAATACTACTATGCTCCCACTAACCTTCTTGTACACACAAGGCTCATCTTCGTTCTTGATGAAGTCAAATTCTTTGACTGCCTCATCAAAATGAAGATTCCAACTTTGGGATGATTTCTTTAATCTATAAATGGATTTTTGAAGCTTGCAAACCTTCTTAGGATGCTTGGGATTGACAAAACCCTCAGGTTGTGTCATATACACATCCTCAAGTAAATTTTCGTTGAGGAAAGCAGGTTTGACATCCATTTGCCATATCTCATAATCATGATATGCAGCTATGGCAAGCAAGATCCTAATGGACTTGAGCATGACTACAGGCGAAAAGGTTTCATCATAGTCTACACCATGAGTTTGTCAAAAACCTTTTGCTACTAGTCTACCTTTGTAGGTCTTATCAGCTTTGAGTTTAAATAGCCACTTGCATTCAATTACCTTAGCACCTTTTGGTGGATCAACCAAGGTCCAAACTTGGTTATCGTACATTGATTGCATCTCGAATTTCATGGCTTCAGGCCAATTTTCTGAGTCTGGGCTCTCAATTGCTTCTCGGTAGGTAGTAGGATCCTCACGATCTACTAACTCAATAGTGTCACTGTCAGTGATTAGAAATCCATATCTCTCAATCTCTTGATGTACCCTATCGGACCTTCTAGGTACTTGTGTAATGGGTTCTTATTCCACAACGAGTTGTGAACTTGATCCCACTTCCAACTCACCCTCTATAGGAGCTTGTGGCACTTGAATTTCTCCAAGTTCTACTTCACTCCCACTGTCTTTCTTGAGAAGGAACTCCTTTTCCAAGAAAACAGTCTTGTGAGCAACAAATACTTTGTTCTCGGCTTGTGAGGAAAAGTAGTATCCCTTTGTTTCTTTGGGATAACCCACAAACAAGAAGACAGTGGATTTGGACTTTAGTTTGTCAGATGTTAATTTCTTAACATGTGCTTCACAGCCCCAAATCCTGAGAAACAATATATTGGGTTTTTTCCCAGTCTATACCTCGTATGGTGCCTTCTCAACTGCTTTAGTTAGAGTACGGTTTAGTAGAAACGCAACAGTTTCTAATGCATAACCCCAAAAAAAGGCAGGAAGATTTGTTTGACTCATCATAGATCAAATCATGTCCAACAGAGTTTGATTTCTCCTTCTGGACACACCATTCCATTGTGGTGTTCCAGGAGGAGTGAGCTGTGAAATAATACCGCACTCTTTTAGATGACTGTCAAACTTTTGGCTTAAGTATTCGCTACCTCGATCTAATCGAATGGCTTTTATACTTTTGCCAAGTTGTTTTTCTACTTCGTTCTTAAACTCTTTGAATTTCTCAAAAGTTTCAGATTTGTACTTCATTAGATAGACATAGCCATATCTATTGAAGTCATATATGAATGTCATGAAGTACCTCTAGCTTGTGTACTTAATGGTCCACATACATCGGTATGTATTAGTTCCAATAAGCCATTAGTCCTTTCACCTTTCTTGTTAAAAGGACTCTTTGTCATTTTTTCATGCAAACATGGCTCGCATGTATCATAAGACTCTAAGTCGAATGACCCAAACACTCCAATTTTGTAGAGTCTTGAAATGTGTTTATCGTTTGCATGCCCTAAACGACAATGCCAGAAGTAAGTAGGGTTCAATTTGTTTGATTTAACCCTCTTTGTATTAATATTGTATATGTACTCTTTGTTTTGTAGATCAAGGATATAAAGGCCATTTTGCAACATGGCATTGCCATAAGAAATGCCTTGGCAACGAATATGAGCATTGCCATTTTTAATAACAAAATCAAATTCATCCAAATCCAAACATGAAACTGAAATAATATTTCTGTTCATAGCAGGCACATAATAACAATTTTTCAAAATTAAACAAAGTCCAGAAGGTAAAGTGAGTTGATAGTCGCCTATCTCCATGACAGCAACTCGTGCTCCATTCCCTATACGGAGGTCCACTTTATTCTTCCCAAGTAACCGCCTATTTCTTAGCCCCTACACATTTGAACAAATGTGAGAACCACAACCAGTGTCCAATACCCAAGTGGTAGAAATAGAAAGGTTAATCTCAACAACAAAAATACCATAACTGGACACCTTGGCTCCATTCTTCTTTTGTTCTTCCTTGAAGAGAGTGCAATTCTTCCTTCAATGCCCTATCTTGTTGCAATGGAAGCAAGTGCTCTCACTCTCTTTAAGCTTCTGCGCTTTGGGCTTGGATTGGGCCCTAGGTGCACTCCCACTTGACTTAAACCGAGCCAGGTCATTCTTGGGTTTTACCTTTCCCTTTCCCTTTCCCTTAGCGAGTCCCTTTTTAATGCCCCCTTGAACCATCAATACAGGATTGGTCTTTCGAATGTTCTCTTCAACATTCTTAAGCATCCTATGAAGCTCAGTGACTGACTTGTTCATTGTATGCATGTTATAATTCATCATAAATGGATCATAATTATTAGTCAATGATCCTAAGATCAAGTTAGTGGCCAATTCCTTTGGCACTTGTACCTCAAGCTTCTCAAGAGTATCAAGATACCCTTTCATCCTGAGTACATAGGTACTAACAGGAGTACTCGCAGCCATCTTACAGGAAATTAAGGCCTTTGTTGTCACGAACCTCTCATGACGAGCTTTCTCTTGGAACATCTCCTTAAGGTGCACCATGATTGCATAAGCCTCTTGGTCCATAAATTGCTTTTGCAAGTCAGGCACCATAGTGGCTAGCATCAGACAGGTCACATCATTGGAGTCGCTCTTCTTGGTCTCAAAAATTTCCTTTTGAATCGCAGAGGCGTTCCTAGCAGGTTTTTCAATTAAAGGTTCATCCAAAACATACGATTTTTTCTCTTGCTTAAGAACTATTCTTAAGTTTCGAGACCAGTCTATGAAATTGGTGCAATTCAATTTGTCCTTTTCAAAGACCGATCGCAATGAGAAATTATTGTTTGAAGATGCCATTTTCAATCTATAATAAAATTTAGCAAGATTAAATGAGGTTTTATTTATAATCCTACAAACCGAATTAATATCCCTTTAAATAATTCACGTTAGTGATTTAATGTGGGCCAAGATCCATTTTTCACAACAACTTATTAGTCAAGTTGAGCTTGTACACCTAACAAGTTAAGTTACTTAGGTAGGAAAAACTCCAATCATGTCTCGTATATAACTCTTGGATCAAATGAGCTAATATCTTAATATGTTATAGCACAAACCCATTTATTAGTTGCCTAGGTTCGGACATCTCTTTCCATGTTAAGTCCAACCTACATTCACAACCCATGCCTCACAAAGATAATCAAGCACATCTAGGACTCCTAGTCTACGTGATCGATGATCGATGCCTTGACATGTTTCGAATTAGGAAGGCAACTTTGTGAATTACTATTTTTAGGGATTCATTTTATTACGGCTTACATGGCATACGCTTTGTCATCTATTCATAGCATACATATATAAATAATTGCATAAAGTAAAGAGTGACAAACATGGGCCCAAAAACCTACAACTAAGATTCTATACTATTACATAAGAATCTTTGAGTTGGGCTTCTCCACTCCGGTGTGCTTTGTCTTGATTTACAAAGTTTTCAAGTAAATTCAATTCTAAGAAATAAATGAAACTTTTACAATAATACATAATGGCTCGCAGGCCATATTTAATTACAAAAACCCAGGGCCCATGAATGCACCATGCATATCCATTCATCACACCAAACAAGCAAATAAATATACATAACATTCATGGATCAAACAAAGTTCAATTTTAATTAATTTAGCCAAGCCCATTAATGAAAATTGTGTACTTGAACCTTTAAGAGATGACCCTGTGATGGGCTTGGACCGAAGCCCAATGGACTAAATCATCTTATTGAATAAGTTCTCTTAAAAGTCCAAAACACAAACTAGTTAGATTTGTGCTATAAATAAACTCTAGTATAATTTTCAATTTTGCCATTTTTAATTTTATGTCATACAGCCCATAAACATAAAAAAAATACATATAATATGTATCAATATGAATTAAAACACAAAATCATGAAGAACAGATATATGATACACGACATGCATATAAAAACAAACAAATAACAAAACTAGTTGTTTAATGCTTATGTGATGCCACAAAATACATAAATACTTAAATCAATTTTATGAGTCATTTAATAATTTAAATAAGGTCATAAATATTGATTTAATATTCTGTATCAATTTGATCTAAATGTGTTTTTATCATTTTAATCAAAACAAAACAAACAATGTTGATTAAACATGTAATAAACACAAACTAGTCATAGTTTTAAGTGATTTTAAAATTAATCAATTAAATTGTCATGGACCAGAATTAAAAACAAATTTAAAATATGTCCAAACCTAATATTTAATCTTTAAAAATAACTTACAAACATGCCAAAATCGTTTTTACATTTAATATTTAAAACTAGTTGTTAAACTCACAATTAACATGCCAAATAGCACCTAGTTTTAATATTAACATGTACCATGAGGTATTATCAATTAAATCCGACCATTAACAGCTCCTAGAAAATCTTAGGATAGTATATTAACATGTCATATTAATTATAATACCCATCTAATCATTTAAAATCGTTTTTACATCAAAACAATATAAAAAACTCAAAACAGAAAATTTCAGCATTGCATGTATTTAAAATAACGATTTTTGATTAATTATTTCATGCATCTAAAGCACTAAAATAAGCATGATTAGGCTCTGATGCCACTGATGGAATATGACATGGTATGCACGCAAAGATCACGCAGCGGAAAACAATAAAAATTTGATCATACATGCCATACAATTCCATGACAAGAATCGAAACATGCAATTTTATGGTTTTAAAACTTACAACTTTAGATGCCTTTAAAACTTGATTTTGATGATGATCAGCAACCAAGGAGGATATCTTAGCCTTAGACCTTCACCACCAATGCCAAGGAATAGCCTTTATGCCACTCCTCTCTATTCTCACACACACACTTGAAAAGATAGCTTAAAACCGAGATTGCTAGCTCTCAAATTAAGTATTGTGTAATGGCTATGGTTTGAAGCTACAAGACTTGATCTTGTACTTCTTTTAGGTGCTATTAATGCCCAAGAAAATAAGAGTATGAGGAACAATCCTTTCTCCTTGTAAAAATTGGCCAAAAGAATTTTTTAAGAGAGAGATGTAATTCACGCCAAAACCTAGAAAAACTAGGGTTTCACGTTTTTCTCTATCAATATATATTATCTCATTATGTAAGTTATTAATCTAAAATCTACTACCTCAAGATAATTTATTTTAGCCTTAATCACTTCCTTAAAATAAGTAATATATATTGATTCAAACTCTTTTGATTTAATCCAAGATAAACCATAAAACATTATAATCAAATTAATCACTTAATTTGGAAATTCACATGTGCCGAAATTCCCTTAGTATTTAATGTAGAAATTTCGGCTATGTCATCTCTTAATTAAGTGTTTTAATTTGATTTAAATTCTTCATAAGAATTTAATAATCAATTAACTTAATTAATACAAGATAATTAATTAATTGAAATTAAACCATGTGGGCTGAATTTCTCTCTCTCATGGGCCAAGGTCCAATAGCATTTATAATGCCCATTACATATATTAATTTGACTTTAATTAAAAGCCCAAATTAATGCCCAATACATTATTTAAATATTTTAAGCCCAATACTTTGTGTGCGATCCTATAGGTCCATTTAATGTTGGCAATGAATTCATAAATTAATTCAAAGGCTATATATATTCTCTAGCAAGATATTATAACATTCCAAATTAAATGAAAATGTATATGACATTTAGTGACCTAATGCAATTTTGCATAGTCCCTTACCCATAAATATCAGAATTAATATAAGGCATGGAACTAGTCATTCTTATATATATTAATTCCTTTCTTGATATTCCAGTGACACTGAACTCTTAGATAAATAATGATTACTCATTATTTCATCTCGATATGGCCATACACTTCTCAGTTCATTGATCAAGTGGCCGATGATATTTTATCTCTTATAGAGAGGGGTAATCCCTTCACTTCTCTCATACTCTCTAACATGAATCAATGCATACCCAAGCATACCCGTATTTGTCACTCTGCTACGAGCACGTTAGGTGTATGTCAAAGCACACAGTAATTCATAAAGAGTTTTATAGAGATTTTAGGTCTAAGAACTCCGATACAAAACTTGCATATGAGAAACACTTATGACTTGTACCATGTAGTGTTCTCATGAGTGGATCGAATCCAGATACCATGTTCTAAACATGTATCTATGATCTCTGATTGACACTCTTGTCCTTATGATCCGTAAGACAGAACTCAACTTATCAGAGAGAGCATACTAGTCTTAATTCATTTGTTATTCCCATAACAATGACTGACTAGGGATATTTAGAATGAAGTCTCATTTGTTTCAAGGTCTTACAACCATGTGCCTCACACATGATAACTTAAACTGAAACAACATTCTTGGATAGTTCTATCAATTGATATGCACAGGAATACAATAGATAAAATAAATGCCTCATTTATTAACTAAAGTGTTTTATTACAATATATTAGGGCTAGGCCTTACACTAACACAATCTACAAGAGAGTGGCATGTAACAGCGGTACAGATGGAACCAAATACAAAAGTAGAAATAGAGGTACAGATGGAACCAAATACAAAAACATAGTTGGACACGAAACCAACAATTTGTAAAGGAAGAGTTCTAAACTGAGAAGAACTCTTTCTCTTTCAATATCTATTAATTTAATCACTACATAATTAATTAATATACTGATTTTGAATCAATTTTAATACATATTTAGAATTATTTTGTTAATTTTGTGCTCTTAATGATAACAAAAAAATTAATTCTTAATTGAGTGGATTTTAATTCATAGATCAAAATTTAATTAAGTGAATATTGAATTTAGCCAAAGATACGTTTTGATGGAAACTTTGCATGAAATTGGACATTGTGAAAAGGATGGGCAAATTTTGGATTTTTTGTTTCTGATTTTTAAAGTTGATGAAGGGCCTTATTACCAAATCCAAAAGTTTATAGAAGATTTGATTGGCAGGCTTCTTTATTTTGTTTTTCTAGAACTAATTGCTAGATTAATTAATTTAATTAATCATAAAAGTGTAGCCCATATTGCTTAGGTTGATTTGGGTTGACTCTATTATAAAGTGGGTTCAAAATAATATTTATTGGATCTGTATAAAATTTTAGAGTTTTTAAGGTTTTAGTATAAATAGAAAAAATCCTCCACTCTCCCTTCACATAATTTTACAGTTACCAAACCTAAAAGCAAATATATTCTGCACACCATTGAAAAGAACGACGAAAGGAGAAGGCAAGAAAAGATAAATCCATTTCATAAAACAATGGTTTTGCAATCTTAAATCAAGGTTAATACCTCTTTTCCCCTCTTATAGATCAAATCCTAATTAAATGGATTGAATCGATTGTTTTATAATCAATTTTGGAGAATTTTAGATTTAAGACATTGTTTAGAATATGAAACTATGAAAGTAATAATTTATATATGGTATTAGAGCAGATTATGATATTTTAATTCGTATTAAAGTTAAAGTTAGGGTTCATGAAATAGACTAAATTTTATTTTATTGCTTTCGCTATAATTTTATATGAATTAAATATTTAATTTCATAGTAAGTTTTATTATGGCGTTCTTGGATCAAGAACAAATATTATGGTTAAATAATTAATTAAATTGAGATTGTTTATTGGTATTTTGCTTAAAAGTTAATTAATTTTTGATTGAAAATTTATTAATTTTGCTTGGCTGAAAATCGTCCTTTTGGGTTGGAATTGATTTCGGTTGCGTTAAATGTTGGATTGATTTTCATTGTTGGTTTACCTATAATTTAATTGATTTGGAAGGATAGAACATAAACTAATGTTTGGCATTGAAAGGTTACTGCAAGCGCCATTGATTTCCGAAACGGAAATCAAAAGGTGAAAGATGGTAAATTACATCTTGATCCTCATAGTTTTTTGAACCATTAAAATTTGATACCTAAAATTTTGGAATTTTTATGAATTTGGGATAATTTTTAAAAAAATTTCGAAAAATAATGTTATAGTAAACAATATTAGAAATATGGGGTATTGAAAATCGATATATAAGGATGTCGGTATCTGACTTGATCGATGGGCCCCACACAATTGATTGGTTGGAGAGTTGGAAACCGGCTGAAATTAAGAGCCCCACGGCAAGATGAAAACCGGCAATAATTTGTGCTAATTTCTAACCTAATTTCTTCAATTGTTGGTTTAAGGCCACCCTCATGCAAAAATTCGAAGAACCAAACACCTGCTAGAAACAGTTATTTTAGTGTTAGGTTGTTATCTTGATTCTTCGGCTCATCCATCAATGATAAAATTTAATCAAACCATATATAATGTAACATAAAGCAAAAAAATATTATTCAAATTTAAGATTTTTCACACAAATAATAAAACGAAAAAAGGTTCGAATTCATCTATAAAATAATGGGCATAACATTAAAAACAAATTCCACAACAATGTGAGAATTTAGAAATCCTACAAGAAAATTATTCAAATCAAATGTTTTTCACATATTTTAAAACAAATTAATATATTCATCTACAAATTAATTTCAACGATTAAATAAAAATAAATAAATTCATTTTATAAAATAATGACTGTAATTTAGAAAAAATAGCAATAACATAACATGAGATCTAAGAAAATTAAACAAAATCATTCGAATTAAATATGTTTCACATATATAAAACAACTGAATAAACTAACACATAAATCACTTTCAATTATTATATAGAAACTAATTACAGTAAGTTAAAAAAAATACCTGTAATGCAGCTACTCTTAAATTGTCAAATAATTTGATATGCAATTTATTTATAATAGTTATCAATTTATTAAAAGCTAGTTTTAGTATCACGCAATGTACGGAACAATATTAGAATAAATTCTTTATTATGAATAATTTTCTCCAATTAATTATAAGTATAACAATAATTACCCTTTGTTATTGGAAGGTTTACCTCAAAATATTCTTAAATATTAGGATCATGATCTTCTTCATATTTTCTTATTTTACTATTTTCTAGTTTTATTTTATTGCTTTCTAATTATTTTAGAAATATATTATATTTTAACACTGTCCATAATTGAAGTGGAATTTTTATATTTACAACATACTGGGATCATTACCATTCGAATTCATCAAAATGTAATAAGCAGCTAAAAACTAAAAGTGACAGTACGTATATTTTCATATTTAAGTATATATATTGTAAATCTAAGATTAATGGTTGAAATGCCACTAGTTTTAGTGTAAGTGATCTTACTTAGAACAATTCCACAAAATCAATAAAAAATTTGACAAATAAGATAAATTGGTCAAAAAATGATTGAAAATATAGTTAGCATATATAAATGACATTTTATTATTGGGTTGGATTCATGGTAAATTCATCTAGGCAAAATTTTTTCCTAAAAAACAATTTTATTTAATGGATGAATAACTGATTTTAAAATGAATTATAACATTAATGAAAAATAATAATTATATATTATATATAGCGTACTAGTGATTTCCTTTTGCATTATTATTATTATTATTATTATTATTATTATTATTATTATTATTATTATTATTATTATTATTATTATTATTATTATTATTATTATTATTATCCGGGAGATTCCAACTGTTGTTCAAACTTACAATCTTATTCAATTCTGTCCGACGACTTAGTTAACACCACAGAAAGCTCATGGTGTCTGTCATGATCAGATGTTGGAGTAGAAAGATAAGGCGGAGATGATGCTGCGCATACTGTTACGAAATTTTTAGAATGAAAAATATAAATTTTATTTTAATTATATATATCTATTTATTTGTTCATATTTAAATTATAAATTTACTTCACTAACTACACTATCACTGTTAATTAAATAATAATAAACAGAAACATTATAAACATTTAAAAATAAAATTTAGTAATTTAATACATAATTAATTAATTAATATAAAGATTTTGAATAAATTTTAATACATACTTGGAACTATTTTGTGAATTTTGTGCTCTTAATGATAACACAAAATTAATTCTTAATTGAGTGGATTTTAATTCATAGATCAAATTTTAATTCAGTGAATATTGAATTTAGCCAATGATATGTTTTGATGGACATTTTGCATGAAATTAGACATTGTGATAGGATGTCAAATTTTGATTTTTTTTTTTTGATGATTTTTAAAGCTGATGAAAGGCCTTATAACCAAATCCTAAAGTTTATAGAATATTTGATTGGAAGGCTTCTTTATTTGGTTTTTCTAGACCTAATATCACTTATTTTGATTTAAGTTTCAAAATATTTATTTCATGCAGTGTAGGATTAAGTATCTTTTGCCTCTTTTTGCAGGTTGGTGCTCGCTTATTCAGTACTCATCCAAATTCGATCGGACTACTTCTTAGTAAGCTCTTCCTTATTCAATATTGGAAAATGATTCTTAGCTCAATTTGAGCCACTCAAACAGGGATAATAAAATAAATGTATATTTTTTAATTTTATTTGAAGCCATTTCAAGCCAATTATAAGCTATTTTAACTTTAAATCATGTTAGATTTATAAAAAGATTATTAAGTTATCATTAAAATGCATTAAAACTATAAATTTACTCATTATTTTACATACAAACTATTACATCTAGTAGAAAATGAAGGAAATAGAATTATTATGTTATTTTAGAACAACAATATCTAATTTATGTATAAAACAAGAATTCTTATTGAAAGTGAATACAATTTATTAAGTTTGGGCAAAAAGAGAATATAATGCATTTAGTTTTGGTAAAAAGTAGATACAATATATTCAGTTTGGAAAAAAGTAAATATAATGTATTGAATTTGGCCAAAGTAAATGCGATATATTCAATTTGAATACAATAATTTTTTAATTAATAAGTACTGTAGTACATTGTATACTTTTATCAATTAATAATATTTTTTTATTATTTTTATTACATCTAAAAAGAGATTAAAGTCAATAAAACTATAAATAATTGTTGTATTATTCTAATCTTAAATAGTTATTGCTCAACTCGTTTATTCCTACAATATCCAACATGTTTCAAATTTCGGGACTTTTTTAAAAATGGGTTCTTTTAAAAAATTATTTGGACAGATGGTGTGTGTTTGAGAAATTAGGAAAATGGGGTGGACCATCCCATTCTCACAATGACAAGCTGCGGGAATAAGATGGCACGATGGACAACAATAGCGTGAAACGAGACAACATCAAATTATGGGATCCATTTTCTATTCCCGCAGCCTATTATTGCGGGAATAGGAGAATATATGTTAGCCTATTACCGCAATGAAAAGCTACGGCATTAGGACAAATTCAGACCCAGCATTATAACCGAGTTGAAAAAAAAATTTGTCACTCGCTAGATATACCTCTCTGGCCAAAGAATGAAGCACGAACATAATATGTTAAGAGATAGAATGTCGAAAAAAATTATGAGATAAGGGTTTCAAATGAATGAAGTTTGCGAAAATAATATTTTAAGAGAGTGGATGTCGAAAAATATTTGGTAAAAAAATATTGTTTAATATTTATAATATTATTGAAGTAAATATATTTTTTAATTATATTTATTTTATTTTTTGCAGATATTAATTCAAATATCAAACTATAGAAGGAATATAATTCATATGAATAGAAGATTTTTGGAAATATATTTTTTTCAAATTTAAATGTAATTATGTATTTCTTATTTTTTAATAGACACTTATTATAATTTTTTTAAAAATAAATTAATTTTTCATAATATAATTAAAAAATATGTAAGAATAATAAATAAAATAATGACACATTAAGCTCTAATTTTTGTTGAACAAACCCTATCAGCTTCTCATTATTATATATAAATGAAAAATAATAAAAAAGTAGTAGTTGAATATTCTAAAATTAATAATATTGTAATTTTAAATAAATACGTTAGTTTTAAAATGATATTATTTCAATTTTAATTTATTTATGTATTTGTTATTTCTTATTAGATATTTATTATAATTTAAAAAAAATAAATTAATTTTTCATAATATAATAAAAAAATAATAAATTATAATATAATAAAGTGTATTTTAAGAAAAGAGAAATGTTATAAAATTATGAATTTGCAAAGAAAATTTTAAAAAATAAAGTGTGTTAGATAAATATTTTTATTTATTTCAATTACAGATAATTTAAAAATATCAGCATATACGGACTTTTATTTGCACACGGGTAGACAAATAAGTTATGGAGTTGCAGGCTTTCAATATGACGTATCGGATCCAAATGCAGTTACAAAGAGATTGAGGCTTAGAAATAAGTCAACTCTTCCTGAATTGAAACATAAAATTCATGTTAAGTTGGGTTTAGGTATAAATCATTTCATTTCAAGAATTATATATAAGAGTCCACTGTACAACTGAGGATCATTATGTTGGACGTTAGTGGATATGTCTGATGACGATGATGTAGACATGATTTATGAAAATTAAGGGAATACGATGATTATAATGTAGTAGAATTATGTATTGAAGTGACCAAGATAGATACAGGAGGTTATATATCAACGTATGGAATGGCTTATCCGGTTAGAAATGAGAACTTGTGCAATGCAACAGTCGAGGCTATGCAAAAATGCTTTGAAAATGATGCTGGCCCCAATCAACCAACACAACCTGTTAGTGGCCATGATATTGATATTTTTTCGCAATTCAATTACTGTGAGTTTATTGGTGATGAAGTACGAAATATGGATAAAGTGAACAACGACAATCGGTTAGCCACCAAAGAGTAGCCTGCCCTAGTCGGCTAAGGCAATCAGTAAGTCGTCGAGATGGTGACTTACTTGTAAGAGATGTAGATGACAGCTCAGGTCAAGGTCATTTACGTCGATCATATAGCCATGTTCCAGATGCTAGGATGAGTTAGCCAAGGAGGTTAATTACACAGCAGCTCGATGTTTGTATGAATCAGCCAAGGAGATCAATGAGCGAGTTCCCTAATGCAGTGATTAGTCAACCTAGACGGTCATTCAGTCGAAGGGTTGGTAATTTTTTTAGCAAATCCATATTTGGTAGAAAATTACGAGGTCAAATTACAGAACAAAACTATCAGTGACAATCAGTTGGTCCTAGTCAGAGCAGACCGTCAGTAAGACGACAAGATGGTCCATATATCAGAAATGAAACATCAATTGATTTGGCAGGCGATGACTATTATCACGAAAGTCCAGTTAATAATGATTATGTCCACCTAATGATGATGATGAGGATGTTACAACAAACCTAATTGCCGAAAGTGATGACTCTGATTTCGAAGCTGGCAATGAATCTTCTGGTATGCAATATGTCAGTCTGCTAGCATTAGTTCAAGTTAGCGAATCAGGAAATAATGCTAGCTTTACCTTTCTATCAGAACACTATACAGCTATTAATTTTGATGCAACACAACTTGAATTGGATCATGGTGGACAATCATTTTTCATTTTTAATTAAAAATAGCAACGGAATTAATTTCGGTTGCTAAATTAGCAACCGAATTGAAATTCCGTTGCTAAAATTGAGGGTATTTATGTAATTTTTTTATTTGTTGGCCTAGGTATAAATTAACCCCTCTATCTCTTCTCTTCTCTTCATCTTCGCCATCAGCTTTGAACACTGCCTCCTTCCATGTTCTTCTCATAATAGCAGCGAGTTCTTCTCGATCACCTCTGCCCTTCTTCATCTTCTTCTCACCTGAATTTTATGCTAACCTTTGAATTTCATGATTGTTGACTGGTTTTATGCCTTAGTCTATAAATAATACGAGTATCTCTATATTTTACTATCTTTGTTTTTCTTTTTTTGGGGGGAAGGCGAGAATTGCTTCAATTTTGTTTTAATTTTTATTCTGGTTGCTTGTTGCAGTCATTGATCGAGAAAACAAATATAAACCCAAGTGAAGTTGGGGATATTGTTGCAGGCACAGTGTTGGCTTCAGGATCTCAAAGAGCAAGTGAATGAAGGATGGTTGCATTCTATGCTGGTTTTCTTGGTCTCTTTCTTTCCTTGTCTCTCTTAGGGAATCTTGATTTTTGTTATTTGGGTTCATTGCTTATATGATAGTATCTTATGTCTGTTTCAAAAACCATGTCTGTTTCAAAAACCATTTCTATTAGAAACCATTCCATCCAGAAACCATAGAGAAGCTCCAGCTATTTAGTGGCGAAATTCAACGGTATACATAAAAAGTGAAGAAAATCAACCTCTCAGGTGATGGTTGATTTATTTTCTTCCTTTTTTTTCAAATAAATTTTCGCAATATGAAAAAAATCAACCTCTCAGGTGATGGGCTCTTTTTTTGATATATTTTTTTCTATAATAGCAACAGGGATACTATTTCGATTTTGTTGTAATAGCAACGGGGATACTGAATTTGGAAAGTGCATTGTAGTGGTGTTAAGTGGGGGTTTTTATTAGATAATTTGGGTATAAAATCATGGGGTTTTTTTTCCTTATTTTTATTCGTATTGTGCTAAGCATTTTTAGTTTCTCAATTATAGCTTCTCGAGATATTAGCCATTTTTTCTCTTTAGTTTTTTGGGTTATGGAGAAAACACCATGTTTGGCTGCAGGATTTCATTCTCAGATCCTATAGCTGTGAGACATGCTCTAGAAATCATCTCAGAATTGGCAACAAAAGATCCTTATGCGGTTGCAATGTCATTAGGTGATGTTCATGTACATTGATGATGTCATAATGTTTTTATTTAGGAACTAAAATTTCTTTCTATTCTGCTAAAATTTGGTTGTTCATTACTCCTATTCTGCTACTTTTTTTGCAGGAAAACTTGTACTTCATGGAGTTATGATTCCCATTTTCTTGTTACGATTTTGATTAAATGTTTTATGTTAACATGTTTATTTCTATCGATATGTTAAATTGGTTGCAATTATGATCATTACTATTCTCTATATTGTTATCTTGTAGTAATAAATTTAATGGTTAAATGTTTCTTCAAGTTTTTCTGGAATTTGTGTTTTCTGGAGTTTCTAATGAAGATGCTCTGCTCTAAATAGTTTTATCCCTTAAAATAATTCCTGATCATCCTTTTATTGTAGATGGATGTTATGCTCTAACTTGTTTTATTCCTTAAATAATTCTTGATAATCCTTTTATATGCAGATGGACATATAATGATGTTCTTCGGGACAAATATAATATGAAGATGGCTGGAATGAATGCCCCAATTTCTAAACCCAAAAGAAGCAAGAAGTTGAAGGATTGGGAAATGCAGAAAATTTGTTTTGGCATTCATGCAGAAGTCACTCTTGCTGGGTTGTTTTTATTACAAGATAAGAAAGAGGTGCCTGAATTAATATTTAACAGGCAATTATTGTAGTATTAGTTATGAAGATGCACATCTCTACCTTTTTAGTAGCATTTTTAAATTCCTATTACTGAACAATCTCAGAATACAAATATTAGGGTGCTGATGTAATATGTATAAATGTTTTTGCCTGCATTACTCAAGTGCATGGAAGTTTCTTCTGCCCGCATATAAATGCGATTGGCTATCTTGATGAAAAAACAGTTATTTCTTCAGAAAAGGGGTCTCACAAATTTTGCCCAATGGTTTCACTCTTAAAGTCAGTTTTATCTGTAGCTCAGTAAAGATACTTTTTTTTGGTTTACTTTCCTGATCTTATTAAATGTTTGTGGCTTTTTTCACTCTCTGATACAAGCTTAATCCACGTGCTTTAAAGCTGATGAATAAAATGTAAATGCCATGTAGATATCTGAGATTAAAATGGCAATAATGGACCCAGTTGCTGATTACTTGGAACTAATGGAGGTGAGAAATAAATAATATCCAGCTTTTGTTAGCAAATCATGCTAATTAATCATTAATACTTGTGAGATTTTTTGTAGAGTGTATTGGATTTTGAGCTCATTAAAAGTCTGCTTTCACATTTTGATATATTTGTGTCCTTTACCAAGTGGTAGTAGTTTCTAGTCATAGTGTTGGCTGGTAGTTTCAAAAATCAACCTATGTCTTTTAATGTTTTGATGCATAAAGACTGCCCCTTGTCTTCTTGTTGTTTCCTTTCTAGACATACTCTTTTATCCTTTCCATTTTTTTTGCTTTCAGTTTATTTGTGTTGGAGAGATTTGGATTTGAAGAAATTATTAGATTTCTCTCTTCTTTGGCTATGGCTGGTTCGTCATTATAGGATCCCTTCTCTGTTGTTTTTTTCCTTTCTTTAGCTGTTATTCTCTTGGTTGGTAGTAAGGTTGGTGCTCTAGGTGATATTATAACTATTGCTCGTGACAAGAGCAAGATCACTGTAACTTCTGATTCTAACTTCTCCAAAAGGTAATTAACTCTCCTTTTAATTTCCTCTTTATTTCTCTAATAGTAAATTTGCTAATTTTTTTCATTTTAATGTTACCCTTTTGTTTATTTTGAGGGAATTGGATGGAAATGGAATTAATTAAACCTAGATTCTTAGTTTCCCTTCAAAGCTCAAAATTAGAATTCTTGAAGTTCAGAATTGAAGTTCCAACTATATATATTTATACAACTATTGTTCATGAGCTTGGGCAGTTTTGGAGGGGTGAGGAAAATTGAGTTTGTCTGGAGTTTGATTATTGATAAGATGTACAATGTTGTAATAATTAAGTTATGTTAATGATGTAATTAGTTTTCTAATTACATTCTTGCAAAATGGTTGCTAAAAGCGATCTCGTCAATTATAGATATAGTCTATGTGCACACTACAATTACAGAGTGTGTATTTGGGGAAAATGAATTTGATTATGAACACAAGTTAAATGTTATGTTTGACTACTTACAATTTTTATAGCACGGAATGCATATTAGCCATGTGGTTGAATTTGAAAGAGGACGTAATTAACCTATCCCTATTTTTTATATAGGTTGGAGAGTGCTTTTAGTAGTTTCTCTGGGCCCGTACTGCATGCAGCAGCAAGAGTTGTGCAAGAGATGGGTAAAAGTCGAGCTGCTACCTTTGCTTTTGCCTTCCTTATTTTTTATACAGGTTGGAGTGATCTTCTCCCAACTTCTTTTACATTCAGTTATTTTTTATCTCTATTCCCTAATTCACAATCTAGTTGCAATTCTTTGGGTGGCTTTTGTTTTGTTGATAGCATCATTTATTGGTGGTATCTGTAACTTTCTTACTCTTGCCTACATTGGTAACCTCTTCACTATCCAATATTTATTGGTGGTATCTGCAACTTTCTTACTCTTGCACCCAAATGGTTTTTCTAAACTTATAGATGCAACTTTTTGGAATCAACTCTGGTGTCTAAAAATTCCTCCAAAGCTATTGATTTTTTTTATTTTTTCTGGAGAGTTATGTCAAATTGTTTGCCTATTAATTCCTTGACGTCAAGACATGTTGATGTGACTGCACAATTTTCGATTTGTGGTCTAGCTGTGGAAACAGTGGAGCATATTTCGGTGGAATGTATTTTTGCTGAAGATTGTGCAGGTTATTTGGATTTCTTTTTCCTTGATGATGTTTCAGAAGGTGTCAAGCATTGGTTTGTTGGTTGTTTGATTAATTTGTCAATGGAGAATTGTGCAAAATTAGCTATTCTTTGTTGGGGGATTTGGAAGGAAAGAAATAATGCAGTCTAGTAGCACCAAATTCGATGGTTTTCAAATGTTATTGTACTTCTTCTGTCCTTCTAATTTAATCAATGGCTGCTTGTTCACAACACCAAATGGGCCTTTCATCTTTTATGGCCAGCATCTCATTTTCTTCGGTTCTGCTAGCAACAATTTCATTCTGTTTTGCAGTCCATTTTCTATTTGAGTTCAAAGTGTCCATTAGTATCAGCTTTCAGTCAGAATTGTCCAAGTGGCAAAAAAAATCTGATCCAATAACTCTAAGACTGTGGGTAAGAATTATCTCTATATTTCGCTATAGAGGCAATCTAATAGTTGTATCTAACACACTTTTTTTAACGTTCAGCTGGCTATGGAAACTCTACCACTTGAACTTTTATATTTGATTTGTGTTGCACAATTTATTGCTTAAATTTAGTAAAAGATTAAACAATCATCATGCAACTATGAAGTATATGGCCATAAAAAAACATTTTTTCCTAACATTTCATGGCTCATGATTATCTTGAAGTTCGAGAATTTAACTACTTTTAACTTACATTAGCTAATTTATTAATTTTTTTTCTTAAATGGGATCAGGTTATGAATTCATGGTGAAGCTAAAATCTAATAATTGTGGTTTGGGACAAAAAAATTCATCTTTAACTCTTTCTTCTATAAGAATAGAAATTAATGCCTTGAAAAAAAACATTATAAAATTGTTTTCTTGATCTTAATGTAGCTTGTTTTATGAATTAGAGATATTTCTTTGGTATGTCTCCTGGTTTATCCGGATACGCTGAAGGATTGAAGTCATTCTCCCGACCTTGCTATGGACAATCCATTATACCAAAACCCAGGTAAATATTTTTAAATTATCTATACAACACTTGACTTTTAATGCATTTGATAACTGCTTCGGTTGAAAATTTATGCTTGCATTATTGGTCTATGCTCTGGTTTCTTGAAACAGAAATCTGGCTGTTGCTTTCATGTGGTTTTGTAATGCCCCAAAACCCAAGCCGGTTCATAAGACTAGTAAATTGGAGATTATATATTGGAAATTAGTATTTTGATATCGGTTTGCAAGGGTTGATTTATCAAGAATGCGGTATGAAATAAGTTTCTATGTTGAAGCCAATTATATAAATTGTGTTAATATGACTTGTATATAAAGAAATTTTTAGTATATGTATAAATTACATGAGGGATTATAAGAATTTGTTGTAAATAGGCATGTAAGTTAAATATCATATGAATTCAATGAGTTGTGTGGATGAGCTATAAATGAACTGTGCTTGAGTGGTGGTGATTGTGTTAAGATGAAATTATAGAAGTGTTGTGTTGTTGATGGAAGTTCTGGAGCTGGAGGAATGATATTAGGAGTGTAAAATTAAGTTTTTTGCAGGTTTGGGTAGCATAAATTTTAAGTTGTCATGCTGCCAAAATTTTATTTAAATGCATAGTAAAATTAATAGCAGTTGAAATGACAATTAATTGAGGTTTTGAAAGTAGTTATATAATCTTAGAAATGTTTTATATTCTTTTCCACAGGAAGTAGCCATTAATAAAGGGAGATCCTGTCAAAATTTTGATAGAAGAAATAATATGATAAATTAATAAACTTTTTAAATGTAGTCAAACCTTAGAGTTGATCCTCACAAAAAGATCCAAACCCGTGTGTGACATTTGGTATCCGGGTCTTTTAACTGGTCAGGTATAGGGTGTTACATTAAGTGGTATCAGAGCCAGGTTTAGGCGTTTCTCGGCCTGGACCGATAAAATCTAGTTAAGATGAAAGTTGTGACACTCTGTTTACCTGTCAGGACTTCCTGACATTGAGAGCAATGATTTAAATATTACCTGCTTGGGAATGGACAATATGTATTGCCAATACATAAGATGTGTATTAATAAGGCGTTATATGTATAACGCATATTACATATTTTGTGTCAGCACTATTTGACTAATCATAATGGCCTAAACTGTTGTACATATGCTTTAGTTGAAAGGAATTGTTGGGTTACAATTAGATATTAAGGAAAGTAAGTTAATAAAATATAAGTGTATATACCGTTACGCATTAAAGGAAATGTGATCCGGAAGGAGAGCCTCTTTATTATCATGATGGATTTAATATTGATACAATATTATATTGGCAATTATAATTAGTAGCTAATAAGAGTTTATATAAAGTTATACCAATGACAGAGGTGAAATAATAATCAAGTATGTACTGTTAAGAGCTATTTAAAATTGACTCAGGACTGTTAAAAGGATTATCCTAACATAGGAAGAGGAGTTTTTATGAATATGATATGTGAGTAGCCGATTAAAATTGATGACGAAATACGGTTTCTCCTAAATTCATTGGCTAGACTGGAATTCTCACCGATTCAGAGGTTGTAACTCATAGAACTTTATCCAAGCCATGAGCATGTAGTACTTCCACCTAAAGGTTTGGAACACTATATCTCGGTTCTTATATGATGTGAGGCTAGAATTTGTTGATCCTAAATCTTTTGTATTACAGGAAGGAAAAAAGGGTTATGTATATGACTTTTTCATATAAAAAAAAGAGACTATTTTTCCTTTTTCTATTTCTCTCACAACCAAAATATGGAGTATTGCTATTGATGGCTGGTGGTCTTCATGCAACACGAGAACACAGTTAAATTGTTTGTAAATTTGCACAAGAAGTACTAAACTGATTAAGTGGATTTGTCAAATTTTTAGAAATTATAAGGAGCAAACCAACCGGATAGGGACTTTGATTATTGTTGTAAATGTGTAACCGTTAAATATTGACAGAGTAGAGCAACTAGTGAACTCCTTTGAAGAATTTTATCATATTATTGATAGGAGTTATGTAATAATTTAGTTGGTAGCAACGAGTGCTATCATGAAGGGCCAAGGACAGACATTCATGCTTTCTCATTAAATAAATTTCGAGGGCAAAATTTTTTGTTAAGAGGGGTAGAACTATAACGCCCCAAAACCCAACCCGGTTCATAAGACTAGTAAATTGGAGATTATATATTGGAAATTAGTATTTTGAATCCGGTTTGCAAGGGTCGATTTATTAAGAATGCGGTATGAACTAAGTTTCTACGTTGAAGCCAATTATATAAATTGTGTTAATGTGACTTGTATATAAAGAAATTTTTAGTATATGTATAAATTACATGAGGGATTATAAGAATTTGTTGTAAATAGGCATGTAAGTTAAATATCATATGAATTCAGTGAGTTTTGTGGATGAGCTTTAAATGAACTGTGCTTGAGTGGTGGTGATTGTGTTAAGATGAAATTATAGAAGTGTTGTATTGTTGATGGAAGTTCTAGAGCTGGAGGAATGATATTGGGAGTGTAAAATTAAGTTTTTTGCAAGTTTGGGTAGCATAAATTTTAAGCTGTCATGCTGCTGAAATTTTATTTAAGTGCATAGTAAAATTAATAGCATTTGAAATGACAATTAATTGAGATTATGAAAGTAGTTATATAATCTTAGAAATGTTTTATATTCTTTTGCATAGGAAGTAGCCATTAATAAAGGGAGATTCTGTCGAAATTTTGATAGAATAAATAATATGTTAAATTAATAAACTTTTTAAATGTAGTCAAACCTTAGAGTTGATCCTCACAAAGAGATCCAAATCCGTATGTGACATCTGGTATCCGGGTCTTTTAACTGACCGGGTATAGGGTGTTATAGGTTTTACTGAAAGCAACATAATCTATTATTTTTCAAGGAATAAGTCTGCCGATTGCTAATGTCGGTCTGCTAAGAAGTTTGGTCTATTTCTGTATCTTGCACTGGATGATGCAATCTGTGCTTTATGCTAATTACGTTTTGAACCACACATGCAGATGGACTAGAGCAGAGACATCAGACATTCTTCCTCTGGTATGTCTCAGATCAGTTTTCATTGTCTAATTAATATATCATTTCGTCAAGTAGTGGAAATGCTAAGTATATATATATATATATATATATATATATATATATATATATATAGAGGGAACTTTAAGGAAGGATGATAGTAATATTTTTTATTGGGTACCTTGGGTGCTCCTATTGTTAATATTTCAATTACTCCATCTGGATGACTAGTGATAGTTGTGTTTCTGACATAATTTTGATAGTGTATTTATTTCATACAAAATGCATTAACAGTATGTTTATTTCATTACAAACAATGGATACTCGGTTGTCAAGCATTTTAGGTCCGTTTATTAACTATTTTACACAATCATATCTTGAAATACTTGCCTTTTCCTTTTCTAGTTGATTATGTGTTTAATGCTCTAGATTCAGTTGGCCTTTTGAAGTTTTGCCCTGCTAGATCAGTATCATCTATCATTGCTATCCTTGCTTGGTTTTATGGTGGAACTATCAAAGAGTACTTTTTCAATTCTACTGCTTATCAAATATTGCTTTTCAATCTATTACTACATCAATACTGTCTTCTTTTTCTTCTTCTTCGTTCTTCCTTTTTTTCCCTTGTGATTACATGTTTGCTAAAATACCTAAAGGTGTCATTCTTAGGTTCTTTCATCATTTTTGTTATGTGGAGGGGATTGCAATTTGAGTTCATGTTTTTGTTGTTGCTTGTTGTATAGATGTTTGACAATTAATGGCTCTTCCATGCATACAATCTTTTAAACTTTCTTTCCTATCATTCATGGGTTTCTGGTATTAAAAAATTGTTATAATTTTTAGCAACGGTTTAGAGACAGACAGGACTGTCGTTAATTTTTTTACTTATGGGTGAATTTAGCAATGAAAAATGTTTCCGTTGCTAAAAATAGCGACGAAATCTAATTTTCCATTGCTAATTTTAGCAATGAAAATTTTATATCCGTTGCTAAAATTGACCAATTCACCGAATATTGCATTGTTGAATTTTTCGTTGCTAAATTTAGCAACGGAATAAAATTTTCTTTGCTAAAAATAGCAACTGCCAAATTAGCAACCAAAATTTCTGTTGCTATTTTTTATTAGCAACGAAAAATTGACATTTTTCGTTGCTAATTTTCGTTGCTAATTTGCAATTTTCTTGTAGTGCACTACTAGTAGCAAGCTCTGTTGATGGGAACATGTTATTTCCGATTGCATTTGCAGTCGTTGAGTCTGAGAATAAGTCCAGTTGGGCTTGGTTCATGAATTTAATTATAAAATATGTCACACAATGTTTTGGTATAACTGTTATATCAGATCGACATGCTGGAATCATGGCAGTGTTTCGTGATGAATGGAGTGGTTGGAAGGAACCTCTTACATTTCACAAGATATGTCTGCGTCACTTTGTAAGAAATTGCAACACACATCATAGAAAGCCCACAATTAAAAATTTGCTCTACAAGGCTGGTACGTATTATTTATTATAGTTCGATACAGTGATTTGTTTGTAATTGTGAATTAACTCCATTGTCAGGTAATAACTATGAGAAGTATAAATTCAACAAGCAAATGGATGAGATAAAATAGCTGGATGAGGAATCATACAACTGGACAATAAGGGTACCTTTGGAGCGATGGACTTTAGTAGAAGATGAGGGCTATCGATATAGACATACCACAACAAATATAGCTAAGAGTGTCAATAGTGCCTTGAAAGGTGTTCATATGATGCTCATCACTTCTATAGTCGAACACATTTTTGGTTGACTAGTAAAATTTCATGACCAAAGAAGGGGTTTGTACATGATGAAAATGGGTCAAGGAATGCAGTTCACTCCAAAATGTGTTAAAGTTATGAACAAGTGCGCTTTTAAGGCGCGAGAATATATGGTGGTTGATTATGACAGTCGGTACAAATTATTTCGAGTCATAGTTTGGCGAACACATGAGGATAATGCAGAAATTGACACTTACATATTGAGCCTTGACAAGCACAAATGTGAGTGTGGTAAATTTCAAGGTATAAAAATGCCATGTTCTCACGCAATTGCAGCATGCATGCATAAACATATCGATATGTACACATTTGTTGATTCGTGTTATAGCATTACTGGGTTCTAAAATGCTATGAAGGAAGATTCCATCCTATGGGTCACAGGGCAACTTGGCCTGATTATTATGGTCCAAAAATTATACCTGATATGGCTTTACAAAGAAAGAAGGGCCAGCCTAAAACAACAAGAATTAGGAATGAGATGGATCGAAGAGAATCTCGACACATTGCACATTGCAGCATTTGCGGTAATACGGGACATAATAAAAAGACATGTCCTAATCGAGCTGGATTATCAAATGAAGGCATTAGAAATGATAATTATTAAATGAGTACTTTCGTTATTATATGTACCTCGTATCGAGTAAAAGTAATGTAATTGATATAAATATTAAATTAGTACTTATGAAATGAAATGGTTTATTTATTTATAATAAAAGTTCATAATTCATATAATACCATACTAAAAAAACTATCAAAAATGACTATAAGGGTCTTGCGCAGTAGGATCAGGCTGTGAATTATCGAAATCGCTGCCAAATACTGATTGATAAAAAAAATCTGACTTTCCATAACATTAGGATCGGCCAAGAGTTGGTCCAAAAATTCATCCCATCCAACATTAGTTTCCATTCCTCCATGTATATTGTACGGCTGAAGTACATTTGCATATCCTATAGGATCTTATTCGGATACACTAACATTTAAATTAACATTAAATCATGAAGGTTCTGCTTTTGTATAATAAAATGAATGTTGACTAAAGTCATGCATACCAAATGAAGTAGAACTCCCCTGCTAATCATATGGCCATAACATAAGCTCAAAGACCTGGCTAATCCCTGATGGAGGCAAACTTAAGGGCACCGACCTCCATTTTTTTGCCATACCTCTTCTACTCTTTCTTGATTGTCAAAAATCTACAAATGGTACAGACAGGACGAATTTGTACTGGATCTGGTACAGGCTGACGTGGATAATCATGAGTTGTTCTCTTAAAAGCTCCAACTGCTCCCAAAATCGCTCCCGATGTCAATCGAAAATCACCACTCTGCATTGATGATGATGCCATGTCACTATGATAAATATGTTTAGTACCGTCAGCCTACATACAATAAAAAAATTATTATCAATATATAATCATTTAGTCTAAATAATCATAAAATTAGTTAAAAATTCAATTGGTTTCACATACTGCTGCTCCATAGGACGCTCCTTCAGGGGTTATCCATCATCTTGTTCTTAGTATATACCACTGCATGTATTGTGATCTTATATGCAATGAAACCCTAAGGATAGGACCACTAATAACCCTTTGCAGTCGATTATTCCATTCGAATATGAAATTAGAAAATTTCATATCCCAATTATGCTCATGATTTCCTCTCAAATCAATTGAATGTAGGCTATCATCAATTAATGGTGGATTGGGTATCTGTTGATCCATGCCAAATTGACGAAGACAACGATCTAGATGGTGCCACTCGATGATATTAAAACATATCAAAGGCACAATAGATCTCCAAATTTGTTGTCCATTTGTACAATATGACGGCAAAAGATGTATAACATGCTCGTATGGTTCCCAATCAAACTAAAGAAATATAAATAATCAGTAAAAATGGTTTAATCACTTTAAATACAAATTATTTATTATAATTACATTTTAAAAATATCATATTATTACCTGATCTGCATGTTGAGTGTCTAACTCGACTCGAAATCTATGCACATCTTTTCTATTATTATTGGTTAGATCAATAGGATATCGCCACCTAAAATGAAATAATTCATTGCTTCAACATAATATTAAATGGAATTTTTAATATATATATATATATATATTCATTTTAAAATTAATTAATTTATTTAAATTATACAAGATATTAAATTTACCTATAACCATATGGCATCCCCTGATCCACCATAACTTCATGTCTAAATAGGGGACAAAACTGGGGCACTCTTTCCCATGCTCACATCTACAATAATTGTTGATATCCACCAATCCCATGAGCATCTGGTCCTGTACCACGACACAACTCCCCATACAACCATGATAAACAAGTTGAACCCCCAACTATGATTCTTCACTTCATCTAAATCCTCTAACAAGGGAAGCCACATCAAATGTATAAAATTATTAGATTGACATGGAAACAACAACCCACTAATGCAACATAGTAGCCATGCACGTACATAGCATTGAATTTGATAATCAGTTGCATCGGGTGGAAGAAATCAAAAGTTATCGACAACCAAGTCATTTTAACAGATCTTCCTTTTATAGCATCATCGGGTGAAATTTGTCCGAGAAGCTGGCTATAGATAGCTCACCAATCAAATACTAGACTGCCCGTCACCAGACATCCTTCAATTGATAAACCAGTTAGTATTTCAATATCTTGCAAAGTGATGGTGGTTTCACCAATTGCGAGGTGAAAAGTGTGAGTCTTCGGTCTCCACCTTTCTACAAGGATAGTCATTAAATTAACATCTACCAGCATTACCCCAATCTGAGACACTCCATAAAAGCCAGTCATTCTCAAATATGGTATAATTCTTGGGTCAATGTTCTTATAATGGGACTCTACACTAGCTCTTCGAGCAAATAATACATTACATGCTACCTGATGCATATAAATTAAACGTCACAAACATATGTCAACTAATATGCAGTTAAATAAATTAGTAGAATAAGAATATTAAATCGTTATTCCAAACTGTATTAGCGCGATATTTTTCTTTTAATTTTAATAGATCATTTATGCGGGGACCTGGATTTATAAATATTGATTTTGCAACTGCTCCATATTTTTATTTACCCTACATTTAAATATAACAACAAAAGAAAATAATAAATATGTAACTAAATAAATATCATATAAAATTAAAATTTAATAACAAAATGTCAACGTTAAATGTTTAAATAATTATATTACATTAACAAAATTTTTAACGGCATAATATATCAAAGTAAAATATAACTAACATAAAATTATAAATCACTACAAGAAAATCTGGAAATAGCAACGGAAAAATAGCAACGGAAATGATTCCGTTGCTAAATTAGCAACGGAAAACCAATTCCGTTGCTATTTAGCAACGGAAAATAATTTCCGTTGCTAAAATTGGTTAAATTTTGCAGATTTAGCAATGGAAAAATTTTTGGTTATTTTCGTTGCTAAAAGTGGAGGGAATATTTGGCGCCAAGATTTAGCAACGAAAATTAGCAACGGAATCACTATTCCGTTGCTAATTAAGGCGCCAATAAATGGCGGACAAAATTGGAACGAAAAATAGCAACGGAACATGAATTCCGTTGCTAATTTAGCAACGGAATTTCATTTCCGTTGCTATTTTAGCAACGGAAGATAATTCGGTTGCTAAATAGCAACGGAATTATTTTTCGGTTGCTATTTTAGCAACCGAAAAAAATTCCGTTGCTAAATAGCAACCGAATTTATTTTCGGTTGCTAAAATAGCAACGGAATTTCATTTCCGTTGCTAAATTTTGTTCCAAAATATGGGAAAAATTTTGTACCAAAATTTAGCAACGGAATCTAAATTCCGTTGCTATTTTAGCAACTACTTTATAATTTGCCCTAGCTATAAATTTATCATTTTTTTCCACCTGTGTCTTCTCCCTCATCAGTCGCTACTCTCTCTCTCTCTCTCGCGCCATCTACTCTTGTAAAACAAAATTTTTTTCCATATTTTTGGAAATTTGCAAGTAATTATCCACTATGTTATTATTTTTATGCATATTACTTGCACTGACAAGTTACAACTTGTTCACCAACAACACTTAACATCAAATAAACAGAAATCATATGATAAGAAAGAAAATTAATTATGGGATTTTTTTTTAATGAAAATTTATTAGAAAAATAAAAAGCCGCCTATATAGATGGGGAAGCTTCTCCTGATGCTAAATTAGGTAGGACGCAATAGGCATGAAGGCTGTGATAGCCAATGAAAAAGTATACTTTTGTATAGCAATTTATTTGCCCGAGTGTTACCTTATCCCCTTCTAAAGAGAAATGTGAACGTTATATATCTTTATGCTTTTCTGGCTCATGATTTTGAAATCTTTTTTTTTTATCATTTTATTAAATTAAAATATTAATCACTGAAATTTATCTAAATTCAATTTATGAAATTTTTTTATATATGAAATAAAATTGTTGAAAAAATAGTTAAATATAATTATCACTAATCACGAGTCCGATTGATCTATACATTTTAAATGGGGAAACAAATATATAGTTATATTAGCTATATTTGACAACCAGTAGGGTGCTTTTTATTTGTATCGACTGTATATATGATTAAAAATTAATTCTTCAATTTGTTGATTTACAGCTCTTTACCATTATTTTATGCAAAAGAAAATGAGATGATGGGATGATATTATTATCATCATACACAAAATAATTTATCACCGTTTCATTAAATAATTAAAAAGTGATAAAAAGAGACCTTGAACTCACGTGACCATTGACTTAAATCATTGGTAAAACTATCATTAAAGGAAAAAAAAGTAATCAATTAGCCTACACGAGCTTAATTAAAGCTTTAAACTTTCTCTGTACTTTTACTATGAGGCGGGGAACATGACATGATTTATGAATTAAGTAAATAAATGCAATCTCGTGTGAAAAAAAAATACAATAAATGAATTCAAATAATATATATAAATGAATTCAAATATATATATATAAATGAATTCAAATAATATATATAAATGAATTCAAATATATATATAATAAATGAATTCAAATAATATCATATGTTTTTCTAGATGCAAACCCGATTATTATAATATATTTTTATTTGCACGTCATTAATTTTATATCTTAAGTCTTTATGTGGATAAAGCAAAAGACCACCCTTAAAAAAATCAAGTATATTGTTTTATCAGTAATGTACATATAATACATATATATATATATATAACAAAAAGATGAAAAGAAAAGTGGGATTTAAAAAGTTAAATGTGTGTGTGGTTAGAAAAGAAAAAAAAAAGAGAAGACAGAGGAGAACGTGAGAGCTGTCGGGAACGGAAAGAGGAAGGGAGGTGCTGCCACCGCCGCGTGCGACGTCGGCGAGGAGACTCGGATCGCCACCGCCACTGTCCTCCGGTCACTTTTTCTGGTGCCGTCTTCCTTCGGTGGCTTGATTTCTTCCGGTTCCCCCATCACCACCATAGCTTCCTCCCCCTTCTTTCCGGTGACCTTAACGGCGATCGCAGAAACTGATGGCACCGGTGGGATCCCGAGGTTGAGACGATGCCTCCGGTGTCCGTCGCTTCTACTCTCTCACCGGCAGCAAGTAGATCGGAGAGAGAGATTGCCGGCGGTTTTTGTTAGATCCCGGTCAACTCCAGTGGCTGTTGGACGCATGACCACCCATCGTGGAATTCCCGGGCCTGGATCTTCAAGTGGACAGCTTCGATGCACTTTCCGGTGAGTCTCCGGCGAAGATCCGGCGACCGGTCCGGCGAGCCTAAGGATGACAAAATGTAGAAATCTTCTACTAGTCTTAAAAAAGTATTTTTTTCTCTTACTTATATATATTTTTTTTGAGGCAATAATTTTTCACTATTTTAATTTAATTTTGAGGAAGATTGCCCAATGTTATTTTTAAAAAAATATTATAAACCTCCATTAATTCTTGTTTTAGCAATTTTTCAAATTCTAAAAAAAAAAAGTGACATATAACTGAATTTAATTCTTTTAAAAATGAATGTCTTTACATTTTGATGCATTGCAGTGCAAAAATGATGAGGAAACTGTAGCTGTGATTGCTCATGAACTTGGGCATTGGAAACTGAATCATACTATATACTCTTTCATTGCCGTGCAGGTAAGTGTTTTATGAAAGATTGATTCTGCTCTTTTTTTGCTTATTGTCAATTTTTAATTCAATTGATTTCTCTTTCTGTTGACTCGCAGTAGTGGTAAATTTGTGAAAGAGGTCATGTAGTACATGTGACCTAATTTGGATTTGCTTTACTAATTTTTTTAATGGAAAAAAAGACATTTTGGAATTTTTTTATAGTATATATTTGAATTTAATTAATTTAATAATAGTCAAATTTTTAATTATCTAAAAATTTGACTATTACTAAAAATTTGAATAGCAGTAAATTTTTTACATTTGAATTTAATTTTACAGAGTGAGTAATCAGATTTATATATGAATATCATATTAAATGCAATAAATAATTTGGAGGAGAAAAAAATAGGCAAAACTTAACTTTTTGGATTTTTAAATTCTTATTTTTAAAATTTTTAAACACATAAGCATTCCAACAAATAGTTATATAAAAATATTTTTAGTCAGGTTGCTGGGAATTCCAAGTATAAAACATACTTGCCTTAATTGATATTAAAGTCTTTTTTGTAATGGTTTGTAGTGATTTTATAAATTTTGGATGAATTTAAGCTTTGGCAGAAGTAAACTATGCAGAATTTAATGTTTCATTTAGTGTTTGGGTGAATTATGGAAGGGTATCCATATAAACAGCCACAGCTAGTGTAAGATCATATTGTTTTGCTTCCAATGCAGATCCTTACATTTTTGCAATTTGGAGGGTATACTCTAGTGAGAAATTCAAGCGATCTGTTTCGAAGTTTTGGATTTGATACACAACCTGTGCTGATTCGACTGATCATATTTCAGGTATTTTTTGAGCAATAAATATGACATGTAGGGTTTTGATTTGTTGCTTGTGGAATTTATTCATGTATAGATAAATTGGTTACCCGTGTATGAGCTGTTAGGTCAATAATAGGAATGGAGGTATGATATCATTTGCTTGGACTGAAAGGAAATCATGATTTTTATGGATGCCTGCTTTCATTCACAAAATTTATTACAAGTGTCATCAAGATCCTATCTAGTAACATTTTTCCCTTTCTGAAATGTTTCTTCATTTTTGATTCTTCAAGTGAAGATCTGCTCATGTTAAGGTATCTAATTTGCACTTGTTATTAACTTTAGGAAATTGTCCATATGCACCAGCTGTTTGTGATTGTGCAATTTTTTTTTAAATACAAATATGTAGATGGAGAATCTACTGAGCTTTTCTTACCTGTCAATCATGGGTTTTTGATATTAAAAAATTGGATTAATTTTTTGCGACGGATTAACGACGGAAATTACCGTCGTTAATTTTTTTATTATTGGTGAATTTAGCAACGGAAAAGGAATTTCCGTTGCTAAAAATAGCAACGGAAAATGGTTTCCGTTGCTAAAGTTGACCAATCAACCGAATCTTGCATTGTTGAATTTAGCAACGGAATTATATATCCGTTGCTAATTTAGCAACGGAATTATATATCCGTTGCTAATTTAGCAACGGAATTATATTTCCGTTGCTAAAAATAGCAACTGACGAATTAGCAACCAAAATTTCCGTTGCTAATTTCCGTTGCTATTTTTTATTAGCAACGGAAAATTGACATTTTCCGTTGCTAATTTTCGTTGCTAAATTGTAATTTTCTTGTAGTGAATTATAAATACGTTAACATAATTTTAATTATATAAAATTTCTTCTAAATTTCATTGTACATTAAAAATGATAATATATTATTAAAATATTAACTACATATATTATTAAAATATTTAATTAATTTTATTTTTATAATAACAATTAACTATATATAACAACTTTATATATAATTCTTACTACATGTTATTCTTATTTTTTCTTCCTAACAAACAAAATATAAATGTAAAAACATAAAATTTCTGAATTAACAATTCTTACTTTATGATTATTTTAAATGTTACTATATTTAGTTGTGAATATTAATTTTTTCTATTATCATTATTTTATATCTATGATAAATATTCAACATACATTAAATTATTTTAAATATTCCTATAATCAGTAGCAAGTCAATAAAACTTATAACAAATTAAACCTACATTTCAAATCAACATATCAACATACTATTTTTCATAGTTTTACAATAAATTTGACATTAACACTTTCTAAATAATTAAATAAATACATATATATATATATATATATATATATATACAACTAATTTTTACTTACTAAATATTTTACCTTGCTAAGAGTAGAGCACTGATATAGCAAACGAGAAGAAGCAAAACAAGAAGGAGAAGAAGACTTGGGAGCACAAAATAAATGAGGATGAAGGCATCACATGACCAAATAAATATTGGCTCTCATGAAAATAACACTGTTCAGCGTGCATGGTGGGTGGCAGAAGACTGCCAATTCCTGCAGTGGACTGTTGTAAGAATAGGTGGTCATCTGACTGCCTCGATCCACACGACACCGCTGCCTCGTTGTCCACCATGCCATCCTATTCCCGCAACCTGTCATTGCGGGAATGAGATGGTCCACCCCATTTTTCCAATTTCTCACACACACACTCCATCTGTCCAAATAATTTTTTAAAACAACCCATTTTTAAAAAAGTCCTTCAAATTTCAGACTAATCAATTTTCATGGGCATTAAAAAATCAACAAGCAGTTAGACAAAACATATGTACATGGGCAATTTGGTGTCTACAGCGATAGTGTAGAAACCTCTGTTGATGAAAAATTCTTGTCCACTACAAGAAAATTTAGAAATAGCAACGAAAATTAGCAACTGAATTTGGTGAATTTTCGTTGGTAATCAAAATTAGCAACCAAAAATAGCAACGGAAAATTCGATTGCAATTTTGGCAGTTGGTAAATTTAGCAACCAAAAATATTTTCGTTGGTAATTTAGCAACGGAAATATATTCAGTTGCTAAAAATACATACTGAATATCCGTTGCTATTTTTGGTTGCTAATTTTTATTAGCAACGGAATCTAAATTCCGTTGCTATATCTAACCAATGTACAGTTTGGTTAATTGGTCAACATTACCAACCGAATTTAAATTCCGTTGCTAAATATGAATTCGGTTACTAAATAAAAAATATTTATGACATTATAAATTGTAAAATTATGCTAGTTTTGTTAGATTGGCATAAAGTTTTGTTAGATTGGCATAATATTTTAGTTAAATCAAATTATTTATTTATAAATAAATATAATTCAAATTCATTATGAAAAGAAAATATTGTTATTGATAATATAATATTAAATTGTAATGCACAAAAATTAAAATCCTAAAAATATATTATATTACTGTAAAGTAAAATTCTATGAAAACCATAATAAAAACAGCATAAAATCAGTATCAATAACAATCTAAAAATAAAAGTCTTAAGTTATGTAGCTGGTGGAGGTGCAGGAGACCATAATAAAAATAGCATAAAATCAGTATCAATAACAATCTAAAAATAAAAGTCTAAGCTATGTAGCTGGTGGAGGTGAAGGAGAACGATTTGACTGCTGTGCATCCTTGGTTTCCAAATCTTCTACTCGATTCTTTAGTTGGGTTACAGTATCCATCAACATGGTGAGTGCGGTCTCTAGCTGAACGACTTTCTAAGAATATTCGCATCGCTTACTACAAGCAGCTATAGATGATGTAGAGGAATTCGAATGTGAAGTATTTGCAATTGAACCTAAACCAAAAATCCTCCCACGGTTATTCTTACCACCAACTACTTGAAGAAAAATCTGACTCTCATCAACACTTTCAAAGCTCTGCCGCTGTTGAATGAGAGTCTCTTATATTTGCTCCTATCATTACAATAATTAAAATTAATTAGCTATATTTTTATAAAATAATTAATATTAATATATAAATTTAACATACATTGAGTTGTCTACAACGGGTATTGACGAATGTCTGACCATTATGCTTTTTTGTGTGAGTGTGCATAAAAACTTCAGGATATGTAGGCTTTCTACCCATAGTTATTTCCTGTATAACAAGCAATAAGAAATAATAGTCAAAATAACATTGTTCATTCTACAATAAGGGAAAAAGATTTCACAATTACAACTAAAAATAGAATAAAGAGTAATCTATATAAGAATTTAAGTGAAAATGACAACAAGGAGAACATCCCTCCTTCTAAATCAATAAGTTTTTTTACCATTTCAGCTCATCATGAGTGTTATTAAGTTTCTCGCAGCAAGAATGTAGCATTCAGATTTACAAGCAAGAAACAGATTGTAGCTCAAAGGTATAGGAAAATTAGCCTTTCACTACAGCAATAACTTGAGTTTTGAAAGAACACAGAAAGAAACAATTTAAACGAAAGGCAGATGAAGGACAAAAACAAACACATAGAAGAGTTTAATTTATCTTCCAGAAAAACACACCATAAAAGAAATAGTGTCCTACTGGATACATAAACATGTGAAGCATATTTCATTTCAATGAGCCAACAAGTGACTAACATCTAATCAAGACCCCATATAAGTTCCTGTGGCAAAAATTTTATCACCAATGACCCAACAAGTAAATTTCTGAAATGCTCAGGTTTTCCAAGAAAGTAAAAGCAAGTAAACCCTGCATTTGTCGCCAGGTCCAAGTGGTATATCCTGTAACCTCTCGAGGACATGGGTATATCCTTTAATGCAATTCATTGTAAAAGCTAATCAAAGTTATATTTTACTTTAATATCGCAAGCAGCCTCATTGGCAAGCAGCCTCAGCCTCATTGGAAAACCTGAGCATTTTAGCAACGGAATATACGTTCCGTTGCTATTTTTCGTCCCAAATTTTATCCGTCATTTTTTGCCGCCTTAATTAGCAACGGAATACAAATTCCGTTGCTAAATATTGGCGCCATAAATTCCCTTCACTTTTAGCAATGGAAGCTAACCAAATTTTTTTCGGTTGCTAATTTTATAAAATTCAACCAATTTTTGCAACGGAAACTATATTCGGTTGCTAAATAGCAACGAAATTGTTTTTCGTTGCCAAATTAGCAACGGAATTGTTTTTCCGTTGCTATTTCAAGATTTTCTTGTAGTGGTCGGTCCCCCAACATTAAAAAGAATCTAAACAATTTTTTGTTTTGGGGTCTCATTTCATGAAAATGATTGAACGTTTTTACCAATTTGTAACTTACCTTCAAAACGAAATGGAAGACGGAGATTTAAATACGATCACGGCTTCTCTAATAACAACTAATTAACATGGTCAAGAACATTAATTATCTGGAGCAAATCTATAGTATTATTTATTTATTTATTTACGAAAAAGAAATTGATGAACAAGTCAGCCTAACTTTGGCATTTTTGCGAAATTTCATGATTTAATATGAATCCGCTTTATACTTTTCTATTATTGGGTCTTGAATCAGAATAGTCATATTCTATTTTGTAATATAATTATTCATAAATGTTGACAAAAGAAAATTAATTAGTTAGTATGAGTGAAATATACGGTTTTTTTCCCCGAAACCATCAATCACAAGGTCTATTTAATTAACTCGAGTCTCTAAATTATATTCAATAATGCTATATGAAAGCAAAGCTTATTTTTCATTTATTATAGAACTTACAGTTCTAAAATAGAAATTACGAATAAATCTATAATAAGTCAGAGAATTACTTTTGTTTAAAGCGCCTGGTTAATACTCATTTTTTATATTAACTTTTAAACTCAAAATCTGTAATGAGTTAGAGACTTAAATTTTTAATTATTTATTTTTATTTTATGCAAATTGAATACATTGCATTTATTTTTGCATAAACTAAACACATTATCTTTACTTTTTTCTAAACTGAATACATTGTATTTACTTTTATCCAAAAAAATAAAATGTATTTGCTTTTACCAAACTGACTATATTAATGTATTTACTTTTTCAATTATCCAAATTGAATTCAAATTCAATTTTATTTTAATTAAAATTGAATTTATAAACTTAATTTCAATTGAATTTAATCCACTAATTCAATTTTAATTGAAAACTACAATTTTTAGCTCTATTTATAAAATAAAAAAAAAAGTCATTAATTAACAAAAAAAAAAGTGTTCAAATTACCAAAATCAATTACTTAAAATGAAGGGAGTTCGAAAACCACAGCATCCTTCATCATCTTAGAAAAAACTAACGACCTTGCCGTCGATTCCCTTAATACGAAATATTCGGAATCCGAAAAACCCAAAGTCTGGAGATGGGAATCAATTAGCAAAAGAGAAATGAATATAGAGATGGATTTTAATGAAGGAGATCCGTATCCCATTTCTGTCACTCGTACATCGTACCTACTACCTAATACCATTGTTGTGTGAGTATTTTTTTTTAAAATTATAATAATATAGTAATTGCAACCAATAGATTTTCAATTGTTTTCTTTTTAATTGTTGGCTTTAGTTGGGTCGGTGGTAAACTGTGTCCCCAGAGTGGGTTTAATTTGGATAATTGAATATAGTTTATTCAGTTTGGATAAAAATAAATACATTATATTTAATTTAGTATAAGTGAATTTAATTTTTTATTTGAAAAAAATAAATACAGTGTATTAAATTTGGATAAAAGTAAATTGAATATATTTAATTTGATAAAAAATGAATGCAATTTATTAGGCTATTCGCTACGTGACCAATAGATTTTCAATTGTTTTCTTTTTAATTGTTGACTTTAGTTGGGTCGGTGGTAAACAGTGTCCCAAGATTTCCTGCATTCATTTCTCTCCATTATTGCTCTATCATAATTTCCAAAGTCCTTATAGCTGTTGTAAGTGAATATAATTAATTAAGTTTGGACAAAAAGTAAATATAATACATTTAGTTTTGGTAAAAAATAAATATAATATATTTAATTTTGTCCAAATCAATTTTTTTTTTCAAAATAAATATATTCTATTAATTTTAAATCTATATAAAATAATTAATTTGCTATTTGTATATAAATAAATTGTATTTATCTTGTAAACCGTATACACCAACATATAACTTTTGCCAAATCCCACTTAGCATTAAACAATGTAGTATATCCTTACTTCAATATTGTCAACTAATTAATGAGATTGGCATCGTTTGGCAAGTAAAATATATTCGCCATGCCAATAAGTTTGGCGAGAAGATGTATTCACTTCGTGACTTTTTTATTCTTTTATGCATATTAAAATGATTATTAATTTTTTAATTTATTAAAATGTACTTTAAAATAATTATAATATTAATTCTTCTATTTCATAAAAATAAAAACAGCATGAATAAAAATTTCAATGAAGATATTAATGTGATATTGATATCAATAAAAAAATTAAAATATAAATAATTCTTATATTTATGTCTTCATTAACATTTTTATTTATATTTTATTTTTAATAATGTAAAAATCAAAATAAATAATTCTTAAATTTGGTTATATTTCTCTCACACTTCTTAATAAAAAAAAATGTAAATTATTATATTAGAATTAAGGCCTCCGTCCAAAAATCAAAATTTTTTTAGACAAGCCAAATTTCTTATTTGTTGTCGCATCATGCAGCATTTTATTTGAAAATTAGTAAATTACAGTTTTCGAATTATTTTTTTTACTTCACTATGTAACTATTATTTAAAAATTAGTAAATTTTTGGATATAATTTGCCAATTAGGTTTAATTAGATTCAATTTCTATTGTAAGTTATTAATCCTTTTAGATTGAGTTAATTCTCCATTATAACAGCTTTGATTGAATTATTTATATAATTTATAGTTTTTATGCTTCTAAGTACCTATCAAAGCCAAAAATTATAAACTGCTATAAAGAAGTAATATTTAACCAAAAATATCAAACATTGAGGTGGTCAGTGGTCACTCACTAAATTAAAATAATAACACCAAATGTTTATCATTAGTAAGTTGAATGTATTATGTAGTTATTGCTCACGACTTGCCTTTACTCCTTGCATAAGCGAAAGATGGGTGTGATATATTGTTATTCAATTCTTATATAAATAATGTAAAATTCAAAATAATAGGAATTATTTATATTTTATTTTTTTATTGATATCAATATCACATTAATATCTTCATTAACATTTTTATTTATGTTTTTTTATTAAATATAAGAAGTAATATTACAATTATTTTAAAGTACATTTTAATAAATTAAAAAATTAATAATAGCTTTAATTAATATGCATAAAACAATAAAAAAGTCACGGACCAAATACATTGCATTCATTTTTTGCCAAATTAAATGCATTCAATTTATTTTTATCCAAATATAATACACTGTATTAGCTTTTGCTTAAAAAAATTGAATTTATTTTTTCTAAACTTAATATACCGTATTTATTTTTATTTAAATTGAATAAACTATATTTAATTATCCAAATTAAAATTAAATTCAATCCAATCTTATTTTAATTGAATGACACCTCCTCTTTTCAAAAATAAATTTTTTCTTTTTTTTTTATAAATTTTAAATTTATTTTATTTACTTCTTTTAATATTTATTATTTCCATCAAATTTTAAATTTAATATTGATGGAAAATAATAAGAATCATTAATTTAATGAAATTGAATTGGAGAAAGATAAATAAAGGCTAAAGAAAATTAACGAAAAATAATTCATGCGATGTGATCTCACCTTCCATATCGCAACCGATGAAGTTGTTTGTTTAATACATGCAATTGCAATGCAAACCATATATGCAAAGTGACAATAAGCAAGGACAAAGCAGCAAGGTATATGTTACCTTTTTACCCACCCTAGAATGGCAACAAAATTAAATTCCAAACAATTACAAATTTGGCCGGCTGACAATGACAAATAAGAATATAGAAATTGCACTTAAAAATATTTAGATATAATTATATACATACAAGTTATTCGCTTGAATTTTCGTAGAATCTAACAATAAATTACAATAATATTTCTTAGGCCTATGTTTGTATTTGTCATTTTAGATAATATGGAGTGTTAGCCTTGTGTTTAGTGATGAGCAAAAAAAAATCGAAAATATGGTTAACCGCAAAATCGATTCGAAATCGAACTGATTTTTATGGTTAATTGATCCAATGGACTCAGTTACGGCTTTTAATTTTTACATTTTTTGTTAATGGTTACGATTTAGGTTTTTAAGTACCAATTAACCATTAGTTCACGGTTAACCGGTTTATATATTTATATATATATATATATATATATATATATATATATATATATATATATAATATATATATATATATATATATATATATATATATATATATATATATATATATATATATATCTTTAATTTTTCTCTAGTTCTCTCTAAAATTTACATAAAATAATAATTTAAAATATATTTTTATTTTTATACCTTAATTTTTTATATTTTTCTATAAAATTTATGTAATACTTTAAACTAAATTTATATTATATCGTTCTCTTTAATTATATAGCAATATTTATATATAATATACAATTAACTTATATATATATATATATATATTATATTGATGTTCATATTTTACTCAATAGCATTTTATTACATTATTATCAAAAAATTTATTTGACTTAGAATCAAACATAGTAATTTTCAATAAATATCAAATTTATTTTATAATATTAGTTATTGATTTATAAAATATGAATTTTGACTAGTAAATTATGTTTGTTTCGTAATTTTTATATTAAATTAATTACTTTACACATTGAAAATTGAATTAAACTTTATTTAATTTTTTTATATAATTTTATGTTATAAATTTTAATGGTTAACCGAAAAATATTGGTTAATCAAACTGAAAAACCAAAATCGATGGACTGGTTAACCGAATGTAACAGACTGGTTAATGGTTAATAATTTTGAAAAATCGATATTAATGAACTGGTTAATTTTTTTGCCGGTCCATGCTCATCCCTACTTGTGTTAAGATGTATTTAACTGTTACATTAGCATAAAGAGTGATTTTATTGAGGGTTGATTAAAAAAATGTTGATTTAGAAAAAGAAAATGCAAGTGGCTAACTGAATAACCTGGGCAAAATTAATAGTAAATAAATTAATGGCAATTTGATGGAAATAAGAAATATTAAAAGAAGTAAATAAAATAAATTTGAAATTTATAAAACAAATAAATAAAAAAAATAATTTTGAAAAGAAGAGATGTCATTCAATTAAAATAAGATTGAATTTGAGTTTAATTTAAATAATTGAACACAGTTTATGTAGTTTGGATAAAAATAAATATTTAGTTTAGTAAAATGAAATCAATTTTTTTAGGTAAAAGTGAATATAATATATTAAATTTGGGTAAAAGTAAATTGAATGCATTTAATTTGACAAAAAATGAATGCAATATATTTAGTTTAAATAAAATAAAAACAAATAATTAAAAATTTACACTACACCGATAAGGATTTTAATATTTAAAAAGTTTTTGCTTTTAAAAAAAAAAAGTTGAGAAGCCTAAAAATAATAACCACCCTTCGTTTAAATGAATGACTAAGTGGCTTAGAAAATATATTAGTCAAGTTAAAAAAATATATTTTTTTCAAAGGTATATTTGAATCACTCAATTTGACTAATTTAGCAAAGTCCTTCAATATTTCCAAGATTATCAATTGTAAATTTAAAATTCCAACTTCTTTTAAATATTGACCAACAATTGCTTGGAAGCTGCAATTTTTAGTTTCATTTTCATTTGTTGGAAAAACGGATCTTTTGGAAATTGAACAGGTCCACACTTAGTCCATACGTTTAAGTCGTTGGACCTTATCTTTGAAAGGACATGAATTTGTTGGCTTCTTTTATATATTTTCCACCATTTAAACTTAGAAGATTTTTAATAATATGTCTTTAAAATGAAATGAGTATGACAAATTCGTTATGAGTTTTAACAAAAAAAAAATAACACACAGTTCTTATAAGTTATATTACACATTTATTATTAAAAACTTTATTCCCTTTAAGAAAATAAATAAATTTAAATATTATTTGCACCTAACCCATCCAGAGCAGGGGTATGCAAAAGCCGAACCGACTAACTCGATCCAAATCGACGCATTCGGATAAGGATAATTGGGTTGGTAGGATCGGTTCGGTTAGAGGGATTGTGAGTATTTTGGGGTTGGATCAGGTGAAAACCCTCTAAAATCGATCCAGCCAACCAATCCAATTTACTAACTATATAAATAAATAAATAAAACCTAATTTCGCTTCCTCAGTTCCTCTTCTAAATTCACGATTGTCCCTCTCCCTCTCTCAAGTCTCCGCTGTCCTAAGTTTTTCTGGCCGCCTCCTCGCCCCCATCACACAGTTGCCGATCGGTGATCACCAGCGAAAGGATTGAAGCAAAGGCCCTTCATCCCGTTACCCTTTTCGCTCTTCTGTAATTTCCTGTCCTTGTTGAGATTTTCTTCTCAACATATGGTCTTGGCATTTTCAACAGGCCTAAGAAGTATGTGTTAGTGTAAGCCCTAGCCCCAATAGATTGTAATAAAACATTTGAGTTAATAAATGAGGCATTTGTTTTATCTTTTATATTTCTGTGCAGATCAATTGATAGAACTATCCAAGAATATTATTTCAGTTTAAGTTATCATGTGTGAGGCCCATGGTTGTAAGACCTTGAAACAAAAGTGACATCATTCTAAATATCCCTAGTCAGTCATTGTTATGGGAATAACAATGAATTAAGACTAGTATGCTCTCTCTGATAAGTTGAGTTCTGTCTTACGGATCATAAGGACAAGAGTGTCAATCAGAGATCATAGATATATGTTTAGAACATGGTATCTGGATTCGATCCATTTATGAGAACACTACATGGTATAAGTCATAAGTGTTTCTCATATGCAAGTTTTGCATTGGAGTTCTTAGACCTAAAATCTCTATGAAACTCTTTATGTATTACTGTATACTTTGACATACACCTAACGTGCTCGTGACAGAGTGACAAGTATGGGTATGCTTGGGTATACATTGATTCATGTTGGAGAGCATGGGAGAAGTGAAGGGATTACCCCTCTCAATAAGAGAGAAAATATCATCGGTCACTTGATCAGTGAACTGAGAAGTGTATGGCCATACCGAGATGAAATAATGAGTAATCATTATTTATCTGAGAGTTCGGTGTCACTGGAATATCAAGAAAGGAATTAATTTATATAAGGATGACTAGTTCTATGCCTTATATTAATTCTGATATTTTTGGGTAAAGGACTATGCAAAATTGCATTAGGTCACAAAATACCATATGCATTTTCATTTAATTTGGAATGCTATAATATCTTGCTAGAGAATATTTATAGCCTTTGAATTAATTTATTAATTCATTGCCAACATTAAATGGACCTATAGGATCGCACATAAAGTATTGGGCTTAAAATATTTAAATTAAGTATTGGGCATTAATTTAGGCTTTTAATTAAAGTCAAATTAATGTGTGTAATGGATTATTAGATTGCTATTGGACCTTGGCCCATGAGAGAGAGAAATTCAGCCCACAAGGTTTAATTTCAATTAATTAAATGTCTTGTATTAATTTAATTAATTGAGTTTTAAAGCCTAAAAGAATTATGATCAAATAAATCACTTAAATAGGAATACTATTGGCCAAAATTCCTAGAGAGAAATCAAGGAATTTCGGCATATCCTTTATATTAATTAAGTAGTTTATTTGATTAATATGTCTTGTATATTCCTAGTTAATTAAGTGGTTAATTTGATTAATATGTCTTTTGTTTTTATCTTGGATAAATTAAAAGAGTTTTTATCAATAAATATTACTTATTTTAATTAAGTGATAAAGGCAAATATTAATTATCTTTAGCTAATATTAATTATCCTAGGATAGTATATTTGAGATTTATCACTTAATAAATAAGATAATATATATATTGGATGAGAGAGAAAAGCAAAATATATAAAAAAAAACCTAATTTTGTGTGTGGCATGAATAGTAACTCTCTCACAGAAGTAATAATGATGGGGTAAAGGAATTAGCCATGGAATGGCTAAATAAAATGGAAAAATTATTTGAAATTACACATAGCCCACTAGAAGAAAAATTAGAGGGAGCAATTGCATTATTCCAGGGCCCAACTTATGTATGGTGGGATACCATTAGGTGCTACACTTCGCTTGAATGGATTACATGGGATTACTTTTATAAAAAATTTAGAGATAAATATGTGGGTAAAGAATTTCAACGAGCTATGGAGGAATCATTTTGGTGGTTACGCTAGGAAACCCAAACAGTGTAAGAATATAACTTGGAGTTTGAGAGGCTCAGTTTTTACATGAAAGATTATCATATTCCACCTGAGAAAATGTGTTAGCTTTTTGAGAGGGGACTTCATAATGACCTCGAAAAATTATTAGTAGTTCGGGATTACACCAATAGAAAAGAATTAATTGATGCAACAATAAATTTGGAAGTAATTTAGCTTGAAGAGGCAAATAGACAGGCCCAATTTCAATAGAGAAGAAGATCATCATCAAAAGCAGCTGGTAATGGGCCTAGTAAAAGATTTAAAGGTTCAACTGTAGCTCTTCCATAAGACTCTATAGGTACACCAGTAGCTAGTCAGCATATTGCAGGCTACTACATTAGCTGCACAAGCCTTTACTAGTAGACAAGCCACTACTTCAGCTCGAGGACGAGGCAAAGGTTGATCAAGTGGGGTTACATCCACTTAAGATAGTACACTAACTCCACCAACCATAGATAGGCACCTTTTTGCATAGACTTATGTAGTGAGAGCTCGGGAGGACCTAGATGTATCTGATGTGATTGTAGGTAAATTTTACTTGTTTGATGACCTTGTTTATGCATTGATAGATCCCGAATCCACACACTCATTTTTTAGCACCAGAATTGTACAAGGAAAAGGGTTAGAAAAAGGGCAGTTATACCAAGATATCTTGGTAAGCAACCTATTGGGTCATAGTGTGGTAGTGAACAAGATATATAAAGATTATCCTATTCAGATACAACAGACTATCTTCCCTGCAAATTTGATTGAGCTTCCATTCCATGAGTTTGATGTCATCTTAGGGATGGATTGGCTTCATAAACACCAGATGATAGTTGATTGCCACTTAAAGAGAATAACATTAAAGACTCCGGGGGAAGAAGAGATCATAGTTATGGGTGAAAGATCTAACTTTTTATCAAATGTTATCTCGGCTACTATAGCACACAGATGCATTCCGAAGGGATGTGTAGCTTATCTAGCTTTTATGATGGAAGTTAAAGAAGAAAAGCTGAAGGTTAGTGATGTACCTATAGTTCGAGGCTTTCCTGATATTTTTCTTGATGACTTACTAGGATTGCCAGTTGAAAGGGAAGTTGAATTTACTATTGATGTACTACCTAGTATGACACCTATCTCGATGGCTCCTTATCATATGGCATATACAACGTTGAAAGTTTTGAAGGTTCAGTTGCAAGTATTTTTGGAAAAGGCTTTATTCATTCTAGTGTCTCACCCTGGGGAGCTTCGGTGTTATTTGTAAAAAAGAAAGATGGATCACTCAGGCTATACATCAAGTACAAGCAATTGAATAAAGTCACCATAAAGAATAAATATCCATTGCCCAGAATTGATGACCTATTTGATCAACTAAAGGGTGCAGACGTGTTTTGCCAAATTGACTTGAGGTCGGGTTATCATCAAATTTGGGGAAGGGAAGTAGACATCCTAAAAACTGCTTTTCACACTCGATAAAGACACTATGAGTTTCTAGTTATGCCTTTGGGCCTCACTAATGCACCAACTGCATTTATGGATTTAATGAATTGCATCTTTCATCCATATTTGGATCAGTTCTTGGTAGTGTTCATTGATGACATTTTGGTGTGCTCCAAAACTCCAGAAAACATGATAAGCATTTGCGAATAGTTTTACAAACCTTAAGGGATAACTAGCAGTATGCTAAATTTAGCAAATGTGAATTTTGACTGAATGAAGTCACTTTCCTTAGTTATGTAGTATCGATGGAGGGTATTAAAGTGGATCCTAAAAAGATTGAAGCCATCATTGAATGAAAACCACCCAAAAATGTTGCAGAGGTTCGAAGTTTCCTTGGATTGGTTGGATACTACATGTGATTTATCAAAGGATTTTCTATGATAGCTTCTCCACTTGCCAGGCTATTATAAAAGAATGCTAGGTTTGAGTGGATTGATAAATGCTAAGAAAGCTTCGAGAAATTGAAGAGTATGTTGACTGAAGCTCCTATTCTCACACAACCAACTTCGGGTAAACCTTATGTCATTTATAGTGATGCTTCCGGGAATAGGTTAGGATGTGTGCTCATGCAGGAAGGTAAAGTGGTGGCATATGCTTTTAGATAGTTGAAAGCACATGAAAGAAACTATCTCACCCACGATATGGAATTAGTAATAATTGTGTTTGCCTTGAAGATCTGAAGACACTATTTATGTAGGGAAAAGTGTTACATCTACACAGACCATAAAAGCCTAAAATACTTACCTACACAAAAGGAACTCAATTTGAGATAAAGATAATGGCTGGAGCTTATCAAAGATTATGAATGCTTGATTGATTATCATCCTGGCGAAGCAAACATGGTGGCAGATGCATTGAGTATGAAACTTTTGTTGGCCCTTTGAGCTATGAATATTAAATTAAGGGTGGCACGCGATGGAGTACTTATAGCTAAAATATAATTGAGATTGAGTAGGCTACAATAAATGAAAGCCACACAGAGACAAGATGATAAGTTAGCCTCTATAATTTCTCAAGTGCAAGCATGAAAAGAAAGTGAATTCACCTTGGGTCCAATTGATTGCCTATACTACAAAAGTAGAATCTATGTACTCGATGATGCAGAATTGAAGAAAAATATTGACTGAAGCCTATAGTAGCCACTACATTATGCATCCAAACAGCAACAAAATATACCAAGAATTAAAGATAACCTATTGGTGGCCAAAAATGAAAAGGGAAATAGCATACTTTATGGCCAAATGTTTGATATATCAGTAAGTGAAAGCCAAGCATCAAGTTTCATCTGGGTTATTACATCCCATCACCATATCAGAACGGAAATGGGAATGGATTACCATGGATTTTGTGTCTAGATTACCACTTATTAGAAAGTAGCATGATTCTATTTGGGTGATAATGGATAAAATGACTAAATCTACTCACTTTCTCCCTATGAGATCGGATATCTCCTTATCTAAGTTTATGAAGATCTATGTAAATGAGATAATGAGACTACATGGTATCCCATTTCTATCATCTCAGTCAGTGACCTACGGTTTAAATCCAAATTTTGGCAAAAACTTTAAAAAGCATTGGGGACTCCCTTAGATTATAGCACTGCTTTTCATCCATAGATAGATGGCTAATTCGAGTAGGTGATACAAATATAAGAAGACATGTTACGTTGTTGTATACTAAAATTTGGCAAAAATTGGGAGAAGTATCTTTCACTGCCAGAATTTGCTTACAATAATAGTTATCAATCTAACATTAAAATTGCACCATTTGAAGCATTACACGGGATGAAATGTAGAAATCCATTATGTTGAACTGAATTAAGAAAGAGCAAGCTGGTAAGACCTAACTTGATTAAAGAAATTGAAAAAAAATGAAATTGATCAAAGACAACCTAAAAGCTGCATTGGATCAACAAAAATCCTATGCAGACTTAAAGAGGAAGGATATAGAATTCAATGTGGGAGATAAGGTATTCTTCAAGGTTTCACCTTGGCAAAAAGACCTATGATTTGGTAAGAAAGGCAAACTTAGTCTCAAGTTCATTGGACCCTAATGAGTGATACAACGTATAGGACTAGTCACTTACAGGTTGAAGTTGTCACCAAAATTGGAGAGAATCCATGATGTATTTCATGTTTCTATGTTAAGGAAATACCATTTAGATCCCTCCCACATGATCACGCCAAAGGAGATTCAGTTGAGATCCGATCTATCTTATAATGAGGAACCAGTGAGAATTTTAGCATGAAAAACCAGACAACTACAAAGCAAGCAAATTCCATTGGTCAAGTTACTTTGGACACATCAGAATATAGAAAAAATAACCTAAGAGCCCGTAAAAATGATGAGACAGAGGTATCCACACTTGTTTAATTCAGGTAAATTTCGAGGATGAAATTTTAATTAGTATGGAAATGTAACGCCTTCAATTTATATTGGTCATGTATGGTACAATGTAGGGCATGAATAATTACCCTATGATAAATTTTAGAGTAATTAGAGTTGAATAAGACAGGAAAATTGGAAAGAGTATAAGCGTTAAACGTGCTCGGACCAAGATAATTCGAGGATAGGTGATCCAGTAGGAAATTTGACCTAATAGTAGTTTATGAAATTAGATGTTAAAATAGAGTCTAGTGGTATAATTTGAGAAGAAAATGAGCTTAGATAGACCCTTAAAACAGATAAAAAAGTTTTTACTTGGTACCATAAAAAGGACTGGCTAGAAGTTTGACTAGGCTAAAAAATATTGGACATACATCCAAAAATTATTTTAATTGCATGGATATGTTAAAAAAACTTAAATAAACTATTAGAAGTGCAAAATAATCTTTTTGGCAGTTTTGGGATTTCGAACCGATTGACTAGGCTGCCGAAGCCAGAAGTACACAAAAATGATGTCAAGATGGGATAAAATTTTAACCACATGTTCTTGAACATGCTAGGACAATTAAAAAAAATTGGGGCATTCTAACATATGGAAATAAAATTTCATAAAAAGGGTGCAAAATTGAGATTGAATTAATTAATGAATTTAATTAGTGTATTTTAAGAATTTGAGGATATAGAGGTCATTAAATTGAAGTTATAATCAGATGTGTGCATGCCTATGATGAGTAGATCTATAGGGATGGAGGAAATGATGCTAAGTGGCTTAATTTCAAGCTATTAGATCAAATAGTTAGATATTAAATCTTGACCTTTCCTTTTTCCCACTAAAAGACAAGATAAAATGATGTAGAAAAGTCTAAAATTCTCCCTAAAACTTTAGATTTTTTCCTCTTGTTTATTCTCAAACCAAACCCAGCATTCTCCTCCCCCTTCACCATTTTTATTTCACCCAAGCTCCCTCTTACCATATCTCAAGCTCATATTCTATTCCCATATATAAAAGACCTTCTCTTTAACATATAAAGAGATTTGCAACAAAAGAAGGCTTGGAAATTAAAGAAATAAGAAGACAAATAAGAGGAAGAGAAAATCAAAGAAGCAAAGGTAAAGTGAAAGAGGAATAGGAGTATTTCAAGCCATATAGAGGTGGGTGGATGCAATTTACATTAAATTCATCTATTTTAGTTAATTTTCCATAAATTCTATATTATGTAACTACACATAATAGAGTGAACTGGTAAAATAAATTAATATAACATGATATCAGAGTGAAATAGACTATTAGGAACTTCAATAAGTGGAGAAAACCAATTAAAAAGGATGAATCTCATAGTGGTTGAATTATGTCCCTTAATGCATCTTAATAAAATTTTATGTTAAATAAGGTATTTAATGATAATTAGGCAATTTAAGACATGAGAAAGGCAATAGTATTAATTAGAAGAAAAAATAATTAATGTACCTAATTATGTATAAGTTACATAATGATGAAAGTTAGTGAAACTTAAACATTTTAATTTGAAAGGGGTATATGTCACTATATTAATGATTAAAATGGATATAAAACTATATGTGGTATGAAGTTTAAAGAGGAACATTATGAATGTATGACTTCACTAAAAGGCTGAATGGTAAAGGTGGGGTTAATGGTATGATTTAATTATTTTCTTATGGTATTAGATCTATATGTATGAAATTTATAATTGATAAGCCTATACGGATGCAAATTTAGTCATAATGATGTCAATATAATATAATTATAATAACTAATAGTGTAAAAATGTAATATAATATGAATATTATTATTGCTCTTAATGTACAATCAGTAATCCAGAACCTCAGGATAGAATGACTAGCCATAAGGGCAGATATACACCATGATATTATTATGAGTTTATAAAAATTTTACTATGAACTGTGAATATGTTGCATATGAAAATTTAGCCTGATCATTACATGGTAAACTGGGGAATTTGGTATTGTATCCCGTGTTGCATGGTCGCTTTAGTGCTTTGGCAATCATATATTATATTGAAAAATTTGGTATCACATCCCATGTTGTACTGTCCCTCCAGTACATTGGAATCACTAAAGTCATCATCTTGATTATCTAGTTCGAGGATTTTCATTGGTCACAATTAGGGACAAAATGGTAATTTGACAAATAAACAAGGATAAAAGGGTAAATATTGCATCAAAGATATTATAAATATAAATAAATGAAAAATAAGATGAAAAATGAGGTTGATAAGTTAAATAGGGGTAAAAAGGTAATTGCTTGATAAAAGAATGGTATAACTGTAAATTGTTATTAAAAAGGTGAATAAATAAGTTAAAATAGCTAAATAGGCTTAAAAAGGCAAAATCATATTTAAGATAAAGTTCAGGGACCAAAATGTAATTTGTCGTCTTAAGAAAAGTTTTAGGGACTAAATTGTAAATTATATACCTAAATTAAATTTAAAGTCAAAGAAGGTTAAACTAGTCAAATATGAAGTCAATTAGTTCAAAATAAGATAAAAGTCAAACTTTATTAATTGTAATTTTTCACCTAATTATGGGAATAAGAGAAATTAAACAAGAAAAATGGCTATTCGCGTTGTTGTTTTTTACTGCGTGTAAGGACATGTGTTGTGAGACCAACAGAGAAAGATTCAGTGGCATGTACATATTGAAACCTTTTGGATTTTTAGATTATGAAATTTTGTATGAAGTTGTGTAATAGATTGTGTAATATATATATATATATATACATGTATGTGTGGCATGTAATGTAATGACACGTAAACACTTAGTGAACTTAATGGATGATAAATGTGATGTGTGTGTGTGATATGTGTTTGAGATGGAAATTGAATTTTAGAAGTTCTATGCTTGTGAATGGAGAATTAGAGATGGAGGAAATTATAAGGAGTGTGAATTTAAATAATTGCAAGTTTGGATAATATGATTTTAAGCCATCATGCTGCGTAAAATTTTAGCAATTGAATAATGATTTAGCGAAACCTAATGAAAATTGAATGTGGAACAGGAATTAGTTAATTTAGAGTACATTTAAATAAGAAGATCTCATGGCTTAAGAAAATATTAAGAATATAATAATAAAATATATAGGGAAATAGGATTAAACTTAGAGTGTCACAAATTTGATCCCTTCACCCTAGGCCCATATGTATGGTTTTAGGTTATTTTGGGCTTGATTCTTTCTCTCATATTTCTAAAGCCCAATTCCTTATAGAAATGAGTCCATGGGTCTTAAAATACCTTAATTAACCTTCATGCAAAATTTCAAGTCATTCAAAGTTCATTTTAGGTTCGATTTGTCAAAAACCGATCCAATTGATAGTTTTTCAACATTACTGTATACTAAATTGTTACTGTCCATTTTCTCTACATCTCATAAGAGTCTGAATGCAAGTTTCTAAAAATACTAGGCCATTACAAATCATCTAAGTAATGCAAATTAGAAGCAGATGAGAAATTGAACCAAAAAATGTAATTTGCAAAATAAAAAATTAATATATAATACTTACCAGTAAAGATAAGAGACAGATGGCGACTTCGAAATAGAGAAAGAATAGCGGTGAGGGAGAATGACGATGAGGGTGATGGTGGCAATAGAGATCAGAGTATGGTGAACGACGATCAGTGTGAAGGAGAGGGGCAGATTCAAGCACAGAGGGAGCAGTGGCTGGTATGAGGGAGAGAGGCATAATGGAGTTTGAAAGGTAGCTACCTGATGCTCTCTCTCAAAGCAGCAGAGGGAAAGGAAGCAATCCGCAGGAGATATATATGGGAGATACAATATTAGGGTTAGGGTTTTGAAATGGATACCATTACTGGGCCGGATCTGCCTAGCTTTACTGCTTTTATTTTATGTGCAGCCCATGATGCTAGAATGGGCCTTTTTTTCCCCAGGTTATAAAATTAATATGAGTAATATAAAAATAACAGGTTATAAACATAAAATTTTTATATCCAATAAATATCTCATTTCAAGTTCCTAGAATCTAAAGTCTTCTTAATTATTATTATTATTATTATTATTATTATTATTATTATTATTATTATTATTATTATTATTATTATTATCCAATAAGAAACTTAAATCTTATTATTATTATTATAATTATTATTATTATTATTATTATTATTATTATTATTAATAATTATTATACATTTATTTGTTTTAAATCCTTTGTCATTAGTTCTTAAATTTTTGCTTTAAATTCAAATTATCACTTTAAAATTTTTAAATTATGCAAACAAATCAATCCTATAATCAGTATCAAAATACTGTACACCCGTATTAAAAGTGCTCTCGCACGATTTTACTACAAGAAAATATCAAAATAGCAACGAAAAAATAGCACCCGTATACAAATAAATGAAGGATAATTTTGTAAATATATTTAGTATGAGTTTTTATATTTGTATATGCACACACACATATTGAAAAAAATAATAATTAATTTTTAATAATAAAATTATTTTTGTATCTTTAATTAGAAATCAATAATCTATAAATTATCTATTATGCATTTATTTAATATTATTTTATTAATTGCAATTTAAATTTCCATGTTATGTTATTAATTATGTTGTTTATAGTTTCAATAATTTTTAATTATTTATTCTATATTTAAAACATGTATAATAGAAAAATAATATAAAAAATTTTAATCTACTAATCATAAAAATACAATTTCTTAATATGTGCAAAAAAGGAAAGTAGATAAAAATTATTGTTTGATGAATGTATATACATATGCTTTGATGATATTTAATTCATCATCTGAAATTATAAAAACCATTATAAATACATATCTCTCAACCAAAACTGAACTTACAGATCTTAAAAATTAATCTTCACCGTCCAAAATTAACAACAAGGCGTTTCGAATATACTCACCAAAAATCAGGCCAATCTAACGCCAAATGATTTTCCGATCGTCTTCATATACAAAACTAGTCAATAACTAAAAAATCCAAAAAATAGCCTTTTTTTGCAACATAAATTAAAATTACAGACCTTAAAAACTAATCTTCACCGTTCAAAATTAACAACAAGGAGTTTTGAATGTACTCACCAAAAATCAGGCCAATCTAACGGCAAATGATTTTTCATTCGTCTTCATATATAAAACTGGTCATTACGTAAAAAAATTCAAAAAATAACCTCTTTTTTGCAACAAAAACCGAACTCACAGACCTTAAAAACTAATCTTCACCATTAAAAATTAACAACAAGGAGTTTCAAATGTACTCACCAAAAATTAGGCCGATCTAACGGCAAATGAATTTTTGATCGTCTTCATATATAAAATTGGTCATTATATAAAAAATCCAGTAAATAGCCTCTTTTTTGCAACAAAAAATGAACTTACAGATCTTAAAAACTAATCTTTACCGTCAAAAATTAACAACAAGGAGTTTCGAACGTACTCACCAAAAATCAGGCCAATCTAACGGCAAATGATTTTCCGATCATTTTCGTATACAAAATTGGTCATTACGTAAAAAATCCAGAAAAAAACCTTTTTTGCAACAAAAATTGAACTTACAGATCTTAAAAACTAATCTTCACCGTCCAAATTTAACAAAAAAGAGTTTCGAACGTGCTCACCAAAAATCAGGCCAATCTAATGGCAAATGATTTTTCGATCGTTTTTGTATACAAAACTGGTCATTACGCAAAAAATTCAGAAAACAGCCTCTTTTTTGCAACAAAAATTAAACTTACAGACCTTAAAAACTAATCTTTACCATTCAAAATTAACAACAAGAAGTTTCAAACGTACTCACCAAAAATCAGGCCGATCTAACGGCAAATACTTAGCCGTTGAATCTTTACTTACACTATTCCGTATAAAAGCTGTTCAATTTGTATTTGAAGATCCAACCAAACCGTAAACATGCAGATTCAAATGGACTATATATTTGGATTTATTAGATAATATCTTAACTTATTTATTAATTTGGCCATGTTTAGAAATATCAAAGCCATTTCTCCATTTTCAAATCAGTAAGTTTTATCAGTCTTCCATACCACTCAATTAAGTAACCACGGTAGTGAAGTTAAATGGTAAGAATGAGTTTAGATAGAGCTTTGAATATTTAAAAAATAATAGAAATCAAATTGAAAAGTGTGTGTGTGTATATATTAGAAAATTTATTCATTTAGAAAAATAATATAAATTAAATTGAAGAATAAATTAGAAAATTTATTCATTTTGACTTGGATGATTTTAAATCATGGATTGATAAAATAGAAATTATATATATATATATATATATATATATATATATATATATATATATTAGAAAATTTATTCATTTAGAAAATTTTATATTACTTTTTATAAATATTTATTTTTTCATCTTGAACACGCAAATATATAATAATCGTAACAATTAGTTTATTATTATTATTAAAAATATAAATTTTCTAAATAAATAACTTTAGATTTTGGTATAATTGATAAAAAATTATTATCAATTTATAAAATAATTTCTAATTTTCTGTTACAAAATAAAATATTTATTTCATATGGTCTATATTAAAATTACTTAAAGTTATACATAAATCATGTAAGTGAAATTTTAAAAAAATTATTTCTTAATTTATTTGCGATGGATTAGCGACTGAATTCTTCCGTCGCTAATTGCATTAGTATTATAATTTCCTCTAATTAGCTAGTTTCCCGGTATCGGGTTACTAGCTAAAACTTAGTTTTTTTGTTTTGTTAGAATATATTAGCGAAAAAAAATTTTCGTCACTAAACCGTCGCAAAAAAAGGTGCCAAATTTTCGCTCCAAAATTAGCGACTAAAATGTTTGTCGTTAAATTTTCTGGAACTAAATTCATGAATAAAAAATTATAAAATTTAGCGACGGCAATTTTCGTCGCTAATTTCGTCGCAAAACATGGCGCGTATACTTTCCGCCAATAATTAGTGATTGTTTATTGATTTTGTCTCAAAAAAAGAAAATATCATTCTCACGACGAAATTGTAAAATAGTCGCTAATCCGTCGCTAAATTTGCGACGGAAAAATGGCTGTCTTCCTAAGTTCTAAAGAAGGGAAGAGAATTATTCTAAGCCTATCCTGAAGTTTCTCTCTTTGGGGCTCTCTCCCTCTCCCCCTAAATGGGAGGCTCTTCCTCCGTTTTTGGCTTCGGGGGAGCCTCCCTTGAGGGGGAGTGGGAGAGCACCCTTCCTTAGTCTTTCTATTAAGCTTAGCATTCCGTCGCTAAATTTAGTCGCTAATTGGCAGTTTTTTTTGTAGTGTCTGTTGGCTCAAAATCCATCAATTTTCATAAATATAGATACCTTTTCACTCTCTACTTACCAGATTCTCTACAACTTGTTTGGCTTTGATCTCACTTGTAGTCTGTTTGTTTCCTGAGAAATTATTAAAGAGCAGAAGGAAATGAAATTCATTTGAGCGTATTAGAAAGAAGTTACCTTAAGGCTGCACTTTCGAGTTACCTTTATTTTTGTTTGGTAGCTGAGAAAATTAAGGCAGGAAAGATGAGAAAATCTGAGAAAATAACATATTTTTGGTACAACATTTAGCTGTTGGTGTATTACTTGTATGCTTTTTTATTTCAGTTTACAGCACCACATTTGAAACTAGTTCGACTAGGCTTATACTCCTTCTAATACAGGTACCATTTTCTCTATTTTGTTTCTTTCCTTTTTTGATTACTGAAATTAAGTATTGTTTAGTTGCAATTGGTCGGTCATATTCTTGGGCGACAACTATTACGTATATAATCTTTAGTTTCACACTTGAATTTGCCCTCTTCGTTCAGGGGCTCACGCATTTTCGCTTTCTTTTTGTCAAATTTTCATCTTTTCCTAAGTTGGGTATCCGAAATCCACATTAGGAAGCTTGGTGCTAGTGAGGAGAGTGGAAAGTTGTGAGCTTTGAGTTTTGGGGTTTTTTTGTTAATGGGTTCGTGCTTTAGTGTAAGAATCAAAGCTAAAAGTCCTCTTCACCATGGTACGATTATGAATTTTCACTCTAATTTGAGCTTTGTAATTATTAAAGATGGAACACTCTAATTTGAGCTTTGTAATCATCAGAGATGGGACTTTTTACTTTCTTGCATCCTTTTCCTAAAGTGGAGTTGTTTGGTTTTAATTAGTGAATCAGAAAGTTTGTTGCTTTATCTTGCCTTTTTATGGAAAATCATTATGTTTGGTTTATTAGATGGTATGCCCTTTTTTGTTGCTGAGAATATATAGGGATTAAGAATTTTACTTCTATAACACTGAGCCTCTACAGTTTATCTATTGATTCATTGTAGAGTTTCCTAGCATTAGTATTATCTTTTCATTGGCATGGCCGATGAGGGGTTTCATCTTTTAACAAAAGATGAAAACAACATTGTTAAAAGTTATAAAACTTTCTGTTTTTCTTCCAAATACGTTGGCGACAATAATAAAATGTGTTTTTCTGTTTTTCTTTCCGTTTATAGGTTGAATTTGAAAGTAGAGTGCTAATTTCTGATTTTGCATTATAGATGTTTAGATGGTTTACATAATTCGTGACACTTACTTATGTAGGGACAAACCTCAAATATGTTGGTAGAGGTGGAGATAATTTGATAATTTGGTTTTTAATAAATCTGTCGATTCTTCAGTCGAAACATCATCTGAAATAGGTAATTACAGTACTTGTCCATAGTTTTGGCATATAAAAGATAGTGGTTAGGATTTTCCATAGATTTAATTAAAAATAATAAATAATTATATTTAAATTTATTATTAAATTATGTGATTAAGATATAGATTCCTTTCACTTGAATTAGGGAAAGAAAATAATTTATATGAGTGAAAACAAAAAATGACCAAATGTGCCTGAAAAATCCTAAAAACTTTTAACTAAAAAATGGCAACCTAAACGTTATTTTTTGGGCCCGAAAAATGCTGTTACAAAAGCTTTGCTATGTAACAAATGACTATCTCGAAACGAGCTTTTTGAAAATATATTATAATAAGAAATCTGACATTTGTAGCATAAGTTATGACAAAAATAGTCTGTACCGTGAAAATAATCCATTTAGACTTTATGTTAGAATTCTTCATTTCTTCTAAATTCTAATTTAATTTAGGATTTTTATTATCTATATTTTTTATGATAAATTATTGGTAATTGTTGATTTTATTCATAATCTATTGAATTATATATATGTGTTTGTTGACAGAAATTTTTAGTGCTTTTTTATGCCAAGTTATGTTGTTAATTTAATATATGGGTCAATAACAATAAGTTGGGTTTGTAGCTTATAAAAAAACAAAATTGACTTTTGGTTGCTAAAATTAGCAACGAAATTTTTTTCCGTTGCTAAAATTTAGCAACGGAAAAGTCAATTCCGTTGCTAAAATTAGCAATGGAATTGATATTTTCGTTGCTAAAATTAGCAATGGAATTTCATTTTCTGTTGCTAAAAATTACCAATTCACCGAAAATGAGTTGGTTGAGTTTAGCAACGAAATTCATTTTTCATTGCTAAATTAGCAATGGAAATGAAATTCCGTTGCTAAAAAATAGCAACCGCCGGATTAACAACGAAAATTTTCGTTGCTATTTTTTATTAGCAACTGAAAATATCAATTTTTGTTGCTAATTTTCGGTTGTTAAATTGCAATTTTCTTGTAGTGTTTCAAATTTTTGGAATGTAACAATTAAGTTTGAATAAAAATAATTTAATTATAGAACTATACATTTCAATTATTAAAATCTGAAGTTAATTCAATTAATTAATTCTTATTCAATTAAATAATAAATTAAGCTTAAAATCATATACGCATTAAATTGAAACGGTGGAGAGAGGTGAGGGGAGAGAAAATGTTATATTTATATGTAGGGTAAATTTCTGAAATTATTAAAATACCCATACCAAATTTCATCATTTTATCCTTGTATTCAAGGATAATTTTGTAAATATATATAACTAAAATTTTTAATAATTTAAAATTTGATCAAACAAAATGAGTTTATTTCACTTGAAAATATGACATAAAACCCATAACTTCAAATATAAACAACACATGATTCGATCTTTTTATATGTTTCCATATTATCCATTGCTTTATGAAGATAAATTAGAGCTGAATCCAATCAATTTTGGCAGAAGACAAGTGCCTCTACTATTAATGGTGACAATACACTTCTAAAAGGATCTAATATTCTATCTTCAGTACTGAATGTTGATTCCGACACAATCATTGACATGGAAATAGCTAGGACATCTCTAGCTAATAGAGAAATATTGGGATACTTTGAGCCATTATTCTTCCACTATACTAAAATATCAAAATTTTCATGAATTTCTTCTCAAATTTTAGCTAAATAATTTACAACCTCTATGTTACTCTCTAATTTTCTTTGTTTCCTATGCCTAGAGTATGCATACCGAAAACTAATAACTTGATCCTCTTCACCACCATCTAAATTCATTTAATCGGAGACTTGATTCATCTCCTATTAATTTTGCATATATAGTGCATATATATACACACGAATATGTATGTAACTGAATTCATCAATAGTCTCTTAAATTAATAGATCTCAAAAGTTTATTCTTGATCAAATTTTTATTAAGAAAATATACATTAAAATCTAGATTATTATAGATATATATGTTTCGTAAATTGGCAGGCCAAATATTAATATAATAGTTTAACCGTCAAGGAGAAGTGTTTTATGAGCTGGCAACTACAGTAGGGGGTTAAATAGTGGGCCAACGCATGAAATGGATATCAAAATTGTACAAAATATTCTTTCCACCATCCGAAATTTTTTAGAACATGCAAAATTGACGTAGTTATAAGTCACTATATGGTTGACACGTGATAAATTTTTCTTTTTAATAAATAAAATATTAAATACGTAAATTACCTATTATTTAACTATTTTAATTAACCCATTATTTATGGCAACCATAAAACTTTCTACCAGGATTAGTTGGATTCCATGCATATCCAAGTTAACATGAAACGCCTTACTTATAAAGGGTAGCATTCATTTTAAGGACAGTCAAAGAAATCGATGGGAAAAAAGCAATTCAAAAGAGATATGAACAAAAATAAGAACAATGGAGAATTTAAAAGAATTGACTTCAATTAAATTTTAATCCAAAATTTATATATCTTTATTCCACACGTAAATCAACTTATCTATATATATTTATGCACTATTCTAATTACAAATTTCTTCTCTGAACAAAATTAGGACAGCAAATGACATGTTTTTGTGTAGTTTAATTCTCTAAATTAGTAAATTAAATTAAATTAATCTATACGGTAGGCTAGGCTTACTATAATTTTTTGATTAAAAAACAATTGGGTTGACATTATATTAACACCATTTGCCTTTTTAAAAATATTAAAATATCAATATCAATATCAATATATATATATATATATATATATATATATATATATATATATATATATATATATATATATATATATAAATGAAAGTTATGCGATTATGATGTGGCTTTATAAACTCAATTACTGGGTGAAGATTCAATTTTATAGGGATTTTTTTGAAATTGGTGTAAATTTTAAAAGAATTTAAAAAAACATAATTACAGTAAATACATTCATAGATTTGAAAAACTGATGGAAATGGTTGAAGGCTTGAAAAACTAGCTACTGGCGACTAATTTATGGGGGTGACTGATAGAAAATGGTGGTGGCCGGCGAAAGGAAGGGTAGGAAGGGCGGCGGCATATGAAATGAAAAGTAAAATGAGATAGGGTGGGTGGCTAGGTAAAAGGGCATTAAGTTAAAGAATAAAAAACATGTAACAAAATGGTTGGCATGTGGCATGTATAATATTTAATTATTATTAATATTTTAAACTTTTATCAATTGTTGAAAAGTGATGAAATGGTATAAGGCAGTTGATTATACTGTTAGTATCCCTCTGGTCCCAAGCTCAGTCCTAATGCAGTTCATTTTTTATTGAATATATTACTATATAATAAACACAATGCATATCATATGGTTCAATTCTCACGATTTGCGATTTTTCATTTTTTATATTGAATATATTACTATATAATAGATACATTGCTTCTCAGACATGGTAGTGAAATGGCTTAATAAATGATTATGTATTTAGTCTCCCCTCACATTCTGAGTTCAATTCTCATGAAGTACATTTTTTCCCTTTTTTTTTATATTGACCTTTTTTTTTATATATATTGACTATATACTGCATTTTTTCCTTTTTTTTTATTTATATATTGACCTTTTTTTATATATTGACTATATATTACTATATAATAGATATATTACATGTGAGTTTCAATACAAAGTTGTAGCTTAATGGCAAATGACTCATATTAGAAAAATGGCCTCTCTTCATGTCTTGGATTCGAATTTTATCCACCCGCCTAAGTTTTAAATTTTTTTTATATTGAGTATATATTAAATTATTATAAAAAAAAATGCACATCTTTCATAAATATAAGATTGTGATTTAATGATAAATGACTTATTTAAAAAAAAATAGCCTCCCTCTATGTTTTGGATTTGAGCCTCATCAATTGTATTACTTTTTTCCTAATACTGAATATTTATTAAAGTTTTAAAAATATGTTGCATACGAGTTTTAAATGTAGAGTTATAATTTAATCACAAATGACATTTTTCATTTGTTTAGCACGAGAGATAAAACCCTGCATAACTATATTTTTTAAATATATTGTATACAAGTTTCAGATATAAAGTCATAGTTTAATAGTAAATGACTTATTATCTACTTTTTTAGCATGCCAAACCAAATTTCTCACAATTATTATTTTGTATTAGAATTTATAATTTTTTATGTGTAATTTCTAATCTTAAAAAAAACATTTTCAGTAATTAATTTTTTACATCAATAAAATAAACTATTAAGTCATGTAAAAAATTTAACAACTAAAAAAATAGTTTTTTCACTTATAAATTACCAAAAAATTTTGTTATAATTTATAATCCGATCAGAAAATAGAGATTTTTAATAAATTATTTTTTTACGTGGGGATTTTTATTAAATTTAGTTTTTTACATGGTTTGGTGGTTTCTTTTATTAATGTAAAAACATAGTTGGCCAGGTATTTGATCCCGCATGCTAGAAAAAAATCATTTACCATTAAATCATAACTCCACATTTGAAACTTATATGAAAAGTATTTTTAAAACTTTAAAATATATTCAATATTGAAAAAAATATAGTCCTATAAAAATGTACTCTCTTTAGTTTTTAATGAATGACGTTTAAGGCTGGCTAACATATTCTTCTATAATTGATGTTTTAAGCTTTAGACAATATTTTGGCTTAGTTTATTCCATATTTGCCCCTTAATTAATTTAAAAAGTGAGAGAATATTAGTGTGGAAAATAGAGTTTTAGGAGGAGATTAATAAGGACAAATTAGTCATTTACATGTCCTATTTAATAAGTTATTGGTTTCAGAAAAAACTCCTTAAACGTCATTCATTCAAGAATGGAGGGAGTAGTTCATAAGATTCGAGCCCAAAACATGAAGGAAGACTTGTTTTTTATAAGATTACCAATTAAACTACACTTCTATAATTGATACTTGTATGCAATATGTCTATAATCTATAGACATGTATTCAATGAAAAAAATGCAGATAGACATATTCAATAAAAAAATGCAGCTCATAGAATTGAACTTGGAATGTGGAGGGACATTAAAAGATTGAGCAATTACCTTTCATCATTTCACCACCTTTTTGATATCTAAACTCCAAATAAACTGAAATGGATTTTGGCAATTGTGTATTTAAACAATCCAAATAAACTGAAATGCACTTATTTGGGCATGAAAGCCTTCGATGAGACATCTAAATTTATTGAAATTTATTCAATACATAAAAAGCCCACATCACAAGTAATATGTTATGTCGCATGCCCCCTAATGGAAGTGTCTATACCATTACATGGGCTTAAGTTTAGTGATAAAATTTTAGGGCTACCTAAGAGTGGTCCCTACCAATGGGTCTAGCTCATCATGAGTATAACTACCGATTAGGTCACCATTTCATATACCAAAGGTACGAGACTTGAGCTAGTGGTCATCCCTAACACTTTCCTACATTGAGTGAACGTAAGGTCATGCTTTGGAAAGGCACCGAGGCTAAAAGAAGAAAATCTAACTTAATTCTAAGGCTCTAGCATGAATGGACTGTAAATTTTCGAAAAGAGATAAAATATTTTAATCTTTAGACTCATTTATATTAAATTAACCAAAGGTGCTTTTAGAGCAAAATCTCAAACGCTTTCCAGTAGAGTCACCACAATGATGCACGTTGAACTCCGTTCTATATTCGGTATACTCTCGAAGGCCCATATTTAGGGCTCAAAACTGAATGAGGCTCGTTAGACTTGTGAAAGTCAATCATTTCATAATGGATAGGGATTTATTCCAATACATAATGCACTCGAGCCTCCAAAAGGCATGAGATAGTACATTAGAGTATCCCTATCTATTTACTAATGATTAATCTATAAGACATCTGCTGAGCATCACAAGGCGAACATTCAAGAGTCGCCATCCAATAAAACATTAAAAAAAGTGATTTTTAAAACCTTGTGATATCGGAATCAAAGAGAGTCCAGATTTCACTCTTATTTATACCCTTGGTTAATGTTATACAAACAATTTTGATAATTACTGTAACACCCTTATACCACCATATTGCACGTACAATGATCTGATGTTAACACACTATGTCTGTTACAATTGCTATAATACACAGCACAGTAAACTTTTTTTCTTTTTTCTGCAACATCAATTATTATTACATCAGTACATTCAGGCAATTGTAATAATAACAATAACAATAGCAATTTATAACTACTCTATACAGAATGGCATTAATGCTTATCCATAAAACTTATAACTATTTATACCTAATTCAATTGCCTCACTTGAATATATACATGTCATGCCTAACAGTCACTCTTGCTTTGCATTACTGTTCTTGATCAACATCATTTTTTTGCCTACGTCAGCCTTCTACTTCCATAACCTATATGCAGTAGTAGCACTAATTGCTAAGCATTAAAAATGCTTAATGATGGATACAAATTCGACACTTTCCAATAATAGATTCATTCAAGCACACATAAGCACACGTGTCATTTTCTTATTACGTAATTTTATTCAGTTAATATTTTAGCTCAGTTCTCTCTTTTCCCTTCGGTATTACCAATACTTTATTTAACAGTTGCTTAATCTTTATTTTACTTGCATTTTTAGACGGTCGTTATCTATATTGGCTTATCTTACTTTACATTTCAAACAATTTCAGAACATTTCCAGTGACTATTACTTTTCTTATTAAATTAGTTGATTACCACTCTTGGATCATTTTTTATTAATTTTACCACACTCAATTGTAACTATTTTTATTTTATTTCAATTACACTTAATACTTTACATTCATTATGGTGACATTAGCGGTAACTTTTGTTAGAGTTATCGTTATTAATTCCAGTATCATTTGTCTCGATTAAATTTTGTTCTTTAAATTAGTTGAATTTTTATTTTAACTTATTTTCATTATCTTTATACTCTTCTCAGTACTAACCTTTCTTTAGATCATTAAACAATTTACGGTTTGCTTGGCTTTGTTCTTCTTTTATACTACAGTACTTAAGACATTTACTATTTTTCTGTTTATTTCTTAATTTACAGTCATATAGTATTTTTGTTGTCAATTTCATAATTACTTATATCTTTAAACATTAAGCTTTAGTTTTACAATTTTTTTATTCAATGTCTCCTTATCCAGTCTTTATGTTATATTATACCCTCTACTTTTCTACTTTTATTTTTCTCTATATTTCAATCTCTTAATTAAAGTCTATTTACGGTTTAATTCTTGAAGTTTCATTAGATTACATTTTGATTCAATTTTCACTTTAGTATTTGTTGTTATAACATTATCTAACTGATTTCATTATTCTTTTTTTTCGTTCCATCACTTTAATATGGTTTGTACAATTCAGTTCTTATATTAAATTTGTGCCTGACAATATGAATATTGTTTTAATTAAATTCTTATACCAATATTATATATACATTCTTGTTAAGTAGTATTTTTCGTGCATTTTCATTTTAATTCATTATTTATAGGCATCAATTTCGATTAGTTATCAAATATTCATTTTACTATCACACTAATGTCCCTATACTTTTATTTTGGTAATTAGCTATTTGGTATTTTATCAAACATTCTAGTATAACTTTCATACATTATAATTGATTTTTATTTTGCTTTATTATTTTCATTCCTTTAGGAATAATTCAATTCAATTTCATTTTCTTTGATTTGCCCATAGTATCAATCTGGTAAAAATCTTCGAACCGGATACATGGGATCAGTATATTTAGAGTGATTTCGAAGAGTCACTCGAACATTTCATTTCATTCACATTTCAATAGTCATTCAGTCAGTAGACCGTCATTAACCTACTAGAGTGAGTCGCCATGACCCATACTGCTGCTATACATTTAATATCCATATGGCTAGATAACTATATCATGTACTATATTTAACTACCAAATTACTATTAATGGCAATGTTCAATAAATTTTCATTCACTTTCCGGATCATTTCTATTTCAATTTAATTGACGACACATTTGGCCCCAATCATTCAATTCTCATTAAACACTTCTAAATAGTTCCGACACGTTCGATCCATTATGCAATCATTCATTCTACAGTACTTATTCCTTTCAGGCTGGTTTAAATTAATTTTCTTTCCCTCTTGACTTAACATTTTTAGGGTATTCACTTTAAACAACATATATATATATATATATATATATATATATATATATATATATATATATATATATATATATATATATATATATATATATATATATATATATATATATATATCACTTTAAATTAATATTTAGTTTATTGATCATTATTGTTATCATACTTATTTTACATTTTTTTCTAACCATTATTTGAATAATGTACATCAATGTCTTAAATTACAATTTAATCTTTGAATTAGGCATGTTAATATCTTTTTACACTTTATTACATTATTTACTTTCTAATTACTCTTTAATCCTTTAAACCAGTTAAATTACCATTTCGTCCTCTTTTAACATTTTTATTAACAATTTACATAGTACTTTCTAAAATAGCTCGATTACTATTTAAACCTTCAAATTCCATCAATTTATAATTATGTCCTTCATTTTCAAATTATTTATTGAACTGTCATTACCTATTCAATTAATATTATTAACTCAATACTCACTCATAAAATTACCATTTAGTCCATATTTTCAATAAATTATTAAAGTACCATTGAATTTTTAATTTCTTTTATTTAAATCCCTTTTTCTACTTCTCTTCTCTTTTTCTATCTAAGTTACTAAAATAATCCTTTTATTCATTTTATTTTAGCATAAATTTTTCATTTTACACATATTATTCAATGTGCATTTAATAAATTGCAGTTTAGACCCTAAAATCTAAACCTTATTTCGTTCATAAATTCACATATGAACTTACTTAATTCTTTCATTTTACTCAGTTAAACAAATTTTTCTTAAAATTTCCATTCTACCCTTTTTCCTTTATATTTTTGTAAAATTACCATTTTGCCCTTTTTCTTTCAAATTCTTTCATTTAAATACTATTTCTCTCCATTAAATTTTCTTTGCATTCTTTTACACTATTAATTCATTGTTTAATTATAAAATTATAATTTGATCCCTAAACTTTTATTTCATAGAAAATTTCATAATTGGTGCTAAATGAATTTATTATATTAACATTTTAACTCTTAATTCACTTAGTTTACCATTTTATTTTCAATACCTAGTAAAATTGCCAATTGGTCCCTAAACTGATATTTCCTTTTATTTAGGTCTTTTTCACTCTAATTAGGCCATTTTCCTTCTTTGATTACTTTTTTAATCCCTTTTATTTTATTCTTCCATTTTTTATTCCAATTAATTAATTGGTTAATATTATTTCCATTTATACAATAATCTCAATTTATTTCATTAAAATTCAATATTTTTACTACAACATTTTGTAACGTTTCCACTTAAAAATATTCTAGCAAATTCCAAAATTTCCAATTAAATTAGTATACTATTAAAAATTCATCTACATGTAATTTATGGTTTTATATTCAAAATTTAAGCACAATATACCATTGCACACCCACACATCCCATTCGACCGCTTCTAATTCCCTCACTTTCTTGTGTTTTCTTCCATAATTAACCATTCAAAATATCGTTAATAGTTCTTTTAATAACTTTTATAATAATAATTTTAATTACACAAACATTATTCATATGTATACTCAACATACATAACATAAAATTCATCTCAAATAAATGGAAATTAAGGGATTATGTATCCACTTACCTTAAATTCATCTCCTCCACACCTTGCTCCTTTCTTCATCCATTTCTCCTTTGAAAGCTTTAATTTTAGAGATTTTTAGGCTTTATATAATGGGTAGTTGGGCTGGGCCTGGTCCAACCAAGTTGGTTGGGCCTAACTTAAGCCCAATTTTCCTTTTAAGCCCAAGAAGCCTTCACAATTTATTTCTCCCACTTTCAAACCTCAATTTCATTCAAAATTAATTTTATAATTCTTCAAATAATATATTAAGCCTTCATGTAAAATTTTGACTCAATCGGAGTCCATTTTCGATTTGGTTCACTTCACTACAAGAAAAAGCTTTATTAAAGACCACAGTTTATGGACCGGTCAGTTTTCTGGTCTTTAAAAATATACCAATAAGGACCAATTTTTTATATGGTCTTTAATTTTTAATTTAGTCCATATTATTTGTGATGGCATAAAAACCGGTCCTAAAATTATTAATTTCTGGTCCCTAAAATGACCAAAATTAGGCGGGACAAACCCGCGCCATTTTCTTTGTTTCTGAGAAATTATTAATTTCTGGTCCCCGAAAAAAACCATCTCCTTTTTGCTTTGTTTATTTATTTTTTAACAAAACTTTTCATAAAAGCCATTTGCTTTGTTTTATTTTCTCTCTAACGAAACTTTCTCTGCCCTAGTTTAGCTTGATTTATATTATATACTTGCTTCACTGTCGATCGAACTCCAAATCGCTCCACGATGGACAGCTCCGAGACGATGTGCTTCACAATCGATGGCTGAAGACGTTTCTCATAAGAGAAAAAGGGCCAGATCTCTGTTCAAGATTCCAATTATACACGAATCGGAGTGAAAGCAGGCATTTGTGTAAGGTTTGAGACTTGAATTTAAATTTCTTATTTTTAATTAGTCATAAAACATAGTGTAAGGTTAATGGGTCTGTTGGTTCTTCGATTAGGAGTTTAGGATTGTTTGTCCATTATGTGTGGACTATGTAAGTTTCTGCAGAGCTTGATAATGATCTTGGATCACATGACGAATCTATGGAAAAAACTTCTCAAAATGGGCATATGGCCATAGCACTTGTTCTACCTGAAGTGAGAAACACTACTTGTAATGCCATGCAAAAGCTTCTGACAATGGTAAGTTGTTAAAGGCATCCATCATCCTTAAGTCTAAGACATCCTGAAGTCAACTTCTCTGAAAATTTTGATGTGATTTCAGATTATGGAGCTTGATGTGTCGAGGAAGATAGCAGATGCACAGGGTTTTACCACCAGAGCGAATGGTGTGAGGTACTTAGCTGTCTTCTTGATATAATTTTCCAGTTCTCTGTTATACTTGAATGGAGGATTGCTGATTTTTATTTTCATCTACTTCTCGATTTATTTTTAATTTATATTTTTGTGGACGAATGATTTGTTAACTTTAAAAATATTGTTATGAATAATTAACAAGACATTTTTACTTGCCTGCAAAATCAAGAGAGCAGAGCAAGTGAAAACGATCTTCACATAGAAATTTGTCGGCAAGAGCAGCAAATGAAGAACTGATACGGTAAATATGGCAAAGTATGACTGAAAATCCCACAAATTAGGCAACCAAGAAGAAATGATAATCAAATCTCCTAAAATAATTGACAAATATCAACTACCATGAAACTAGGATAGCTAATCGACTTATTCAAATAGTTAGATTGAAGAAAAAACATGTGACTTGCTATTTCTTCATTATCCTCAACATGATTTATGACTTGAAATCAAAACCAGAACAATACTATTCCTCGATGGTTCCAATTTCTTGTTTTAGATTCTGATTTTATGTTTTACTTGTTTAGAGGATGCATTTACTTTACTATGGTCACTATAATTAATTCATTGATGTTTGTGGATTAGGTATACAAAGGTTATCTTGCAATTTGCAATAGCAATAATTGTATAAAAAGAGCAGGATATTGATACTCTTCATGAATGGCTTAGGTGTGGATTTATATCCTTTGCCTCTTGTATTTTGGTAGAGTATAAACATTCAGTATTATGTAGCTAGGACAAGGACATGGGCTAACATGATAAGGATAAGCCAGAGTTATTACTTTCTTGTTGCAATTCAAATTGTAGAGATTTTTTCTTTTATTCATTTCTTTTGTTCTCATTTCCTTCTCTCTTTCTGCCCCTTTTTCTAGCCTCCTGTTCTGTCTGCTTGTCATTCTCTGTACTTTGTGTATCTAAATAAGTTATAACCCAGTTTTGGCATAGTGCAAGATACAAAGTCTCTTTTGGAACCTGAACTATAATCCTAAGCTGCTGAAACTTGAATCTAATTTTGAATGTCAGGTTTGGGAGATTGTATACTCAAAGGATGGTGTTTGCTGTTGGCTCTTTGTTCTTAGTGCTGTTGGCTTTTTTTTTATTAATTTTGATTGCTTGTTAATGTTATAGATTTTTGGACAAATTATCTTTCTTTGCAGATTACAGGTTGTTCAATCTTGCAGCAATTTGTTTGAATTGATTTATAGTTGACCCAGTTCGGGATTAGAGGAGTCCTGTGATTTGGTGGAGTTTTTACTCTAATTTTGGGTATATGGTTCACACTCTCTATGATTTCAATTTTATTGCCAATCTTTCTTAGGCATGATTTAATGCAAGAATATAGTCCTAATTTTGGGTAGGCTCAAAATATCTTGTTTGATTTCCCAACTTTATCTGCTAAGCTTATTATCCTGGGCCATATATGCAAATGTTTCTGCATAATTCTGTAATTGCAGTTTAATTCTTAGTTTACTTATGCAGTATGTGAACTATATATGGAGCAAGATTTATTATGTGTATTTTTTTTAACTTGACACTATTTGATTTTTATGCTTTGAAATATCTGACTTGTTTGTTTGATGCAAAGTAAATTTTTATTTTGCATCCATCTGAGATTTGTTTCATGGTTTCGGCTGTTTTAGTTGCTACATTGTTCTCCATGATCATATGCTTTAGGTGTTAAATGCTTTGATGTAGGATTTGCATACTAAATTTCTAATCCCAATCTTGAGAATTTAACCTCCCTTGGGGTTTTTGATATAACCATTCTCTTTAGAAAATATATATGAGCCAAAATATTAATACCAACAACTAATAGATAATTGGCGCCTGTATGGGTTACCCCTGATTGCATTTTACCTTTAGATTATTATTGTTAATTGACAGAACAAAACTGAACTTTCCAAATTACTATTTTTATTGTTGTTAGTTTCTGGAAATGATGCATATGTAGATCCTGTGCAAAAGGCGGAAGCAATGGCATTTCGTTGAGCTTGTGCACGTTTTGGACTTGGACTGCAGTATAAAATAAAAGAAGAGGGGTTGGCTGCAGACTGCTCAGGGTGCCATCAGTGCTGCTCTGTCTTCAAGTTGAATCTACTGATGGTGTCTACTGATTATCTCAGCCTAGTGATTTTATGGCATATCTTCTGCTATTGGTTTATGCTGTTTGTTTGGCTCTTGCGGGTCTTTTGTTGGTTGCTTTAGCAGTAGTTTTTGTTGCCCTTTATATAGAGGGAGATTCACTCAGTTTTGTCTTTTTGAGATTCTTCTTGGTATTTTCAGTTTTCCTCTCTGGGTTAGGCTAGTTGTCAGTTTGCTCTCTGCCTCTTGGGTTTAATTGTTAGTCTTGCAACTGAGTGTTGGTAGAGGATTTTTCTGGTCCTTGTGTCCGGTAGTTATTTTCTGCCACCATGTATTGCTGTTTTGTCTCCTTATTTTTCAATAATTCAAGCAGATTATCAAAAACAAATATGTCTTTTTATCAAAAAAAATTTGTCTTTTTCAATACAGTTTTTGCAATTGCAATGGAGGTATGCAGCAAGTTTGTGTATGTCATTCAATATGCTTTAATGTTTTGAAATCTAAAGACTGATGCAAACTCACCAGGAAACCCACATGAGCTATTGGGTATATCTGATTAGTCAACATGTTATATATTTGTATAATAGAGTTTTTCTTGGTTCCTTTTTGTTAGAGGGATGAAATTATTGTTGAGAAAATTCTAGATTTACTTGATCAAGTATAAGCCACCAAGGCATGAACATGCAATATGATTTTTGTTGACATTGGAGTCCATGGCTTATGGGTTTGCTGTTTAGTAGACTTGAAGTAAAACTGATGTGGCTTGAACATTGTAATATTTTTTTTAAGCTGAATAAGCACTATTTCCCAGTCATCAATCATATAAGATGTTTTGCTAACATGGATTCTTTTTATTTTTTGTTTCTTTTCCCTTTATTTTCCTTTATAAATAGCTAATTTCTTTAGCTAAATCTATCACAGGGTGATTTCTCTAGTGAGGCTGACCTCCTCGTCAGGTGATTTCTATTCATGAGTTGTAAAAGCAAAGTCTAACATTTGCATGCATTGCATCTCGGCATTTTCCCGTTTGTGGGTAACTTAAAATGCTGAAGAGGCTGAAGAAATGCTCTTGTATAGTTTAATATCATGTCAGATCATGGAACGCGAATAATAATATACAATCTTTGGGAGGATGATCAAGGATTCCTGGAGCTTGAATTTGACACTGATCCTCATGTATGTTTTCACTATACAGCATTCTTTTGTTAATAATTTTCTTTTTGATGTTATTGATCTCAAGTGAGTTCTAACTTTATCATGTTCATAAGAGATTTTTTTTTTTGCACACATTTTTCATGTTGCAGGATATCCAACTTAGAGGGGTCAATCGAGATGAGAAGAATGTACAAATGGCCAGAGAATTTCCAAACTCCAGGCATTTCCCGACTTATAGGCATTCTCTAAGGGTAGTTAATCTCTATATACTACTTTATGTTGCTTAATAAATGAATGTGGATGAGTTGCTAGTTGCTAATATTAATGCTTGATTGTTTGCTATTGTTGACAACAGATGTCAGCTGTTGTAACTATTGGCTTTGTGAAGGACGCAAAACATCATATTGATATTCAGGGCTTTAATGTTTACCACAAAAATAGACTCATTAAGGTTAGTTTGTTTTCTTCATAAAAAGAAAATGAAAAAAGAAAAAAGAAAAAAGAAAAAAGAAAGGGGTTAGCTTGCTTTGAAATATACCGTGGAGTAAATTGCTAGATGCATGGCTTACTGGGAAAACCTTTTTGGTTTTTTATTATGCTTATTTTTAATTCTTATTCTTTTCCCTTTCGGTAGCTACTATCTCATTTCACTTCTTGCCTTTTCTTAAAGTTTTGATATTGACTGAAATACAAATAAATTTATTACTGCTTTATAGTGAAGCTGGTGTGCATGGATTTTCTAATTGGGCATTTGGTGGTCTTATGTTAATCTAAATTTAATAATGTGCTTTAAGACATGCTGGAGAGAATTTTTTATTTAACTAACGCCAAATTGGAAATGTATGATAACATATACATGAACTATCAGCAAACATGTGTTGCAGATCCCAATATTTATATTTTAAGTGCTTTCATGATTGCTAAACATAACATGAAATAGATATGCATGATTCTTCAACTAAGAACTTGTGCTTTTCAACCATTTTGGAGGCTCTGGAATGCTGCTGGAAGTGATGGCCGTGGAGTTATAGGTATTTATTTATTTGAAACTTCTTATTGTTTGTTTCTCGGCTCAAGTACATGAGGCATTTAATCTCTACTGACAGGTGTGCTGGAAGCAAATTTTGTTGAACCTGCTCATGATAAGCAGGGATTTGAACGCACAACAGTCCTGGCAAGATTTTTGGCTAGATAGAGAAGCATTATCTTATTTTGTTATAGATAATTTTTTTTTTTTTGCACAGGGGGCTGTATAAACAATGCATTGATTTTTTGGATGATAATTCTATATACGTATCAATTACAAATTATCTATGAATGTATTATATTATTAATTGTCTATGCTTTTGAGCAATCTTAATTTGGATGCTCTAGTTGTGATACTAAATTAAAAATACAGGGTAAAAAGAATTGTCTCTAATTAAAGTTTTATGGTTTTTAATCTATCATATGGTCCTATAATTATTACTTTTAAGGATGGCATTTCCTTTCCTTATTTATATTTCAACGACCGGATTTTAGTATGGTCCTTAAAAATTTACTAAAAATATTACATTTTTAAGGATCGGATTTTTGGTCCATATTTTTTTGTAATGACCAGGTGACTTACATTATTAAGGACGGTAAAGCCGGTCCTTAATACTAATTGGGACCAGTTTTTATCCGGTCTATAATGGTTTTGTGGACCATATATCCGGTCCTTATTAACCCTAAAGAGCACGTGACTGACATTATTAAGGACGGGAAAATCGGTCCTTAATACTATTTAGGGACCAGTTTTTTACCCGGTCCTTAAAAGTTTTAAGGACCGGTAGATGTATCTCGTCCTTAATTATCATTAGCGGCGGAGCCTATAAGGACGGGATAGCGACCGGTTTTTCCCGTCCTTGTTAAGTTTTAGGGACCGGATTGGCACTTTTAAGGACCGTATTTCCCGTCCTTGAAAGCCTTTTTTCTTGTAGTGCTTCAATCGATCCTATTAACAAATTTTCGGTGTTAATGAAAAATTATTTTTTTCACCAAATGATTCTACACATAATTTAGACCTCAACTGGAAATTTTAGCAATTTTTAAATATCATTTGCTATTTTTAAAGTCTCGATCAAATATACTGTTGATCAGTTACTATTTAAATCAAAATCATTTTTCTCCTACTTTTTTGAGTTTAAATCTTTCCAAAAATACTTTCAAAATTCTCAAAATATATTCATTAGGATTCATGAATATTTTCAAATAAATCAAAAACTATTTTTCGATCTGGTCCACTTTTACCAGTCTAATAGCCTAATTTTTCGCATAACTGAAAAATCAAATTTTTTTTTACCATATAATTCTACATCTCTAATGTAGATCTGAAAATTATGAAAATTTTTAGAGGTTATTAGCTATTTTTAAGGTCCCAGGCAAGCTTTCAGTTAACTTGGGCACGCTTTTAATTGAAACCGTGATTTTTTTCCTTATTTTTGACTTTTGATGGTCCATCTCGTCTCATTTTCAGTCCAAATTATATTTTTGGACTTCAGCTAACTTGCTCTTTTCAATGATCTAATAAAATATTTTCCACCTCTAGAAGGTATTGTTCATCTCGGTGTAACTGTTCACTATTGAAAAGTACTATTTTCGACTAGCATAGTATTTGGACCATTATAATTACTATATTTTATCTCTCTTCTCATACGATTATCATGCATAGAAAAATAAAAGGCACACTCAAGTAAGTTGGAAAGTGATAAAGTATGGCATGGAAATCATTAAAACATGTAAGGATAAATGTAAAAGTAAAATCATACATAAAGCAAAAAAATTCATTAAGTTCATTTTGAAGAGGACGTTGGTCCTTGCATGCTTATTTACAAAATGTAGTATTTTAAGTGTATCTTTTAGTGAAAATTGGGGATAGTTAATCACTCGCGGCTTTGAAAAAAATCATTTAGTGAGTTTTTAGACTTATTGTTTAAAAAACCATTTATTTACAATAAAAGGGCATTAAAATAGTAATAAAAGATGACATGCATAAATCGAGGTATTGATTAAATTGAGAACATCAGTTCCCCCATGCATTTTTATAAAATTTCTTTGATGTGATTTTTGAAATAAAATAGGGCATTGATCCATTTTATGAGAAAAATTCAATTAATTAGATAAAAATATTTTAAGTGTTATTTTTAATTGAAGAATGCAAAAATTATTTTTTTACTAACTATTAAATATTTTTGAAAAATGAAAGAAAAATTAAATACAAGTCCAAAATAATAATAAATAAGGAAAAAAATCCTAAACTACCTTACTTTGCCATATTCTTAGATCCAACCCGTATGGGAGTTGTGCATATAAAAATGATAGGAAAAGGTAATTAGTCAGTAACGATAAAAATGACAATAAATATAAAATAATAATAATAATAATAAATATTATCATTAAAACAATAAAAACACTAATAATAACAAATATTTACAATGATGAAATCAACACAACTTAATAATAATGAAAAATCATCATAATAATAAAATAATTAACAATTTTAAAATTAATGATAAAAGAACATTAACAAAATACCAATTACCAATAGTAGTAGTAGTAGTAGTAGTAATAATAATAATAATAATAATAATAATAATAATAATAATAATAACAACAACAACAACAACAACATTAATAATGAAAATTAATAATATTATTATAAAATTAACAATAAAAATATAAATAAAATTAAAAAGATAATAATAATAATAATAATAATAATAATAATAATAATAATAACAATGCAAAAACAACAACAATAATAAACATAGAAATAACAACAAATAAATAAATAATGAAATTAAGGGAATAAATTAATAATTAATTAAAATGACAAAAAAGAAAATAAAATAAAAAAACAAGTGTTGAAAGGATTTGGCTAAAGCAAAAAACGACAAAAAAGGAGTGAGGCGTGAGGTGTGTATGTGATGGATGGAGCAGGTGTTGAAGGAATTTGGCTAAAGCACAAAAGGACAAAAAGGGAGTGAGGCATGAGGTGTGTAAGTGACGGATGGAGGAGGTGACTAGCTGGGACTTTTAGTGACAGAAATTTTTGCTTATCACCGTAAACTCCTATCGCTAAAGGTCCAATGCCAACAAAGGGAAAACTTAAAGGAAGCTCTGTAGCGACGGGAAGAACAAGGCCTCACTAAAGGACCTGTCGTAGAAAATAAATAAAATATTAATTTTACTCCTAAAAATATGTATAAATACTTAAAAAACCACCCAAAATTAATAAAATATGAACAATAAATGTAAACATCAAATTAAAAATTAACCATTTACATTAATATATTAATTAAGCAATTTGCAAATTAATAATAAGATTGGTGTAATAAAATCAAATAAGCAAATATTTAACAAATTAACAAAAATAAAATAATTAATTTACTAACTAAACAATAAGTTAATTGACAAAATTAGTTAACTAATTACCATATTTATCAATTAATTAACAAATAATTAGCAAATATATGAAATTATCAATATTTTTTAATAGATCTACAAAATTGATAAGAAAATAAACCAAAAAATATTATTTACACAATTAATTAAAAATTTGTTATTTAAATTTAAGGTTTTTAGGGGCCGAGAATATTACCTTCAGTTTGGTTCCATCAAGGGATAAGGATTTGATGCTCTATAGATTTTTTCCAATTTTTGATATTTTTTAGAATTTTTTTAAGTTAAAAATGTTGATTTTCTATGGAAAAGTAAAGAAAGAAGAAGAAGAAGAAGAAGAAGAAGAAGAAGAAGAAGAAGAAGAAGAAGAAGAAGAAGAAGAAGAAGAAGAAGAAGAAAAAGAAGAAGAAACATGTGAGGGCCAATGAGAGATAGAAAAAGATAGTCAAGTCTTCAAAAGCAAGAGAGAGAGAAGAGGATTGGCCTTAATAGCTAAGAAAAGCCTTAAATAAGGGTTCAAAAACCCAAAATATATCCAAAATGGGATATATTTTAAAACTAAGTTCTTTTCCTCATTTTTTTCTCATGTTTTAAGGTGTATTTTGTATCTTTTGGATGAGTCACAGACCCAATATTTTTTACTTTAGTTTGATATTTTTTTCTAATTTTTGATATTTTTTTAGAATTTTTTAAAATTAAAAATATTAATTTTCCATGGAAAAGTAAAGAAGAAGAAGAAGAAGAAGAAGAAGAAGAAGAAGAAGAAGAAGAAGAAGAAAAAGAAGAAAAAGAAAAAGAAACATATGAGGGCCAAAGAGAGACAAAGAAAGAGAGGCATGTCTTCAAAAGCACGAGAGAGAGAGAGAGAAGAGGATTAGCCTTAATGGCTAAGAAAAACCTTAATTAAGGGTTCAAAAACCCAAAAAATATCCAAAATGGGATAAATTTTAAAACCAAGTTTTTTTTCTCATTTTTTCTCATGTTTTAGGGTGTATTTTGCATCTTTTGGATGAGTCACAGACCTAAGATGTGAATCAAATCATGAACTCGGTCCGTGAGTCAACTCATGGGTTCGGTCTATGAGTTAACATTAACTTTTCCCTCTTTTCTCAATCGACTGACCTCCGACTTGAAATATTTTGCCATTTGTAGGCCCAAAGATGACATTTTCTTAACTAGGTATCTTTTAGACATTTGTTTCCCTATGTATTCTATTTCCAAAGAATAAAAAATCACTTAATTTTGATTTATATTTTGTGATTTATGGCTATAATATTGATAGATGCTCCTAGGAAATTTACAGGGATAGAATTAGTATTTTAAATTTGAAAAATCATCGGGAACAATAAGTTTAGAATCAAGTCATTATCTCTTCATGAAAGTTGCTTCAACATGTGTATAGTTTCTATCAAAATTAGATTCATCTCAATATGAGCTCTACAAAGGGAGTTATGCCTGAAATACTATAGACTAGTCTAGGTGTAGGGATAAATTTGGGTTGTCTATGTTCGAGCCTAACTTTGAGTACCTTAAGGGCTGAACCGGGTTTATATGTCTTCACTAAAGTTGTAAATCTATTCTTAAGATTCAAATGGCTTTGGAATTACTTAATTAAGAGGTCTACAGGCTGAGATAAAGCTATCAAACCCTAAATTGCTCCAAGTTTTAAAGTCAATTTTTTTCATTTTGCACTGTTTGAAAGAGATAAAGAGGGAAAAACTCCAAAAAGGATTTTTAAACATTTAAAACCAATAAAAGAGATTAAAATTTTTTTAAAAAATATAAAATCTCGGGATAAATCCTGACACCTCTACTCCTTGTCCATTTATGAGAAACCCTTTTTCTCATTAGATAAATCTAATAAGGAGCCACCCAAGACCCAGTTTCTACAGCTTTGATTGTGAATTTCTCACATTTTTCTCAAAGATTTTATGGTTTTTTTAAGTGTATGCAAGTATTTTAACAAAAGAACATGAAGAACCTTGATTTTGGCCTTTAGAAGCAACAAACGATCATTTGTCATGTGAGGAATGAGCGTCTATGATCTTCTTGTAACTTTGGAATTTTTACCTGAAGGTCATCCATCCCTTAATGGGGGACGATCGTTGATGTGTGCATTTTAGTGTACGTTAAGTTAGTATTTTAGGTTTAAGTTTGAGGAGAAAATATTTAGTTTTAGTTATTTTGTGTGTGAAATGTGGTATTATGTTCTCATGTGTGCAGGAGAAAGTATAGGAAACAAGGAGAAAAAGCAGCAATTAAGCAAAGAGCATAGTCCCTATCGTAGGCACAGTGATGGTCGTGAGCGCAACAAAGCAAGGCAGCAAAAAAGGAAGTCAAAGCAGAAGAAAAGTTAAGATTTAAGGGAATGTGTCATGTTGCAAGTGCGACAACCTTCGCGGGCATGATAGAGAAAGCCATTGAAGTAGTTAATTTTGAAAAGATACTTCAAGAGGCATGATTTTTCCACCAAAGGTGGAGGCACTTCAAGGGACACATTGCTTAGAGGACTTTAAATGCAATGGTAGTTAAAAGAGGAGGAAGAAATTTTTTTAGAAAATAATTACTATTATTTTTTTGCTGTACAAAAGTTAGAACATTTTTTATCTTTTGAAAAGAAGACAAGAGAAGGAGAAAAATCTTTTAGTGATTGAAAGGGTTGAAATCAAAAGTTAGAACATTTTAAGAACTTGAACAATGATGTTTTATATCTTTTCTATTCTTAGTAATATAATTAGTTTTTATTGCAGAATTTCCTATTAGTATTTTATGCATGATTGTTGTAAGTGAGATTATAGTCAAGAGATATTTTTTTTTTCTTATTACTAATAAAGGTGCATTGTCATAACATTGCTTGAGAGATCAAAATGTTAGGATGATTGTTATAAGTTGGTTAGTAAGCTTAAAATATGTGTTTATAATTTACTAATTAATTAATGAGAATTAAGAGTTATAATTATTTACACATGTTTTAGGCTTTCTATTTCATATCGAGAGAGTGAAGTAGAACTTTATTCCAACTTGTTTTGCATTAAGAGATTGCACTTGATTAAAAGAATAATTTCAAGTTTCATATTTGTTAACTTATATCATTAAAATTACTTGTCTTCTTTGATTATACATAAAATAAGTTTAATAAATATCTTAGTTTAACACAAGTAGTTTATTTGCATAACCAAAATTATTAAGCATTGCAAACAAGATTAATATTAAGTAATAGTGTGTAATATTCAATATATTTCCTCATAGGAACGATATCTTAAGTACTAATTGGTAAACCTTGCCCACCATTTGCACAAAGACTCAACCAAAAGGACAATGATAAGCAATTTTTAAATTTTCTTGATAAATTAAAGATTTTGCATATTAATTTATCTTTTGTTAAGGCAATAACTCAAATTCTTAATTATTTTAAGTTTTTGAAAGAATTGATTTCTAAGAAGTGAAGTTGGGAGGACATATCTACTGTTGAATTGACCGAGGAATGTAGTTCAGTAATCACAAATAATTTACCTATAAAGCTAAAAGACCCTAGTAACTTCACTATTCCGTGTAAATTGAGGAATATTAAGCTTTCTAGGTGTTTATGTGAGTTAGGGTCTAGTATCAACCTTATGCTATTTTCTATATTTAAGAAGTTAGGTTTGGAAGATGTTAAACCTACTTCTATGGTTTTGCAATTGGCTGATCAATCTATTAAAAAGCCCTATGGCATAATTGAGGATGTGCTTGTCAAAGTGGATAAGTTTATATTGCCTATGGATTTTGAGATTCCTGACTTTGTGTATGATGTTAATTATCCATTAATTTTAGGTAGATCTTTCATGGACATGGGTAGAGCACTAGTAGATGTTTATGAGAGGAAGCTTATCTTAAAAGTATGGGAGGATAGTGTTGAATACCATATGGATAAGGCGTTAAAATACCCTATCAATGAGAATGTATGCATGAAAGTTGACCTTATTGATGCATGTGTATTAGAAGTGATAAATGCTAAAGATCAAGAGGAAGTTAGCATTGAAAAGGAAGTATAAGAAGAGGTGGAAAGGGAGGATCATAGGCTTGAGCTTTTGCATAAAAGTGAGGAGCCAATACCACCATCCATTGTAAGTCAACCCAATGTTGAATTGAAAGAACTTCCAAGCCATTTGAGGTATGCATTTCTTGGTGCTAATAGCACTTTACCTATTATTGTTTCTAATAAGCTTACTAGAATGTAAGAGACTTTGTTGTTAGAAGTTGTTAGAAAGAAAATTAAGAGCATAGGTTGGTAAATATCTAATTTGAGGGGAATTAGTCCCAATGTAGTTATGTATAGGATCCATATGGAGGATGGATATCAACCTAAGACTGATAAACAAAAGAGACTTAACCCAAACATGAAGGAGGTTGTTAAGAAAAAAGTTATTAAGCTTCTTAATTCTAGAATTATCTATTCAATTTCGGATAGTACATGGGTTAGTCCTATACAATGTGTTCCAAAGAAGGGATGAATGATTGTAGTTAGGAATGAGAATGGTGATTTAATTCCTATAAGTACCACCACGGGTTGGAGGGTTTGCATTGATTATAAAAAATTGAATGCAGCAACTAAGAAGGATCATTTTTCTTTGCCATTCATAGATCAAATGTTAGAGAGAATTGCTGGCCATTCTCATTATTGTTTCTTAGATGGTTTTTCTAGTTACTTTTAAATTTTCATCTATCCTAGTGACCAAGAGAAAACAACATTTACCTACCCTTATGGAACCTTTGCATATAGAAAGATGTCATTTGGGTTATGTATTGCATCAGCCACTTTTTAAAGGTGCATGACTACTATTTTTGGGGACTTGGTAGAGGAAATTATGAAGGTGTTCATGGATGACTTTTCGGTTTATGATGACTCATTCGAGTTCTATTTGCATAATTTGGATAAGTCTTAGTTAGAGATGTGAGGAGATCAATTTGGTGCTTAATTGGGAAAAATGCCATTTTATGGTTGAAGAGGGGATAGTTCTAGACCATAAGATTTTAAGGAAGGGTATTGAGGTAGATGGGGCTAAAACTGAGTTGATAGAGAAGTTACCTCCACTTACTACAATTAAGGGTGTAAGGTCATTCTTAAGACATGCTGATTTTTATAAAAGATTCATCAAATATTTCTCTTTGATTGCTATGCTTTTTACTAATCTTTTGGTTAAGGATGTGCCTTTTAATCTCTCTAATGTATGTGTAGAAGCTTTTGACAGTTTGAAGAAAGCTCTTATAAGTTCACCTATAATTACTTCACCTGATTAGGATCTCCCTTTTGAGATCATATGTGATGCTGGTGACCTAGCAGTTGGATGTGTGTTAAGTCAGTATAAATAGAAACATTTGCATCTGATATATTATGCTAGTCATGTAACACCTTTACTATTACAGACCTATGAATTTAAGCGATTAGCAGGAAATTTTTTTTATTTTCTCATCTTAAAAATCATATACTTAACAAAATAATTCATAAATTTTCAATTCTTATCCATTATTCATGTGCACAATCCAACTTGTCACTAACCTATAGCTGTCCAATTTTATCGTTCATTTTACAAAAAATTGGCAATATAACAACTATAAACTGGACTAGGCCTTGAAAAATGAACAATTTCACATCCCCTCAAGGGCACAATAGTTTATAAACAGAATACACATATATCTGTTTATTCTCAATACCATTTCAACACGTCATTCAAAACATTTCCTACCAATATACACATTCACTCGTACATATGCAATACAACTTAAATACAAATCACTCTTTACTTCAAATCCAGCTAAATAAATATTTACATGCCAAACTACAAAATATATCTATTATGTCTTTTTCTTCAAAATTGCTTATGTTGTGTACTATTGCTCCACCCTATCATTGGTACCTGCACGTAGTAAATCCTACGTGCTGAGCATTAAATATGCCTAGTGGTGACTAAAAATCATAGTATTTTCTAGACAAGCATAATTGCATTAATAATGCAAAATCATCAATTTTTCTTATCAAAAATACAATTTTCAATGTTTTAACAATTAATTCAATTTAATGCCAAAACTTAGGTAAACTTTTCAATTTAGTCTAAAACTTTTCATTTTATTACAAATTACCCTTTTTACACACTAATTACCAAATACCACTAGTTTGCTTATTTTCACTTCACATTCAATTATTGGCTTACAAAATTACCAATTGATCTTTATTTTAACTTTTTCTTGTAAAATTTCATTTTAGTCCTTTTACTTCTTAAAAGTTTATTTTTGGAATGTTTGAACACTAAATTACCATTTTACCCTTTCTATTCATTTCATTATCACTTTTACCTATTACATATAATATTTGAAAAAAATATTGTTTTACCCTTAAACTTCTTATTTCTTTTCAATTTGGTCCCTTTTCATTCTAAACTTCACTTTTACTTATCTTTTTGCACTTTTTAACTATTTTTATCATTATGCCCCTAGTACAATTCTGATAGAAATTTTCAGATCGGATATATGAGATGTGGATTCCACAGGGCCATAATACATACTGAGAAATGACCCAAATGACCATTTTTCATAGAATAGAGTACAGAACTGAGCAAATACAATGGAAGATTAGTGATCCTACCACAGCAAAGCAAGCCACCATGACTTGCACTGCAATATAGATATCCCTATGGGTAGCTAATAATATTCTGAGCTAGATTTTGACCGTCTGACTATTACTAAGGACGATATTCCTTTACATTTCATTTCATTTTTTAGATTTTTCACAGTTTTAATTACTTTTTCAGTCCAAAAAATACAATCATTCAAAATTTTCAGTACTTTTGCATAGGTTGTGAATTATTTCTTAATAATTCACCATTCTTTACTTATTTTATGAAATATTTCTCAATAATTCACTATTTTCACCTATTAAATAATTAAATATTTTCTCAAAAATATTCAAATAATTTATTCTATAAAAATTCATGGATATTTTATTTCACTTATATAATCATTTTATAGCTTAAAACTCAACATTTACATAAAATACACTATTATTTTCTTAAGGTAAACATTCGGCCTACAAAAGACATCCACCTTACATATTCTTTTAATTTAATTTAAGCATTCTAATAGCTATTTTTAAGGTCCCAAATCATTATTCTAAAGTTAATTTCAATTATACATGCAATTTTCTTAGTTTTTCCTAAGTTACATAAAATGAAATCATGCTAAATAAAGGGAAATAATATGATTTAGAAGCCACTAACATTTCTTCTTGACTTAAGCTTGCCCAGATTTCCTTTTCTTTCCCTTTTGCCTTGGAAGCTTGTCCTTCTTCTTGTGAACCTACAATGTCCAAATTTTCAATCCATCAAAATCCTAATTTTTTTTATCTCAAATGCTCAAAATAACCACCTAAATAAACTCTAGGGGCCCTAAAATACTTATAGGTACCCTAAAACCAATTTAATCCCATGATTTTCATTTACCTCACTTTGACACCCTAAGCTTTTCAACTTGATTTCTCTTTCTCAACTTTATATAATAAAAGGATAAAGGCTTAAATAAACATCTAAAGAGGTATAACTTCACTTACTAAGCTTGGATTTGGGTGAGGCAGAAAGAAAAAGCTTGAAGAAAATGAAAAAATAAGCTATGGTCTATTCGATTTGGAGGAAGAAGAAAGGAGCTGAAGGATATAAGGTTGACTCTCAAAAAAATTTGCTCTCCTTTCTTTTTATAGTGGCCTTTATGGGTTAGGCTTTGGTCCAACCCAAATCCACTAGTTTAGGCCCATAAACCCAATATAAAGCCCATTATGCCATTTTCCAATACTTCTCTCACTTTTTAAATCCAAATCACTCTAAAATTAACTTCATCATTCTTATAATGTCAAAAATAGGTTGTACACAAAATTTCAGCGCAATCGAAGTTAGTTACCAGTTCGCTTCAATCAGATCAATCCCATTCAATAATTACTAATGTTACCGAAAATTATCTTTTTATAGCCAAAATATTGTACATAACATTTTAGACATATATACAATTTTTGGTAATTTTTAGACTTTATTTACTAGTTTTAAAGATTCAATCAAATTTAGGTCAACCTAGTTATTATTTAAACCGAATTGTTTTGCTTTTCGTATTTTTAACTTTTGGAAGTCTATTTAACCTCAATTTTACTTCAAATTTCAATCTTGAACTAACCATGATCAATATTTTCTGATGGCCAAATAAAATATTTTTTACCTCAGGATGTATTTTTTAGCTCAAAAGCACTATTCATTATTGAAAAATACTATTCACTATAGACCTGATGTTGAGGCCATTACAAGTCACACATTATCGGATCCTCAATTAAACTATACCACCACTAAAAAAGAGATGTTAGCTATTATTTTTTCTTGTGATAAGTTTATATCTTATTTGTTAGGGTTTAAAGTCATTATATATATGAATTATGTAGCCCTTAGATATTTATTTGCTAAAAAAGATGCTAAGCCTCATCTTATTCATTGGATCCTCCTATTGTAATAATTTGACATGAGATAAGGGACAAAAATGATTTCAAAAATTTAGTAACCGAGCTTTGTTAAGGTTAGAAACTGATGAGGGACCTATGAGGGATAAAGATAAAATTAATAAGGAATTTTTTGATGAGGTTTTAATATTAGTTAAGCATTTAAGTGTACCTTGGTATGTAGATTTTGCTAACTTTATTGTTGCAGAAATTTTTCCATATGGCATGTCATTTCAACAAACAAATAATTTCTTTATAGATGTTAAATATTACCTTTAGGAGGAGCCTTACTTGTTTAAGATTTGTGGAGATTGAGTGATTTGCCATTGTTTAGGTGAGGAAGAGTATTTGAACATTCTAACCCATTGTCATTCATTTTTGTATTTAGGTCATAATGGGAGCACAAAGATGGTAGCTCGTGTGTTTGAGTGTGGGTTTTATTAGCCTACACTATTTCAAGATGTTAGGAGATTTATGGCCTAATGTGATTGATGCCAAAGGGTTAGCAATGTTAGGAAGAGAGATGATGTGCCTTTGACTAACATTTTGGAAGTGGAACTAATTGACTTATGGGGGATTGACTTCATGGGTCATTTTTCTACATCATTTAGGCAAAACTATATCTTGGTGGGAGTGGACTATATGTCCAAATGGGTGTAAGCCAAGGCAACACCAACCAATGATTCAAAGGTAGTTATAAAGTTTTTCTCAAGGTTTGGAGTGCCTAGCGATATAATAAGTGATGGATGTATGCACTTTATTAACTATTCTTTTGCATCTTTATTGCATAAGTATGGGATATATCATATAATAGCTATACCTTATCACCCACAAACAAGTGGTCAAGTAGAGATCTCCGATAGAAAGTTGAAATGGATCCTTGAAAATATTTTTTCTAGTTCAAGGAAAGATTGGGCATATAAATTAGATGATGCTCTTTGGGCATATCGTGCTGCATTCAAAACACCTATTGGCATATCCCTATATAGGTTAGTGTTTGGTAAGGCTTGTCATTTGTTGATTGAGTTAGAGCATAAGGCTTATTGGGCAATTAGAGCTTTGAATTATGATCTTAAATAAGCTAGTGTTAAGAGATGTTTATAATTGAATAAGTTAAATGAGTTATATCTTAGTTCATATAAGAATGCAATGATATATAAAGATAGGACTAAAAAATGGTATGATGTACATATAAGGAATATTTTCAAGTAGAGGATAAAGTATTTCTTTTTAATTCTAGATTGATGTTATTTTTCGGAAAGCTTAGATCTCGTTGAAGTGGGCCATTTGTTGTAACTTCAATTTTTGATCATGGGTTTTTAGAGCTTAAGAATGCTAAAGATGAATTGTTTAAGGCCAATGGTTAGAGATGTAGGATTTATTTGGAGGGAAATTTCATGGTTGAGAGGTCTCATGTATCTCTCTAAGTTTGCTTGATAATGTTCTTTTCAAATATATTTAGATAATCTTTTTATTTCCATTATTTATTTATTTATGTTGTGTAATTTGATGTTTTTACTATTAATGATTGAATTAGTATTTGTTCCACATTTTTTATTTATGTTTAAGTGTATAGACATACTTAACTTGTATTTATCTTCTCAAATTTTTATTTTCTTTTCTCTATCATGAGCGCGACTTATGTCAAAAGCGTGACCTTGTAAGGTAGGAAAGATGGTTAACCTCTATCGCGAATGTGACCTTTGTCATGAGAACGATGCAGCATGGATTTAGGCTCAGTTGCGAGAGTGAAAAAACATGGATTTTGAAAAATTTTAAGGTTTTCTAATCATTGCAATGCTTTAAACTTCCCTATAAATTAATTTTAAACACTAAAATAGTTCATTTTTTACAATTTCTCCTATTTTCTTTAAAAACTCTTTATTTCCTCTCTTTTTCAACTCAATTTCTCTCTGCTTTTTATTGTTATTTTTTGTGTTTTTGGGTTTTTCTTCCTTGAATTTCTTTGAGAAGGGTGTTTGGAGGTTGTGATTTTTCATTATAGTGCATGTAAAAAGCGTGGGGAATAAAGGAAAGAAGGTTGTTGGATCTTTCTCTCAACAATAAGGTATGACAGTTTTTCAAGACATGTAATCGCCCTTTTCCTATTCACTTTGACGATAAAGGTAGGAAATTTCAATTTTTTTTCTAAAAAGGATGTAATTGGTATGTGGCTTTTAGATTTTTCTTTATTATAGGATTTAGGGATTTTCCAAAAATTTGGAAAATAATTAAAATGCAAGAAGTGGGATAAATGTGCTCATATGACATTACCTGTTAGGAAGCATTGGGCTATATATTTTTTTGTGATTTTAGACTATGTTGATGATCAAAAAATTCAAATAAAATTTAGGCATGATGGCATTGAGTATGTTTTTGGTTTTTCTGAAATGCATGAGTGGTTTGGGTTTCCTTTAAATGGCCAAACTTTTATTTCTCAACAATTTATTGTCTCTAATGTATAAAAGAAATTAACTAGCTTGAGTCATTTTGATAATTAAGATTCTACTAATAGGAAAATTTAGAATAAGGTTTTGATTTTTTTCCATAAATCTATATGCCATGCTTTGTTTGGACGGGTTGAGAGTAATAAGATCCAAGTAAATAACCTATTTATTTTATCTCTTATGTAGGCCAAGAAAATCCAGTGTTTCATTTATTTTATTTTTGATGGGTTGTATCATGTGTCCATTGCCAAGACTAAGATGGTGGGTATGGGGTATATGGTGACTGGCATCATCTTGATTTGTTTAGGTCAATTGTATGGGTTTGAGCTTGAAAAAGGTAAGAGTATGGCTATGTTGGATGTTAAATTTTTAAAGAACTCATAACTGTTGAAGAGAGGTGGCTAGTCTCCGATTTTTATTTCTTATAATGAGCACATTAAAAAGGCAGGATTGGGTAAAAGCAAAGGTCCTGCTACTGCTGATGATGAGGATGATAGTGAGAGTGCTAATGATGAGGTGGAGGATGAGGATTTGGCTGCTACTGATGATGAATGATGGAGTGGATGCAACAAAACTTTGGCTATGAAAGTGGATGCAATGGACAAAAACATAAAGGAGATTAGTAAGAGCCATTAAAATTTGAGCAAGAGTTGCTATCATTTTTTAAGAAGCAAAATGTGGAGTTTAGCGCTTCTTCACTTGATTCTTCGAGTGGAGAATCTTAGGGCAATTTTCTTTGCTTTCTTTTGAATTTTGAATTTTTATTTTTTTTCTATTTTTGCTATATTACTTGATTAATTTCTATGTTTGCTTGTGTTTGTTCCATACACAATGAGGATATTGTGTCATTTAAGTGTGGGGAAGCTAGGTTGTTGCTATATTTGTTTAGATTGGATGTTAGTTTGTGTGTTGTTTTGTTTAGGTTGTATGTTAGTTTGCATATTTATAGGGTTTAAATATTTGATGATTAATTGGTGGCATGTTTATGGAATTTTTAGCATTTTGGGATCATTGGTCTAGTTGACAAAATTCTTTAGGCAATATTGTTGGATTACTTATTTTGTTATATTGTGTGCACCATATTAAGGGTTATTTTTTGGCAAAGTGTTAGTGGGTATACCCTAGGCCATATATTTGGTTCCTTATGTAATGTCACATTTCATCTTATAAAATTGGATTTTCTTCATGTTATTATATTTGGCATGTTAGAATCTAATAATGTTTATAAATAAACATTTAATGTTATGTTTGGCTATCCCTAGTCATTTATCATTAAAAGGAATAATAATAAATAAAAATTGGTACAAGTTTGATTGATAATTATAGGATGATTATATATGGTTATATAAATCCAACTTATGAGTACTTGTTGGAAAATAGGGTACTGGATAGACCCGATATGAGATACTACATGGGTTAATGTCATTAGTAATCTTATAATATTTATGTTATCAATCCTTAGACCTGAGATTATCATAGTATCCTATATGAGAAATATTATATTTTGACATAATCAAACATTATCTTTAATTAGATAATAATAAAGGTTATGATTGGACATGATAAGAATCATGCAGATGATAGTGAATAATTAAGATGAAATTTGTCATTCTCTTATGAAAGAGATATCTATTGGGCCCTTTGATAAGTAGGACTAAGAAATGCATGGCCATGCTCAAATGAACTGATGGCGCAATCAAAGTCATTTGATATTATCATTTTACTTAGTGATTGAGAAATTATATGTTTGAACTATATAAAATTGACATAGTCCATGACTTATGTTCAAACAAGATATCATGTGACAAAGGAATTATAACATTTTCTATTAGATTAAAATTGAATTATCGATATTCAAGTTATTTGGGTAGTTATAATGTCTTGCTAGAAATTGCTTATGACTTGTCGGCTTGTGATGAGATTGAAGCCTACGGCCAATATAATATGAACCTATTGGGTCGTACACATAAAATGTAATGAATAGACTAAGAGTCAATTCGAGCATTTCGAATTTTATTTTGTAACAAATTAAAATTCAAAATCAATAAATAAAATAAATAAATATTAATTAAGATTAATATTATAATTCTTATTTTAAATAAGAAATAAAGTATTTCATATTTTAATAAGAAATATGGGCCCGAAATTCTCTCTCTCACTTAATTAGGGTTGGATCACCTATATATATGATATGTATGGTTTAAATAACTAAAAAGACATACTAAAAGGGTGAGCCATCATCCTTGAGAGAGTGAAAAAAGAAAATAATTTTTTTTGTGTTACCCTAGCCACTAAGGAAGGGAGCTAGCACTTCGGACGAATCCGTTTGTTGTATTCGAGTGTGGATACCGATAGAGGATATTCATTTCATTTAAGGCAACACCTATAAGATGATTTTTACACTTTAAAAGGTTAGTAGTTATTATTTTTCTTCATTGAGTCAATAGAATCGTATGGATTCTAGTGGGTTTTATATATCCGTTGCATTTTTGTTTTATTTTTCCCTTGTCGAAACCCAACACAAAGTGCTTTGGAATAAGTTCTTTTTAAGTTGTATTTCTTTATACATGTACTTTGATTTGAGTGAATGGAAAATTGCTTAGAGTAACTTTGGGCAGAGTGAATGGAAGATTGCTTAGAGTATCTTTATACTAGTTTTGACTTTTTTATATGCAAGTCCATTAAAAAAAAGAAAGAAAAATCAAGAAAAAGAAAAAAAAAAGAAAGTTTGAAGCATAAAAGTAAAGTGGAAAGAAAAAAAAAGAGAAAAACAAATATAAAGTTGTGGACATGACATGAATGACAGGACTTGAAAAGAAATAATTTAATAAGTTAGAATCTTTACGTATCATGCTATGTTTCGATTTATAAGTCTCATATGATATGATAGTTGCTATTCTTCATCATCATCATCATCTTCTTCTTCTTCTTCTTCTTTTAAGCTACTTATTGAAACTTATCATATCTATTGCCTAAGCCAAGTTACAACTTTTATTAAGATCTTTTGATTTTGTATATTATTTTGTGCTAGTAGTGAAGATTTTTTCTCATTATAAGCTTATGGAATGTATTGGTGTGTTAGGGAATGAGAGTGAAACACTAGCTACTAAATATTTGAGTGAGCTCTATGGTGGTGTTTTGCTTTTATTATGTTCTTATGTTCTTGCATTTTAAATTTTTCTTGGGGATAAGCAAAGATTTAAGTGTGGGGAGCTATCTATGGGTCTTTTCCTGATTTTTCACATTTTTGGATTTCAAAAAAATGAAAGATATATTTTAAGAATTTTTATCCGAATTTGATGAGAGAATATCTTCAATGGGGGAATATTTGCAAATTTGGAAAGATAAAGTTAGGATTAAACTCCAATTCTACCCTAGGTATAAAAGCAAATACTTTTAGGGTTTCCAAAGGTGGATCACACTTAGTACAGAGGAAAAACTTAGAGGAGAAAAAAACCAATTTTTTTCTCTCTCTAAGGGAAATACCCCTAACAATCTTTCGATCAAAATGCACATACAAAACAAATAATCACTTGATTTTTCTGAAAAATTAAGAACGCAGTCAGACTGAAAAATCTAAACTATAAGGAATTTAGAGTTAGAATATGTTCTGAGAGTAATATTCTAGGTTCCCTTTTATTTTCTCTCCCTAAAATTGCCATGCATGATTATATGAATCTTTGTTAAAATAATTATGTTTAAATATTGTGTTTGATTGACTTGCATGCATAAATTGTGATGGGATACAACTTTGGATCAATATGTATATTAAAGGCATGATTAAATAAAGATTCCTCTATTGTTGTATAATTTTAAGTTTTTCTTTTATTTTGTATTTCTATAATTTGGTGAGTTTTTACTGTGTTTAATGTATGATTTAAGGTTATAGCATTGTTTTGGCATGTTTTAGGTCCTAGCAATTGTGTATTTAGGGTTAGATATGATTTTGGCATCAAATTTTGCATCATGTTTTGTTTTGCAAGTGATGGACAGAAAGCAACCTTGACAGATGCCTTTCTATCAATGCGATAGATGGGAGATCATAAGAATTTCTTCTCATCCTATCCTTCATGCAATCGTGGGTATTTTTCACCTTTCTAGGGGCATTCATGGCTAGTTTTTAGGTATTCTTTTTATGTGTATTTCATGTATTTTAGGGTATTTGAATTGTTTCTTTGATTCCCATGATATTTATGCATCATTTTGTATAATATTTATCTCTATATGTATTTCTCTTTTGCACTGTATATTTAAATAAACGATTTTCTTTTTCATATTTTATTACTTATTTGTATGATGCTAATTTATATGTTTTTTGTTTTTTTTTGTGAGTATATAAACTCTTTTTCCTTCAGAGGGTTTTGTGGGGTTTTTTGCATCGAAAATCATGCTCATGATTGGATGATCACCATTAGCCCATCTGGTAACTTCATTGAATTGTTCCCTTTATTATCTTATTTATTTATTATTTTAGTTGATCACTTTTATTTGTTTGTTATTTATTTTGTTATTTTTGCTTATTTATTTATTTTGGCATTTTTGGATGTATTTTCTTTCGGGGATTTAATAGTTAGTAAAAAGGACTTTTTGTGCACGTTAAAAAGGAAAAGGCAACTAAAATAATTCTTATTAAATAACTTGGATTTTTCTTCAAAACTTAGATCGATGTGTAATTTTCCATGCAAAGCCATGCACAAGACAAAAAGAGCATTTTTGTAAAATATGTATGGAAAAACCAATATTTTCAGTTCAAATAAATACCTCAATTTATGTATGCATATCATTTTCCTCGTTGGACAATTTGCTTTTGTAATAAGTTTAAGCATTTTGAAATTTATTTATTCATTTTCATGACCTTTATTATTTGCTTGGAATGTTTATTTAATTTTATCACTTTGCATCATATGAGAGATGAGAGTGGATTAATGTTTAAAACTCAATTATAAAATAACACCTAATCAAATTGCCTAATAAGAGTGATGTCCCGAATATTAGTCTCTGTTTGAACATCAAAAGGTTGAGAATCATTTTCTAACGTTCTGTTAAGTGGTAACTCCATGACACCTACCTCTTTTGGATCCATTAGTAAATGCCTTCATGGGTTGACTACCAACAATAATTTAGATTTGATCCCTTTTTATTACAAAGTAGCCAATTTATGAGTTAAAATGTGCCTCTTCTGGTTTCGAACCATAAAAGTGGATCTTCGAGAGCAAACCTAGAAATGAGCGATGGCTCCGACACGCATCACACTTATATAACTAGATTTATAACTTAGTAACAATTCAATTAAAACAATTATTTTACATAAATAACTCAACTCTTTAATCAGTTTAATTGAAAAATAATGAATTTGGTGTCAAAATTTTGATGTGATGAGCAATAGTTTGAAATATTTTAGAATTGCTACATGAAAGTTTATAAAACATGCCTTATGTATGTTTAAAATCGACATGGTTTGATGCATCAATACTCTAATATTAGATTTATTATGCTCTGAGTAAAGTAATTTAGTTGTATTATTTAAAAAGTTGTAAATTATTTTTATAGAATACTTTTTTTTTATGATTGAATCATTATTAGCATATAAATTTAATAATTTCAAATAAAATTCACTCTCAAAATTTTGACATGTATCAAAATATATCTATTTGTCAAAAGTATGGGTGATCATGGACCGATTAACCAGTCCATAAACCAAAAAATTAATAGTCCATATACATCGAATTTTTCAAAACATTAATTGTTAACCAGTCCGTTATAATTAATTAACCAGTCCATCTGTTTCAATTTTTTAGACTGGTTAATCAATATTTTTCGGTTAACCACTATATTTGTAAGATGAAATTAAAAAATTAAAATTTTCAAAATACTTAAAAAAATTGAATACCATACTAAATTGAGTTAGTTCAACATATTATTCAAACTACAAATATAAAGTTAAAATGTTCAAAGTATTTGAATATTAAAATTACAAACTAAATACAAAATGTTCAAATCAATTCAACAAGGTCAAATAAAAATTCAGTTGACATAAATTTTTGTATAATCAACTCTTTAGACATCAACTTGAACCACATAATGATCACCTATATCACAAGCTGATTCTGCAATTAAAAAAATATTACAAATTAAATATTGTTAAACCCAATAATAAAAATATAAGTAGAAAAATCAAAATAAAAAGAAATAATACCTATCTCCACTTTCAAGTTCTTGTAAAACTTTTTCAATTGAAAGATATTCTACATAATAATAAATGGAATTTTTGTGCTCTATAACTACTGCGCACATAAAATTAAAAACTAATTAATTTAGAAGATATAAATTTGTAGTTGTATATCTGCAATTTGTGTGAATTTATAATATTGAATTTCGTAAACTTATTTTTCATGAATGAAATCACGAATATCAAAAACGTGAAATGAAGCATAAAAAAATTATACTTGTAGTAATTAAACTAAAATCAAAAAATAAAAATAAAACACGTAAAAATATAGATGTAATAGATAAATACCATATGGAAGTAAGATGTCAATGAAAAATTAAATACCCACGTGTACACAAAAGAAAAAAAAAAAGAAAAGCCAGCTCCTGCCTTTTTTGTTTATTATTAAAAAATTTAGCTGAAATGCTAATACTAACTATCAGTATTTGGACCAAAAATGACATTTGTCTTAGTTTCTAGGACCAATGGCTTATTAACAAAAATTACTACGCATATTAACTTCTTCTTGCTAAATAATTTATGTTGGCTGCATAAATATAATAAAAATTGAAAATGTAAAAATTAAAAAGTGTAACCAAATCTATTGGATCGATTAAATGAAAAAATCGATTCGATTTCGGATCGATTTTACAGTTATATATATATATATATATATATATATATATATATATATATATATATATATATATATATATATATATATATATATATATATATATATATATATGAGCACTTTTATTAGGAATAAGCGAAAAAAATAAAAAATATGATTAACCGTAAAATCGATCCGAAATCGAATCGATTTTTTTCATTTAATTGATCCAATAGATTTGGTTACACTTTTTAATTTTCACATTATATATATATAGGAGCACTTTTATTAGGTATAAGCGAAAAAAATAAAAAATATGGTTAACCGTAAAATCGATCCAAAATCCAATCGATTTTTTTATTTAATCGATCCAATAGATTTGGTTACACTTTTTAATTTTCACATTGTTTATTTTTAGTTATTGATAAAGCATAGATCTTTATCACAGAGGGAAGGCAATGTGGCCAGCAAATGAAAGCGAGCTGAGGCGCTGAAGGAGGCATACACTAAGCTTATTGAGAGGAGCGCCTGACCAGCTGCATTGTACCTACAAGAAGAAGTGCCCGGTTGGACCAGGCATAAGCGCTCCGAAGCTTAAGTTAGGCACCTTTAAGAGAGAGAATTCTTTAGTGATAGTCTCAGAAATTCGTTACCAGAAGCTACTGTATGATTGGCTATTTATAGGAGATGGAGTAGATGGTTCTTAAGTGCTTAGGGTGTGATAAATATCAGAGGGAGCAGGTAGTTGGTGCGGAGATAGGGAGTAGGTAGAAGCATGGACGCTTTCTTGTGGCAGTGGACTAATGGGACTTACTGTCACATCAGTCCGATTGGTCATCACACGCCATTTCCCCTAGCATTTAACTCACGATTTGTGCTCTTTGTTAATATGCTTTGGGCCCTATCCAGTGCTAGTGGGCCGATCGTCTGGGCCTTATGAAAATTATTTTTCCTTTGTTATCACTTGTCCCCCTTCAAAGAGTCCGACCGGCCATATTTTGGTGCTACCTTTGACCTTTGCATTTTTGGTTTAGGGTTGTCATCAAACCTAACGGATAGGCCCTGCAAACAAAAAGGGTAGCTTTGATCTGATCTGCTCTTGGCGGTGGTCGATCATCCGATCCGCTCTTTGCGGTGGATGGGTATTTTTTATCTGATCCTCTCTTAGCGATGGATTTAGATACATCGATCGGGATTTTCATCGATCAAAATTAATTAGACGGATTCCAACTTTCGTATTTCGAACTCGGGATGAACATCGAGCCTAGCGGATAAGTTTTTTCGAATGGAGAAGTTTGGCCTTCGGTTAAATCGACTTTCACTTTCACATTTTTGGCTCGGGATGAATGTCGAGCCTAGCAGATAAGTTGGACCGAATTGAGAAGTTTGGCCTTAAAGGTTTTAAGGGAGTTACCCATATAGGGGGTGTTACCTTTTTAGAGAACTTTGACTTTGGGAGTTACCCGCTTAGGGGAAGTTACCCATTTGGAGAACCTTGACTTTGGGAGTTGCCCGTTTAGGGGGAGTTACCCATTTGGAGAGCTTTGACTTTGAGAGTTACCCGCTTAGGGGGAGTTACCCATTTGGAGATCCTTGACTTTGGGAGTTAGCCACTTAGGGGGAGTTATCCATTTTAAGAGCCTTAACTTTGGGAGTTACTCGCTTAGAAGGAGTTACCCATTTAGAGAGCCTTGACTTTAGGAGTTACCCATTTAGGAAGGAGTTACCCATTTGGAAAGCCTCGGTCAGGATGTCAATATTGACCGACCGAAATTAGATTATAGAGCCTCGATCAGGATGTCATTATCGATTGATCAAAACTAAGATGGGGAACCTCGATTAGGATGTCATAATTGACTAATCAGAATTTTGTAAAAAATACCTCGATCGGGATGTAGTTATCGACCGATCGGAATTTTACGAAAAGTACCTCAATCAGGGTATATCTATCGACCGATCGAAATTTTGTTGAGAATGCCTCGATCGGGATGTAGTTATCGATCGCTAAAATTTTATGGAGAGTACCTCGATCAGGATATAGCTATCGACCGACCAAAATTTTATGGAGACTAACATGGTCGGGATGTAATTATCGATCGATCGAAATTTTATGGAGAATGCCTCGGAGAAAGACCTAAATATTTCACCCAAAACGAAAATAACAAATTTGCAAGTTGAGGCACTTACTTTATCTTTATGCCTACCTTACAGAGTCCCAGGTTAGCAACATTGAAAGTTCTTTGACTTTATTCTCATGTTGCCTTTGCTTAATATAAGGAGTGGCTTGGCTTAAGCTTCATGGAGAAATATTTGGTACGAAGCATGCCTTAGCAACTTTTTTCCATCCGGTTGGTGGCATGGCTCCGCATTGAGTTTGTGGTCGATTGCTTTTGTTTCTTCACCTTGCTTGAGGCTTCTTGGGACAATTAATTTCCTTATACCTTTCCCTTGATCCGTAGTGGGACCCGGTCAGGGCAGGTGTTGAGTGGGGCGAACATCTGGGCCTGTCATTTGTTGAGGGATCGAACTTGTTTTGCTAGGTCATTTTTGCTTGCCCAGCTTTCGTGGAGCGATGGCTCTGTCTGGCCTCACCATTATCCACTCGAACATGGGAGTTTAGTCGAATGATCGCCCATCCGAGTCTTGCAGTCTGTCTGTGACGTCGATTCTTCTTCTCCTGTTAGACCTTCGTGCATCATCCAGCTGTATGTAGTGGTGAGCTCTTTTTGTCAGGTCAAAAAAGCTATTAGGCGGTCTTGTTATTAATGACTAAAATAACGAGCGATCGGTAGTTCCTCCAGCCAAGGCAATTGTCGCAATCTCTACACTTACAATTCTCACTTCAGACATTATTGATTGAAATCTGCAGATACAGTCTCTAAAACTTTCACTGGTCCTTTGGTATAGGTTGTATAGGTTGTTGACTGACTTGGGCACCTTTGTTTGTACAATGAACAGTAAGAGGAATATCTCTTTAAGTTGCTTGAAGGAGGTTATTGATTCCTGAGGTAGCTCATAGAACTAATTTAGGGCATCCCATCTTAAGGTGGTGGAAAAGATTCTGTAGGCGATCCTTTCATCATAGGTATAAACCTGTACTTTTGTTAAAAACTCAGCCAAATGAGTGGTCAGATCATTTTTACCTATGTATTTATCCATCACTATATCTCTCCACTTGGGAGGCAAGCTAGACTCTATGATCTCCCCTTAGAACAGAGAGGTAGTATTCTTACAGGTGTTACCCTTAAATATGCCTTCTTTGGGACTTGCCAAGCCAAACTATTTTAGCTTTTTTCTTGAACCATTTGTCTTCCTTATGCACGGTGGAGCTAAACTCACTTTTCAATCTTTTAGAGTGGCCGCGATTTGGGGTGCACATTAAAGACAAACTATCTTTAATAAACGGAGTGAAAGATCTGTTGGAGCTGTAGGTGGAGTCTTGGATGGGGGACTTTATCCCTTTGCCTTTGTCATACCTACCTGGAGTTCTGACACCCATTCTTCCACTGTATTGAGCTCGAGGCTCATTAATGCAAATTCTTTGGTTTCTCTTTCTTCTAAAGTCTTCATCCATGCAGACTTGAACAGTAAGAGGAATATCTCTTTAAGTTGCTTGAAGGAGGTTATTGATTTCTGAGGTAGCTCATAGAACTAATTTAGGGCATCCCATCTTAAGGTGGTGGAAAAGATTCTGTAGGCGATCCTTTCATCATAGGTATAAACCTGTACTTTTGTTAAAAACTCAGCCAAATGAGTGGTCAGATCATTTTTACCTATGTATTTATCCATCACTATATCTCTCCACTTGGGAGGCAAGCTAGACTCTATGATCTCCCCTTAGAACAGAGAGGTAGTATTCTTACAGGTGTTACCCTTAAATATGCCTTCTTTGGGACTTGCCAAGCCAAACTATTTTAGCTTTTTTCTTGAACCATTTGTCTTCCTTATGCACGGTGGAGCTAAACTCACTTTTCAATCTTTTAGAGTGGCCGCGATTTGGGGTGCACATTAAAGACAAACTATCTTCAATAAACGGAGTGAAAGATCTGTTGGAGCTGTAGGTGGAGTCTTGGATGGGGGACTTTATCCCTTTGCCTTTGTCATACCTACCTGGAGTTCTGACACCCATTCTTCCACTGTATTGAGCTCGAGGCTCATTAATGCAAATTCTTTGGTTTCTCTTTCTTCTAAAGTCTTCATCCATGCAGTCTCGTTCATGGGCTCTTTCAAAAGTTGTGGGCATTTTGCCTTTTTTTTATTATCTGGACAATGCTGACGACAAAATCGCTAAGGAGGGAACACATGTCCTTAACCGTAATGGGGGTATTTTTTGGTTGCTGCAGGATGTCGTGATTCAAACCTGGGAGGAGGTTGTCCCTACTTGGGGATCTATGAGATCTCACTCTTCTTCTTGCTTGTCAATATTTGCTATGATCGTTGTTGTTACGGTCATGTTCTTTAGAGGTTGCATGCGTAGTGGATCTTGAACTGGCCATATCTTTTCCAATAGAGGTCTTCGAGGGCCCGTCTTAGCCGGAGCTCTAAGCCGCCCTCGTCTTTCAATGAAAGCACCAAATGATAAATCATAGATCTTTATCACAGAGGGAAGGCAATGTGGCTAGTGAATGAAGGTGAGTTGAGGCGCTAAAGGAGGCATGCAGTGAGCTTGTTGAGAGAAATGCTCGACCTGCTGCGTTATACCTACAAGAAGGAGTATCTAGTCGAAAAAGGCACAAGCACTCCAAAGTTTAAGTTAGACATCTTTTAAAGAGAGAATTCTTTAGAAAGAGAGTCTCAAAAATTTGTTACTGGGAGCCACCACTGTACGCTTGGCTATTTAAAGGTGATGAAGGAGATGGTGCTTGAGTGCTTAGGGTGTGATAATTGTCAGAGGGAGCAGGTAGTTGGTGCGGTGACAGGGAGTAGATAAAAGCATGGGTGCTTTTTTGTGGCAGTGGACTAATGGGACTTGCTATCACATCAGTCCGATTGGTCATCACGCGCCATTTCCCCTGGCCTTCAACTCATGCTTTGTGCTCTTTGTTAATGGGCTTTGGGCCTTGTCCAATGCTAGTGGGCTAATCGTCTGGGCCTTATGGAAATGATTTTTCCTTTGTTATCAGTTACGATTTTAATTTTTAAGTATCAGTTAACCGTTCGTCCATGGTTAACCAGTATATATATATATATATATATATAAACTGGTTAATTGTGGACTAATGATTAACTGATACTTAAAAATCGAAATCATAACTAAAAATCGAAAAAATAATAATTAAAAAGTGTAACCAAATCTATTTGATCGATTAATCGAAAAAATTGATTCGATTTCGGATCGATTTTACGGTCAATCATATTTTCGATTTTTTCGTTCATTCCTAATAAAAGTGCTCCTATATATATATATATAAAAGGATTTCCAATGGTTTGGTAGTAAAAAGACACCATAGCCTATGGATATATATATATATATATATATATAAGGATTTCCAATGGTTTGGGAGTAAAAAGACACCATAGCCTTTATATCTATAAAAAAAATTTCAACCAAAAAGAAATGGTGCGATGTCATTGAAAAACGACTAAGACAAATTTCCTTAATAGGGTGGAAAAATAGTATTCATGAAGGCTTGGTGTAATGCCCCAAAAATTTGAGATTGATAATTGAATTGCAAAATGGAGATTTTATATTGCTGATGGGATTAGAGAATTAATTTTAGGCCTTTGAATTAATATTTTAATTAAATAAAATATGGCAATTATTTAAATAAATATATATGTATAATGTATATGCGTGTAAAATACTAAACAAAGGCAATTTGAGGGATCTAAATTTCTCTAGAAAATTTGTACAGCCACAAATTAAATTAAAAAAAAAAAAAGAAACAAAAAAATCAAAAAGAAAGAAAAGAGAAAAGCGTATAATAGGGGAGAGGGAGGGGAGGCAGATCGAAAAGGGAGAAAGGGGAGAGGCAATCGGACCACCACACTGGCTTCTCCATCGCCGCTCTTTCATCGGCGACTCTGTAGAGGCTGCTGCTACTGTCCCTGCTTTTGACATCTCTATCTTCCCTTTCCTTGCTTTCTCTTTCTAACCGAGAGCTTTCGAGCCCAATTCCTATCAGCTTTGGCATCAGGCAGCGACACCACTGACACTAACGAACCCCCGATGATCAGACGAATCTCCTATGTTTTTTTATTTCCCCCAATTGCCATCGACGAGGAGATCGAGTTTGAGGAATTCGAAACCTTCCAATGTGGATTCGGACCAAATGAGGAGGGTTTAGGCTTGTGACCTCCGAAAATGGGTCCCTAGAAAAATTGTTAATCACCAAAGTAACATTGCTTGAAAAAATATTTAGATATTTAATTACATATTATTTCAATTGTTTATCCACTAAATGGAAGGCCCTCTGTTATCTTTCAATTACCACCAATAATGCTTCTTAATGCCACCAGATCGTGACATGATAAACAGTGTCTGGTAATGTCGCATTCATGGATGCCTTTTTGAATTTTCTGCCATGGCAAATTGATGATATAATTGGATTTCTGGTCTTTATGAATCTCCAATTAATTATAAGTATAACAATAATTACCCTTTGTTATTGGGAGGTTTACCTCAAAATATTCTTAAATATTAGGATCATGATCTTGTTCATATTTTCTTATTTTAATATTTTCTAGTTTTATTTTATTGATTTCTAATTATTATAGAAATATATTATATTGAAGTGGAATTGTTATATTTACAACATATTGGGATCATTACCATTCGAATTTGTCAAAATGTAATAAGCAGCTAAAAACTAAAAGTGACAGCACGTATATTTTTATATTTAAATATATATATTGTAAATCTAAGATTAAAGGTTGAAATGCCACGTGTAAGTGAACTTACTCAGAACAATTCCATAAAATCAATAAAAAATTGACAACTAAGATAAATTGATTAAAATATGAATGAAATTATAATTAGCATATATAAATGACATTTTATCAATGTTATTAAAATCGGACTAGATAAAGAACCAGCAAGGCTGGGGTTCGTGATTCGATCAGTTCGATCGGGTTCAACCGGATTTTTTCTATTTTTTAAAATATTATTAATTGATATAATTTTATAAATACTACTGCATATTATTATCATCGGTTTGATTCACGGTAAATTCATCTAGGCCATACGTTTAAGTTGTTGGACCTTATCTTTTTGATTTGTTGGAAAAATGGATCTTTTGGGAATTGAACAGGTCCACACTCTGTCCATACGTTTAAGTCGTTGGACCTTATCTTTGAAAGGACATGAATTTATTGGCTTCTTTTATTTATTTTCCACCATTTAAACTTAAAAGATTTTTAATAATACGTCTTTAAAATGAAATGAGTATGACAAATTCGTCATGAGTTTTAACAAAAAAAAAAAAATAATTAATTAATTAAAATAAAACACAGTTCTTATAAGTTTTATTACACATTTATTATTAAAAACTGTATTCCCTTTAAACATTTTCACATATATAATTTTTCTAATTTCAAACAGTTTAGTGAATTTTGTTTCATACTATACCATTCTCTGTGGCTACGTAGGAATGAGATATCATTTTGCTTGTCATCAATGTCTTTGATCTTATGAACTGAGAGCAAAATCAAAACACTACACTACGTAGGAATGAGAAACATGTCTATTTGATCAAATTGAAGACGCTAATTTATTCTACAGAGTAAATTTGATATTTGAATTACAGGATATATTCTGAATTGATATGAAATTCATCTTTCATGCTGAACTCGTTTCACCAGTTCTCGTCGTGCTCAATGAACCTCACATTGGCTCATCGTCCGCTAGGTGTCTCATATGAGCCTTTTCGAGTATCATTTTTCTCAGCAGTCTGTTGAAACTCCAAAGCCAATTCAAGGCTAAATACCACATCACCAATTGTTGGCCTTTCACTTGCTCTTTCACGAACACAACTCTCAGCAATTTCCATGAACTTGTTTAAAGAGACCCTTGTAATGTCACCCTTCAAGTGTGAATCAATAATCTGATCAACGATTCCTCTACGAAGACAATTTCGTGCCCAGTCCACTAAGTTCACTTGTTCTTTGGATTGTGTTGGCATAATTGGTGGCCTGCCGCATACTACTTCTAACAAAACCACTCCAAATGAATACACATCTGATTTTTCTGTAAGCTGAAATCTTCTTAAGTATTCAGGATCAAGATACCCCAAAGTACCTTTAACAACACTGCTGATATGAGTTTGGGATTCACTAGTAGGACCTGCTTTTGACAAGCCAAAATCTGACACCTTGCCTACCCAATTCGCGTCCAAAAGTATGTTCGATGACTTAACATCGCGGTGGATGATGGTGTGCATTGCGCCAGTGTGGAGATAATGCAATCCCTGTGCAGCACCAATGCAGATTTGCAGCCTTTGCTTCCATGGGAGAGGAGTCTTCTGAGCTTTGTATAGATGATCTTGAAGGTTACCGTGCGGCATGAACTCATAGACAAGGATCATCTCACTTTCCTCATCACAATATCCGATTAAAGGTACGAGATGAGCGTGGCGAAGTCTGGACAACATCTTGATCTCAGTGTGGAACTCACGGATCCCCTGTTTCGATGATGAACTTAACCGCTTGATAGCAACTGGGGTGGATCAATTTCCGACTAAACCTTTGTAGACAGTACCAAAACCTCCAATGCCAATAGCATTTTTGGCATCAAAGTTCATTGTTGCTGCTCGGATTTCATCCATTGTAAATTGATGACAAAGATCAGTTGGTAGTAACAAAGCAGTACCAGCGATGGCGGAGCCCGATATTTGGAGGAATGGTACCCAGAACGACCTTTTTGCAACAGCAGCAGCAGCATCCTTTGCTTTCTGTTTCCGTCTGTAGATAAATAAGAATGCAATAACAGAGATCCCAAGCACAGAACCTACAGCAGCTCCAACAATAGCAAATATTAAAAGAGACGCTTTGCTCTTTTTCATCTCACGCAGTCTTGGATGGTGTTCTGGTGGAGCAACAATTGGTTCAAGATTGAAAGCTGCTAGACTGCCATTTGAATTGTTCAACTTGAATACCTCCAAACCATTCAGGAATGCATCTTCATAACGAGATGTTCCGTTGATATTTGGGTATAGAGTAAGCCACAAGTCCCGTTTTCCGAGGCTATATTTTGGCATTCACACAATATAGTCTTTATACAACGGCAAACTATTTCCACCGCTCCAGTAAATTATATCTGCCTGTTGCTCTGCTGTTTGATTGTTGATAAATATGCTAAATAGCACATCATTACTTTTTGTAACCTTCTCTCGAACCTCACAAAAATGGAGCCTAACAAGGTAATTGAACCCAGAATCAACGAGGAGTATCCATGCGAGATTGCGATCTGGAGTGTCATCATCATCATTCAGTGAGCGCATAGTAGCATATACCAGAGTGGGTGCAACGAAAGGTGGCGTTTTCTTTGTATACTGTATCAAAGATTCATTTGAACCATACATGTGCACGAACGACCCAGCAGCAATGGTAAAATCAGAATCAACAAGCCATGTCCTAAACATTCCTGTATCATTGATGCCTCCAACATATGCTCCACCAACATTTAAACGATATAATGTCTCGAGCGTGGTGGTATCATCCAATGAGAAGAGAATATCACTGCCAACAAAGGTCACAGGTGGATCCATTCCGTGTTCGTAAAGGCCATTAGGCATGGAGACTATTTCAATACCGTTTATGAATGCAAAAGATTTCGGAGATGGATCGAAGGTCATGTTAAGCATCTATTTTTCCTGAACTGTGATGATAAACTCTTTCTTGAGGTAGTCAACCTGAGGCTGAATTTCTGAAGCTGTAAGAAAGGCGCTAAAATGGGTTAGAAGAGTGTACTGATTGGCCTTAAGGGAGAAGAAAGACTTAGAGATGTCAAGATTAGAGTATGCAGCAGCATAGAAGTAAAGGCGAACAAACTTTGGGCCAGGTGACATAGGAAAGGTGTATATAAACATTGAATGAAAAATACGGGCAGCCATGTATGGTACTCCTGGGACCGATCAATCATTTTCAGAGGCTATAAAGGCAGAAGATGAGTTTCGTGAGTTGGAGACATCAAAATTTGATTGGGTATCGGTATTCCACTTTCGGCCGTCCAGCAAGATGCTGTTAGAGGGTGCGCCACAATCCAACAGTATAAGATCTGTAGGAGTGTATGGTGGCAAGTTTTTTGTAGCTGTGATTTTGAGGAGAAGGTGTACAAGAGAGAGAAGGCAAAGTCCTGGATACATTGGCCTTCACGGACAAAAATCAATGGGCGGATTATTTGAGCAACTGCAAAGATTTTGATGCCAATGATCAAGTCTGAAAAGAACCTTGATTTGTATGAAGCAAAACTCAAGTGGGCGCAACGTACAACTAACTATTGAAATGACAAAGGCTTCTGTCTAGAAATGAACAAGACGCTTACAGATCTGTCCAGGAGTTTGGAGTCAAGCTCAATGTCTTCCAGATGCTCAAGTGGACTTGGTGTGTGTTGTAGTGCAAGCATGTTTCTTGGAGATTAATTGGCTTAAAACCAAAATCAAATTGGCCTATATTTGAAATGGCCATAAGGCCATATTATAGTTTTTCTTGTCATTATATTCAATTAGAAATCTCTTTTCCTTTTTAACGAATTTCTTATATAATTATAATTTCATAAATTTAAAAAACTTTCGCTTTTGAAATAAATTTGCTTAACATTTAAATGGTGTTAGATTAGGATACGTAAAATCTAATTGACAAATTAGTAATTATTTGGGGTTGAACAGTTGATGCTACAGAAAACCAATCGTATCTCTGTTTTCTTTTATTTATTATTCAACAATGGGCTCATCTAACTATTATCATAAACATTTTAACGGACAAAATAAAAAGAAAAAAAAAAGTACTTAACATGAGTGAATAAGAAAATAAAAAGGAAAACAATTTCGATATTATTGTTGATCCAATACGATGTATTCTGGTATTGTTGGGCAATGCAATACATTCTTGTCTTACTTTGTGAAGCATATTAGTAACAGTTTGGGGAATAATCCTAATTCTATATATGCGCTTGAACTAGCAACTTTTTAAGATTGCTGTTGGTGAAGCTGCTTATGTTCTTACAGATCATGTAATACCCTTATACTGTTCCTATATCCTATACGTACGTATGTACGATTCGTATATTCCTCAGAAATCCTGGCTTATGAGAAGATTGGCATTACTACAGTATAAATGCCCATCTATTCATTCATTCGATGCTAACATAGAGGTCTTACAACTAACATACTTTTGTACACATACATGGATCCAATTTATAGTCTTTATATATATACATGCCAAATAGTTCCTTCGCTAAAATTTTTCCTATTATTCACTAGCTCATCCTCTTCTTGGCTAAAAGGCTTTCTTCATATTAGGGGTGAGCAAACTTCGGTTCAAACCGAAAAATCGAACCAAACTGATTGATTTTTTTATTCAATTTTTTTTGGTTTTCTGGCTCAGTTTCGGTTTGAGATTTTAAAAAATTTCGGTTATTTTGGTACTGTTTGGTTTTTGGAGGAGGAAACCATAGAAAAACCGAACCGACCGAAGTTCTATTTAATTAGGTAATTTTTTGGATTTTTTAATTGGATAATTATTTTGTACATGTAAATTATCTTATTTTGAGTTGCAAATTATATAATTACATTTATCAATTATTAATATCTATTTTTTTAGGTGATAATTTGGAATTTTGATGATTGGATTGAAAATCGAGTGAATAAAAAAATTTATTTAGCGATTTTTGTTGTATTATTTATTATATATTTTGGGACTGTATCATTAATTTGGACTTTTATTTGGTAAAATTTAGATGTTTTTACTTTAGTATATTATGATTTGTAATTTTGTATAATTTTTATTAACAATTTTTTTATTTTTTTAAAAAAATAGTTTTAATTTTTAGTTAACAAAACTAAGCCGACAAAAAAATTTGTTTTATTTAGTATTCGGTTATTTAAATAATTTGGTTCGGTTAATCAAAAATTAAAAAAATCAATTTTTGATTATTTCAATTCCATTATTAAACCGAACCGACCGTTGCACACCCCTACTCCGTATGCTCGCTCCCTTGCTCTTTAAGAAAGACCTACATGTAGTCAAAGAAAACTACATGCTGAGCATATTTATGCCCAGTGGTGAATACATATACAAGGTTTTTCGTTATTAATTAAATAAGCATACACATATACATTCTTGCATTAACTATTACATTCAACGTATTATAACATTACTTTTATTGTCTCGGTCATGATTATTATTACCCTAGAGTAGTAGTCTTACATATAAGACCTACCTTTAATATCTTGTATTGCTTTACTTAATTTATTACAGGTAGAGTCATTAATATTAACTTTACTTATTCCCTTTTTATTGTTATTAGTATCATTATTGCCCTTAGTATTATCCAGTAGAAATCTTTGAACTGGATACACGGGATGTGAACGCAATGGTCCAACTTTGTGAGGTGATCCCAAAGGATTAATAAACATGAACATGACATGAACTTTTAACTTGTAGCATGGGGTAGACCAATGTTAGCAAACTAAATCATGTCGCTATGACTTGAACCGTGGTAAATGTGTTCTTATGGCTAGCCAATTATATCATAAACTAGATTTCTTTACTAGACAACAAAGGGCAACATTACTTGTTTACCTTTATAATTATAATCCCATCCTTTACTCAGTACAATTATTAACAGTATTATGGAATTAGATATTTATTCATTTCTTACCTCTCTTATCTTAATAATTTTCCTATTTATAAAGAGGGATCCTATAAAAATTTATTTTGTTTAGTTTATCCCTTTAAGGTCGCACTCGCGGTATGGATTGCGCTCATGATAGAGGTGGAGTTGCTTCGCTGTCATGCTCAAAACCTCTTTCGCTCCCGCGATAGAGATAGAGGTTCCTCCTCTATCGCATTTGTAAAGACATCATGCTTGCGATAGAGTACAAATCCTTCTTTATCGCTCCCTCAATGCCTGTCAAGCACGCAACAGAAAGCATCGCCTTGTTATGTTCTAGCTTATATTTCACCCAACCTATTCTCATTCATATGCACCACAAAAGAACCTAATAAGCACATGTAAACATATACATATTTCACTTGTCCCACCATAATCACACATCTTGAAACACTAATGACTACAATAAATATCAACATCAACGAGATAACAATTCATGGTCTTTACCTATGATTTAGTCATTCATTTAGAGATTTTTAGCTTCTTTTCAATTCATGCCTTTAAAGTCTCAATCTAGTACACATGTGTAGGTTCTTCCTCAATGTTCCAACAATGCGCGCGCGCGGACACACACACACACACACATATATATAAAAGAATGGATATTGCATTCACTAACCTTAGATTCCTTGCTTTAATTTCGAGCTTATTTTTCCTTTCCTTTACCTCTTGGATCTACCTCTTCTTCTCTTTCTTCTACACAATCAAATACACACATATATCAAACTTCCCTCAATATTTCCCTCTCACTCAATATAACTCCATTAACACAATTCCCATAACCTAAATAAAATTATAAAACCCTTAATTAGCTCATTTCTCTATTTTTTCCTTCTTACCTTGGATTCATGCTCTAGGCTAGAACCTTCCAATTCCTTTTACCTTCTCTACTCCACTTGAAATCTAGAGGTTGCTTCTTATTAAATAAAAACTAAAAATTACTTGGGAGGCTTCAATTTAACACAAATTCATGGAAAGGCTTAGGAAAGACTTGAGAGAGTGTGAGAAGGGGAAAGAGTCGGTTCTTTAGGGAGGAAAAATACAAAAATCTGAGGAAGCTTATCAAAATTTATGATTTTTCAGCCTTTTATGGGCTTCCCTTTATGTTGGGCTTGATCTAAACAATTTTGTAATGATTCCAAATTTATATTTGTCATGTATGGTATGGTGTAGGGTATGGATAATTATCCTAGGATAAATTTTGGAGTAATTGGAGTTGAATAAGATAGAAAAATTAAAAAAAAAATATAAAGGTTAAACGTGCTCAAACTAGGATAATTTGAGGATGGGTGATCTAGCTGGCAATTTGACATAATAGTAGTTTATAAAAGTAGATGTTAATATGGAGTATGGTGGTATAATTTTAGAAAAAAAATGAGCTTAGATAGACCTTTAAATAAATAGAGATATTCTTACTTGGTACCATAAAAAAAATTGATCAGAAGTTTAACTATGCTCAAAAATATTATACAGACCTCCAAAAATTATTTTAATTGCATGGATATGTTAAAAATAACTTAAATAAACTATTAAAAGTATAAAATAAAATTTTTTGCAGGTTTCAGATTTCAGATTTTAGACTGGCTGACTAGGTCGTCGAGGCCAGAAATATACCAAAATGATATCGAAATGGGTTGAAATTTTAATCATGAATTTTTGGATATGCTAAGAAATGCGAAGAAAAATTTTAGGACATTATGATATGTGGAACAAAAATTTCATAAAAGGAAGTAAAATCGAGACTAAATTAATTAATGGATTTAATTAGTGTATTTTAAGCATTTGAAGATATGGAGGTCATTAAAATAAAGTTATAATCAAATGTGTACAAGATTAGGATGAGCAGATGTGTAGGGATGGAGGAAATGATACGAAGTGGCTTAATTTTAAGCTATTAGATCAAAAAGCTAGAGTTTAAATCTTGGTCTTTCATTTTTTTTCACTAAAAGAGAAGGTAAAATGGTGTAGAAAAATCTAAAATTCTCCCTAAAACTTCAGATTTTTCCCCTTGTTTCTTCTCAAACCTAAACCTAGCATTCTCCTCCCCCTTCACCATTTTTGTTTCACCCAAACTTTCTCCCACCACATCTCAAGCTTATATTCCATTCTCACATATAAGAAAACCTCCTCTTTAACCTAGAAAGAAATTTGCAGCAAAAGAAAGCTTAAAAATAAAGAAATAAGAAGAAAAACAAGAGGAATAGAAAATCAAAGAAGGCAAAGGCAAAAAGAAAGAGGAATAGGAGTATTTCATGCCATTTAGAGGTTAGTGGATGTAATTTATATTAAATTTCATCTATTTTAGTTAATTTTCCATAAATTCTATATTATGTAACTATATATAATAGAGTGAACTGATAAAATAAATTAATATAACATGATATACGAGTGAAATAGACTATTAGGAACTTAAATAAGTGGAGAAAATCAATTAAAAGGGATTAATCTTGTAGTGGCCGAATTATGTCCCTTAATGCATTTTAATAAAATATGATGTTAAATAAGGTATTTAATGATAATTAGGAAATTTAAGACATGAGAAAGGCAATAGTAATAATTAGAAGGAAAATGATTAATATGCCTAATTATGTATAAGTTACATAATAATGAAAGTTAGTGAAACTTAAGAATTTTAATGTGAATGGGGTATATATCACTATATTAATTATTAAATGGATATAAAACTATGTGTGGCATAAAGTTTGAAGAGGAAACATTATGAATGTATGACTTCACTAAGTGGGCGAATGGTACAGGTGGGGTTAATGGCATGATTTAATTATTTTCTTATGGTATTACATCTATATGGATGAAATTTATAATTGATAATATACGGATGCAAATTTAGACCTAATGATGTTACTGTGAATTGTGAATATGTTGCATATGGAAGCTCAACTGGCTCATTTTATGGTAAACTGGGGAATTCGATATCATATCCTGTGTTGTAGGGTCCCTCCAATGTTTTGGCAATCATATAGTAGATTGAAAATTTTGATATCATATCCCATGTTGTACTGTCCCTCCAGTACATTGAAATCACTGAAGTTCTCATTCTGATTATCTGATTTATGGATTTTCACTAGTCACAACTAGAGGCAAAATCATAATTTGACAAGTAAACAAGGATAAAAGGATAAATATTGCATCAAAGATATTATAAATGTAAATAAATGAGAAATAAGAAGAAAAATGAGGTCAACAAGTTAAATAGGGGTAAAAAGATAATTACATGATAAAAGAAGGGTATAATTGTAAATTATTATTAAAAAGGTGAATAAATAAGTGACAATAGCTAAATAGACTAAAGAGGGAAAAATTATAATTAAGATAAAGTTTAGGGACTAAAATATAATTTTTTGCCTTAAGAAAATTTTTAAGAACTAAATTGTAAGTTATATACCTAAATTAAATCTAAAGTCAAAGAAGGTCAAACTATGAGAATAAGTGAAGTTAAGCAAGAAAATTAAAGTCAATTGGGTCAAAATAAGATAAAAGTCAAACTTTAGGGATTAAATTGTAATTTTTACCAAATTATGAGAATAAGTGAAATTAAGCAAGAAAAACAGTTATTAAAAAAACCAAGAGTATAATATAGTATAAAAAGAATAAATTGTGAATTGCTTTAATAAAAGAAATTTTTAAGGATAAAAGGGTAATTATAATTAAATTAAGTAAATAAAATAATTAGACGAAATTTTATGTAGATGTATCCATCACTAAGCGACAATGTTGTTTAGTGTGTAGTTATTTTTAATTGCGTGCAGGGATAGGTGTAGTGAGACCAACAAAGGAAGGTTCAGTCGCATGTAAACATGAAAGCCTTTTGGGTTTTTGGATTATGAAATTTTGTATGAAGCTATGTAATAGACTATGTAATATATATATATATACACACACATATGTGTGTGTGTGGGGGGGGGGGGCATGTAATGTAATGACACGTAAAGACTTAGTGAACTTAATAGATGATAAATGTGATGTGTGTGTGATATGTGTTTGAGATGCGAATTGAATTTTAGAAGTGTTAATGCTTGTGAATAGAGAATTGGAGGTGGAGGAAATTATGGGGAGTGAATTTGAATAATTACAGGTTTAGGTAGCATGATTTTAAATCGTCATGCTGCCGAAAATTTTATCAATTGAATCATTATTTAGTGAAACCTAATGAAAATTGAATGTGGAATAGGAATTAGTTAATTTAGAGTAAATTTCAATAAGATCTCATGGCTTAAGAAAATATTAAGAATATAATAATAAAATATATAGGAAAATAGGATTAAACGTAAGGTGTCAAAGTATCAAATCCAAATTTAGATGGTCCTAAGATCAGAGTAAATACATAAGTGATAATGACGGGGTAAATGAATGAACATATGTACATGCCACATAGTTATGATGTACCTTAGAATTTAATCTTACCTACCCCTTGTGTATTTCAGTGATAGCCATGGCTTTCGATTCTAGACAAGTAGTTGAGTTAGTAAGTGATGCTGAGAGTAGGGCCTAAACAAGTCCAGAAGTGAATGAATCAATACCAAGTAAATAATCACAACAGCCTAGTCATTATACTCCTACTCTAGTACTCCAGGTATCTTCGCCACCTGCACCAGTTCGTTTTATGCAAATGATGGCGGAGTTCTTTCAGAGATTTCAAGCCCAGCTCCTGGTCAACCTCAACAACAACCACCACCTCAGCCACATAGAAGAACCATTTTAGAACAGTTAAGAAGATTGGGTGCAGAAGACTTCTATGTTCGAGAGTAGAATACTGCTACGGAAGCTGAGGAATGGCTAAATAAAATGGAAAGATTATTTGAAATTACACATAGCCCACTAGAATAAAAATTAGAGGGACCAGTTGCATTATTCCAGGGCCCAGCTTATGTATGGTGGGATACCATTAGGCGCTACACTTCGCTTGAATAGATTACATGGGATTACTTTTATCAGTAATTTAGAGATAATTATATGGGTAAAGAATTTCAACGAGCTATGGAGGAATCATTTTGGCGGTTATGCCAGAAAACCCAGACAGTACAAGAATATGACTTGGAGTTTGAGAGGCTCAGTTTCTACATGAAAGATTATCATATTTCACCTGAGAAGATGTGTTAGCTTTTTAAGAGGGGACTTCATAATGACCTCAGAAAATTATTAGTAGTTCGGGATTACACCAACAGGAAAAAATTAGTTGATGCAGCGATAAATTTGGAAGTAATTCAGCTTGAAGAGGCAAATAGACAGGCCCGATTTCAATAGAGAAGAAGATCATCATTAGGAGCAGCTGGTAGTGGGTGTAGTAAAAGATTTAGAGGTTCAACTGTAGCTCTTCCATAAGACTCTATATAACTACAAGAAAATCCTGAAATAACAACGGAATAAATTCTGTTGCTAATCTAGCAACGGAAACATTATTCCGTTGCTATTTAGCAACGGAAAATATTTTCCGTTGCTAAAATTGGTTGAACTTTATAAAATTAGCAACGGAAAAATATTTGGTTAAATTCCGTTGCTAAAAGTGGAGGGAATTTCTGGCGCCATTATTTAGCAACGGAATTTTTATTCCATTGCTAATTAAGGCGGCAACAAATGGCGGGACGAAAAATAGCAACGAAATTTAATTTTCGTTGCTAATTTAGCAACCGATATATAATTCCGTTGCTATTTAGCAACGGAAATAGTATTCCGTTGCTAAATAGCAACGAAATAATATTTCGGTTGCTAAATTAGCAACGGAAATTAAATTCCGTTGCTAAATTTCACTTTGAAAGAAAAATAGCAACCGAATGATATTCGGTTGCTATTTAGCAACGAAATTTTGTTTCGGTTGCTAAAATAGCAACCAAATTAAGATTCCGTTGCTAAAATAGCAACCGAATTAAGATTCCGTTGCTAAATAGCAACCGAATTTAATTCGGTTGCAAAAATAGCAACGGAATAATGATTCCGTTGCTAAATTTATTCTAAATATTTACATATTTGTCATCGAGTATAAATACCCAATTAAAAACCCTAGGCTCTCATTCTTTCATTTCTTTCCCTCTCCTGCCGCCGTCTCCTCTTCTCCCTCTCACCACCATATTGCAATTCTTGGAGCTGGCATTTTCGTTAAGATACAGTACATTCCTAGATTAGCCGAGATCTCTAATCTCTTCGTTCTTAAGGCCATTTGGAGTCGCACTGAGGTCACTATTTACTCTAAAGCTTTTGTTTCCTGCTGCTTTGATTTATTTGCTGTAAATGTAAATATATCTGTGTGTTTAGGAATCTGCGAAAGGAGAGTGGAGATAGCACGTAAGCATTTCCCAGGGGTGGAATGTAAGTGGGGTGATGAGGGTCTTGACGAGATTGTCCGAGATGAGTCCATTCTTGCTGTTGCTGTGGTTCTTGCTGGACAAACTCAGGTTTACTTTCTGATTTTGTAGGGTTTTTTTTAAAAGATAAAGTAAGCATTATTTTTGGTTGATGATGATAGTGTTTCATTGAAATTGTGCTGATGGATTTTTCCACCGACAATAGATGGGAGCACAGATTTGAAATTTGAATTTGGCATCAGTCCTTGACCCTGATATAGTAGAATCTATTGTGTTTAAATATGTTATATTTTTAAAATAGGTATCATCATCAACCAAAAGAAGCCATTTTTGTTTAAATAATTTGTTTCTCTTATATATTAGAATCTATCTAATATATAGCTATATTTGCATTTATTTCAGATGAATTACATTCATATATGTATGGATTTAATTAAAATTATTCCGGCTATACCTTAAGTTTTAACCCCGTTCCAATTCCACCATGCATTCCTCAAGAAAGCTATAAAAAAAAGGTGAGAATGGAATTATTTGTTAGATTTTATATACTATACAAATTAAGCATCCGAACATTGTACATCATAAACTATTGTAGGTTTAATCTAAATAAAAGTGGTATGTTTAATTTAAAGTTAAATTGGATTTAATTGTAGTCTTATTAAAGTATAAGGGTTATTTTCTAAATGTATAAAAATCTAAAGCATGTAATTTAATTTATGATAGATTAATTAGAATATATGTCACTATATAAATAGATTATAGTTATGCTTGTATGGAAATAATCTTAATCCTGTTTAATTTCTTTTCTCTTTGGTATTCATGGCTGGTGAGAAAATTTAAATCTCTGTACCAACTAGAAATTATAAAACTTTTGATTGTTATAAACTTAGATACACTTTCATTTTTTATTTTATTTTTAATGATTTGACATAATAGATTTATGAAATATTTGAAATTTAGATTATTTATTTTGTATGTACGATTAGTACGGTATTTTAAAAAAGAAAGAAAAAAAAAAGAATCATACAGTACAAAATAGTGAAATACAACTACTCTTAGTTATGAAATTGAAAATAATGTTTCGTTGAAAGCTGTAAATCTAAGAAGGAAAATCATATTTTCTTTTATAGCTATATTTTCCAATTAAGAAAATCCCATTAGCAAAATTTCTAATTTGAAAATAACATTGTTAGAAATAAATGAAGTGGTGGGTATAGAGTAAACAGGGGGAAAATGGCAATAATTCAGAAGATTCTTTTGTTAATACGGATTTAAGAGCAGGATTAGTGCTAAAATGAAAGCTTAATACCTTAATATATAGTTATAAATGGGAGGGAATCTTGTGCCTAGTCACTAGTCAGCTTTGCATGCAGTGGGTCGCACATTGCACAATAAATGGGGGGAAATTAAAAAGAAGATTCATATTTATGCATATGGAAGGGACAGAGGAGTCATATACCAATTCTGGGGAGTGCTAAAGTGGGACCACAAAAATGAATACAATGTCCCCACATTATACATGTATTAATTCCAAAGTCTTGTGTCTTGCCTTGTTTTAGGATGGGGTACTGGGCTGTACTGCTATTTTCCTTCTTAATAGGTTTAATTTGTACTCTTAGAATATATTTTTCTTTTCTTCTGTTTCCTAACCAATTCTCTTTCTCCAAATTAAAGATTAAAATGCGACTTAACAATTGAGAACGTCATAAAAAAGGAGGAAAGGTAGAGGTGTCACATTTTTAACGAGGCCAAACACAATAAATTCCTTTTTTATGAAATTTGAACTGGCACTGAGGCTGTACTTACAATGTGCTGAGGTAAAGATTATTAGCATATAAGTATGTGGGGTTTCATTTGGATTTCATCATCTTGCATATTGATATGTAGTTTTTTTTTATATCGTACCAGTCTGCCAATGACTCTGATTTAAAGCCTGTTGCATATGAATTTTTCACTCAAGCATATATTCTTTATGAAAAAGAAATTGCTGTAAGTTGATTCCGAATTTTTATATTGTTAAACTGTTGAATCTAACTTGAGTAAGACGTCTGTGTTTCCTCATTTTGCTATGATGGCAATCATTGTATAAACAGGATTCCAGAGCACAAGTGATGGTTTGTATTGATTTGAGACCTTTGCTTCAAGCAGTATTCTGCCAAGCTTTTAAAGAAGCCTGATCAATGTAGAGCTGTTTATGGTTGTGCATACTGTTTATTTGTTTTACCTCTTTTTGTGCAATGCAGGAAATATTGTCAATCATATTGCTATATAATATATTTCAGCATAATGTCCCTGAAACTGATAACTTTCATTGTCGAATTATTATTATTTTTTTGCTATCTTATGTCTCAAAGAGAACTTTCGACTGGAAATTCTTAGGAGAGTGTGAACCTCAGCTTATATATTAATTTCTCTTGTTTTCTTTGGTTAATTACAAAAAGAGTTAATATTATTATTTTTACTGCTTCTTCCTAAGATTAGAGTCTCTTGAACAATTAAGAATTGAAGAACCATTCTTCTTCTTCCTTTGATTCAAGAAAAAAATTACAGAGGGAGAGGGAGAGAGATTTATTTGTTTGTTTTATTTTTTGGGTTCTTGGATTGAACAATATATATATATATACACTAAACCAAAAAAAAAGGATTGTTTACAATATGCATCATCGATATTCATCATTGTTACATGTATCACCATTGTCTTTTTTTTTCCCCATCCAACAAGCTTTTAAAAGTTCAGTTAATTGTTTATATTCCGTGTGATTGAATAAAAATCATTCAACGAAGGCTTGATTATGTTTGTTAAATTACAATGTCTGCAGTATTACAAGTATGTGCTTGAGACACCATATGCTCTTACTGGTACGCACAATCTTGCAAAGGCAACAGCAAAGGGAAGCATAGTTGTGTTGTTTGTTGCTAGTGCAAATGATAAACAGTGGCAATCATCGGAGAAAATTCTGAAAACGATTATTAATTCCTTTCGATTGTAGATATTTACTTTAAGGTATGAGGTTATATGTGAGTGATGTAGTTTGCTTCTGACATATTAATTCTTGTTGAGGATATATGTTATCACTTCCCAAAATTTATTTCTACTTTCTGTGTTTACAGTATTGTGCTTTGTTTCTTCTTCTTCTTCTTCTTCTTCTTTTCCCCTTGCAGGAAATATGTCATTTTGATGTTTGTTTACAATTTACTAATGTAAAGAATTTTAAATTTTATGTAGCCCAATGGGATGAGATTTTTTATTTGTCTACTCACTTTTGAGTTTAGACGTTTGCTTTACTGCAATAGTTTTTTACAAGGTGGTAAAGAATTCTTTTTTGGTCTTATATTATTTTAAATTTAAAGATTTTTTAAATTTTTTGGTTTTATATTTTACACTAAAACAGCAAGCTGTTTTAGTGTAATTTGTTGGTTTTCTATTTTAGTGATGGAATAGCGACGAAAAAACCGTCACAAATGTTTTTATAATAGTTGCTAAATTTAGCAACTGAATTTGATTTCGGTTGCTAAATTTAGCAACGGAATTTGATTTCGGTTGCTAAATTTAGCAACGGAATTTGAATTCGGTTGCTAATTTTGACCAATTTACCAAATGTTAGTGGTTAAAATTAGTAATGGAATTTAGTTTCCGTTGCTAATTTTAGCAACGGAATTTGAATTCGGTTGCTAAATTTAGCAACGGAATAAACATCCGTTGCTAAAAATACCAACCGCCGAATTAGCAACCGAAATTTCCGTTGCTATTTTTGATTAGCAACGGAAAATTGACATTTTCCGTTGCTATTTTTCGTTGCTAAATTGCAATTTTCTAGTATTGTATACACTAGTAGCCAGTCAACGTACTGCAGCACTAGCAACATCATCTACAACTTCAATAGCTAATGTTCCTCGAGGTCAGGGCCCTAACAGATCTGATGTACTAGTTTACGATCACTATGGACATCGGTATTCGGGTGAGTGTTGGAGATCGACAGAAGCATACTTGAGATGTGGGTCTCGAGAGCATTTGTTGAGAAATCGTCCACGTGCACAGGCACATGCTACTACATCAGCTGTACAAGCCTGTACAAGTAGACAAGCCACTACTTCAACTCGAAGACGAGGTAAAGGTTGATCTAGTGGGGTTGCATCCACTCGGGGTAGTGCACCAGCTCCACCTAATTATGTAAAAGAAGGTTAAACTAGTCAAAATTGAAGTCAATTGGGTCAAAATAAGATAAAAGTCAAACTTTTTTAATTGTAATTTTTCACCTAATTATGGGAATAAGAGAAATTAAATAAGAAAAATGGTTGTTCGCGTGGTTGTTTTTTATTGCGTGCAGAGACATGTGTAGTGAGACCAACAGAGAAAGGTTCAGTGGCATGTCATATTGAAACCTTTTGGATTATGAAATTTTGTGTGAAGTTATGTAATAGATTGTTTAATATATATATATATGTATGTATGTATGTATGTATGTATGTATGTATGTATGTATGTGTGGCATGTAATGTAATGACACGTAAACACTTAGTGAACTTAATGAATGATAAATGTGATGTGTGTGTGATATGTGTTTGAGATGGAAATTGAATTTTAGAAGTTCTATGCTTGTGAATGGAGAATTAGAGATGGAGGAAATTATAGGGAGTGTGAATTTAAATAATTGTAAGTTTTGATAATATGATTTTAAGAATCATGCTGCGTAAAATTTTAGCAATTGAATAATGATTTAGCGAAACCTAATGAAAATTGAATGTGGAACAGGAATTAGTTAATTTAGAGTAAATTTAAATAAGAAGATCTCATGGCTTAATAAAATATTAAGAATATAATAATAAAATATATAGGGAAATAGGATTAAACATAGAGTGTCACAAATTTGATCCCTTCACCCTAGGCCCATATGCATGGTTTTAGGTTATTTTGGGCTTGATTCTTTCTCTCCTATTTCTAAAGCCCAATTCCTTATAGAAATGAGTCTATGGGTCTTAAAATACTTTAATTAACCTTCAGGCAAAATTTCAAGTCATTCAAAGTTCATTTCAGGTTCGATTTGTCAAAAACCGATCCGATTGATAGTTTTTCAACATTACTGTATACTAAATTGTTACTGTCCATTTTCTCTACATCTCATAAGAGTCTAAATGCAAGTTTCTAAAAATACTAGGCCATTACAGATCATCTAAGTAATGCAAATTAAAAGTAGATGAGAAATTGAACCAAAAAATGTAATTTCCAAAATAAAAAATTAATCTATAATACTTACCAGTAGAGATAAGAGACAAATGGCGACTTCGAAAGAGAGGAAGAATAGCGATGAGGGAGAATGACGGTGAGGGCGATGGTGGCAATAGAGATCGAAGTACGGTGAACGACGGTCAGTGCGAAGGAGAGGGGAAGATTCAAGCACAGAGGGAGCAGTGGCTGGCATGAGGGAGAGAGGCATAATGGAGTTTGAGAGGTAGGGTTTTCAATTATATATATATATATATATATATAACAAATTGAAATTGAAAGTGCATGCAACTTTGGAAATTATTTCAAACAAAATGAGTTTATTTCACTTGAAAATATGACATAAAAACCATAACTTCAAATATAAACAACACATGATTCGATCTTTTTATATGTTTCCATATTATCCATTGCTTTATGAAGATAAATTGGAGCTGAATCCAATCAATTTTGGCAGCAGACGAGTGCTTTTACTATTAGCAGTGACAATACACTTCTAAAAGGATCTAATATTCTATCTTCAGTACTGAATATTGATTCCAACACAATCGTTGACATGGAAATAGCTAGGACATCTCTAGCTAATAGAGAAATATTGGGATACTTTGAGTCATTAATCTTCCACTATTCTAAAATATCAAAATTTTCATGAATTTCTTCTCAAATTTTAGCTAAATAATTTACAACCTCTACATTACTCTCTAATTTTCTTTGTTTTCTATGCCTAAAGTATGCATACCGAAAACTAATAACTTGATCCTCTTCAGCACCATCTAAATTCATTTAATCGGAGACTTGATTCATGTCCTATTAATTTTGCATATATAGTGCATATATATAAACCCGAATATGCATGTACCTGAATTCATCAATAGCCTCTTAAATTAATAGATCTCAAAAGTATATTCTTGATCAAATTTTTATTAAGAAAATATACATTAAAATCTAGATTATTATAGATATATATGTTTCATAAATTGGCAAGCCAAATATTAATATAGTAGTTTAACTGTCGAGGAGAAGTGTTTTATGAGCTAGCAACTAGAGTAGGGGGTTAAATAGTGGGCCAACGCATTAAATGGATATCAAAATTGTACAAAATATTCTTTCCACCATCCGTAATTTTTTAGAACATGCAAAATTGACGTAGTTATAAGTCACTATATGGCTGACACATGATAAATTTTACTTTTTAATAAATAAAAAATTAAATATTTAAATTACCTACTATTTAACTATTTTAATTAACCCATTATTTATGGCAACCATAAAAATTTCTGCCAGGATTAGTTGGACTCCATGTATATCCAAGTTAACATGAAACGCTTTACTTATAAAGGGTAGCATTCATTTTAAGGATAGTCAAAGAAATCGATGGGAAAAAAGCAATTCAAAAGAGATATGAACAGAGATAAGAACAATGGAGAAAATATGAATTACTAGGTGAAGATTCAATTTTATAGGGATTTTTTTGAAATTGGTGTAAATTTTAAAAGAATTTAGAAAAATAGAGTTACAACAAATATATTTGGATTTTTAGAGTGTCAAAAATCGGTACAAAGTGATGCCGATTTTCATCAAAGTGGATCCCGATGGCAGAAAATAATAAAGAACCAAAAACTGGCATAAGATGATGTCGGTTTCTATCAGGATTCTGCCTGAAACCGGTTCCACCTTTTGCCGATTTTTAACAATAATTTTTTAAAAAAAATCTTGTTGCAACAACTTTCGTTAAAAAATGCACAAATTTTTTAATAAAAGAGTTAGAAAATGCACAAATTTTTTCTCACAAAAAGAAAATAAGAAAAAAAAACTCTTCGACTATTAAATTAACAATATTAATGGGCAAAATTTCAATTCGGAAGTAGAAACTCTTCACATAAACCATTATTGATATACCCAAAACCTAACATGACCAATTTGCAAAAAAAAAAAAAAGAAAAGAAACAAAAATTTAGGGAAAATAATGCCATTCAGAGATTTGAAAAACTGATGGAAATGGCTGAAGGCTTGAAAAGCTAGCTACTGGCGACTAATTTATGGGGGTGACTAATAGAAAATGGTGGTGGCAGGCGAAAGGAAGGGTAGGAAGGTAGGGATTTAAAGTGAAATGGGATGGGTGGCGGCATATGAAATGAGAAGTAAAATGAGATGGGGTGGGTGGCTAGGTAAAAGGGCATTAAGTTAAAGAATAAAAAACATGTGACGAAATGGTGGGATATTTTTTTTAATAATGTAATTTAAAAATTTATAAAAATGTGATGTATCAAAATTTAATTACGAAAATAAATTTTATTTTAAAATCGTTGCTTTTTGTAGCGGTTTCAGATTGTGGAACTCACGGTAGAAAATTATCAATTTTCAGTGAAACTACTGTTATTTGTAGTTGTTTCGGTGTCTGTATGTCAGATCTGAAACTGCTAGCTAACACAACAGTTTCATGTCTTATATGAAAAATTGACATGTGGCACGCACAATATTTAACTATTATTAATATTTAAAACTTTTATCAATTGCTGAAAAGTGGTGAAATGGCAGAAGGTTGTTGATTATACTGTTAGTCACCCTCTAGGTCCTAAGCTCAGTCCTAATGCAGTTCAGTTTTTATTGAATAAATTACTATATAATAAACACAATGCATATCATATGGTTGATGGTCATGAAATGGCCAAATGTAACTGATTATCCTCCATGTACCAAGTTCAATTCTCATGATTTGCAATTTTTCATTTTTTATATTGAATATATTACTATATAATAGACACATTGCTTCTCAGACATTGAATGGTAGCGAAATGGCTTAATAACTGATTATGTGTTTAGTCTTCCCTCACATTCTGAGTTCAATTCTCACGAAGTACATTTTTTCCTTTTTTTTATATATTGACCTTTTTTTTATATACTGACTATATACTGCATTTTTTCATTTTTTTTTTCTTTTTTTATATATTGACCTTTTTTTTATATATTGACTATATACTGCATTTTTTCCTTTTTTATTTATATATTGACCTTTTTTTATACATTGACTATATATTACTATATATTATACATATTGCATGTGAGTTTCAAATACAAAGTTGTAGCTTAATGGCAAATGACTTATATTAGAAAAATGGCCTCTCTTCATGTCTTGGATTCGAATTTTATCCACCTACCTAAGTTTAAATTTTTTTATATTGAATATATATTTAATTATTATAAAAAAAAATTGCACATCTTTCATAAATATAGGGTTGTGATTTAATGATAAATGACTTATTTTATAAAAATAGCCTCCCTCCATGTTTTGGATTTGAGCCTCATCAATTGTATTATTTTTTTCTAATACTGAATATTTATTAAAGTTTTAAAAATATGTTGCATACGAGTTTTAAATGTAGAGTTATAATTTAATGGCAATTGTCAATTTTCATTTGTTTAGCACGTGAGATAAAACCCCTGCATAACTATTTTTTTAAATATATTGTATACAAGTTTCAGATATAAAGTCATAGTTTAATAGTAAATGACTTATTCTCTACTTTTTTAGCATGCCAAACCAAATTTCTCACAATTATTATTTTATATTAGAATTTATAATTTTTTTTATTTGTAATTTCTAATCTTAAAAAAATGTTTTCAATAATTAATTTTTTACGTCAATAAAAGAAACTATTAAGTCATGTAAAAATTTTAACAATTAAAAAGAATAGTTTTTTCACTTATAAAATACCAAAACAATTTGTTATAATTTATAATATGATCAGAAAATAGAGATTTTTAATAAATTTTTTTTTATGCAGGGATTTTTATTAAATTTAGTTTTTTACATGGCTTAGTGGTTTCTTTTATTAATGTAAAAAAATAGTTGGCCAGGTATTTGATCCCGCATGCTAGAAAAAAATATTTACCATTAAATAATAACTCTACATTTGAAACTTATATGAAACGTATTTTTAAAACTTTAAAATGTATTCAATATTTAAAAAAAATATAGTCTTATAAAAATGTACTCCCTTCAGTTTTTAATGAATGACGTTTAAGGCTGGCTAACATATTCTTCTATAATTGACGTTTTAAGCTTTAGACAATATTTTGGTTTAGTTTATCCCATATTTGGCCCTTAATTAATTTGCTCATAATTAAACCAGATAATTAAAAAGGGATAGAATATTAGTGTGGAAAATAGAGTTTTAGGAGGAGATTAATAAGGGCACATTAGTCATTTACATGTCCTATTTAATAAGTTATTGGTTTTGGGAAAAAACTCCTTAAACATCATTCATTCAAGAATAGAGGGAGTAGTTCATAGGATTCGAACCCAAAACATGGAGGAAGACTTGTTTTTTATAAGATTCCCAATTAAACTACACATCTATAATTGATACTTGTATGCAATATGTCAATAATCTATAGACATGTATTCAATAAAAAAAAATGCAGATAGACATTTATTCAATAAAAAAATGCAGCTCATAGAATTGAACTTGGAACGTGGAGGGACATTAAAAGATTGACCAATTACCTTTTGTCATTTCACTACTTTTTGATATCTAAACTCCATATAAACTGAAATAAAATTTGGCGATTGTGTATTTAAACAATCCAAATAAACTGAAATGCACTCATTTGGGCATGAAAGCCTTTGATGAGACATATAAATTTATTAAAATTTATTCAATACATAAAAAGCCCACATCACAAGCAATATGTTATGTTGCATGCCCCCTAATGGAAGTGTCTATACCATTACATGGGCTTAAGTTCAGTGATACAATTTTAGGGCTACCCAAGAGTGGTCCTCGCATGCTTATTTACAAAAAGTAGTATTTTAAGTGTATATTTTAGTGAAAATCGGGGATAGTTAATCACTCATATCTTTGAAAAAAAATCATTTAGTGAGTTTTTAGACTTATTGTTTAAAAAACCATTTATTTACAATAAAAAGGGCATTAAAATAGTAATAAAAGGTGACAAGCATAAATTGAGGTATTGATTAAATTGAGAATATCAGTTCCCCCATGCATTTTTATAAAATTCCTTTTATGTAATTTTTGAAATAAAATAAGGAATTGATCCATTTTATGAGAAAAAATTCAATTAATTAGATAAAAAAATATTTTAAGTGTTATTTTTAATTGAAGCGTGCAAAAACTATTTTTTTACTAACTATTACATATTTTTGAAAAATGAAAGAAAAATTAAATACAAGTCCAAAATAATAATAAATAAGAAAAAAAAAATCCTAAACTACCCTACTTTGCCATATTCTTAGATCCAACCTAGATGGGAGTTGTGCATATAAAAATGACAGGAAAAAGTAATTAGTCAATAACGATAAAAAAGACAATAAATATAAAATAATAATATTAGGGATAATATTAAATAATAATAATAAAAAATATTATCATTAAAATAATAAAAATACTAATAATAACAAATATTTACAATGATAAAATCAACACAGCTTAATATTAATGAAAAATCATCATAATAATAAAATAATTAACAATATTAAAATTAATGATAAAAGAACATTAATAAAATACCAATAATAATAATAATAATAATAATAATAATAATAATAATAATAACATTAATAATGACAATTAATAATATTATTATAAAATCAACAATAAAAAATAAATAAAATTAACAAGACAATAATAATAATAACAATGCAAAAACAACAACAATAATAATAAACATAGAAATAACAACAAATAAATAAATAATGAAATTAAAGGAATAAATTAATAATTATTAATTATTAAATAATTAATTAAAATGACAAAAAATAAAATAAAAAACAAGTGTTGAATGGATTTGGCTAAATCATAAAAGGACAAAAAGGGAGTGAGGCGTGAGGTGTGTGAGTGATGGATGGAGGAGGTGTTGAAGGAATTTGGCTGAAGTACAAAAGGACAAAAAGGGAGTGAGGCATGAGGTGTGTGAATGACGGATGGAGGAGGTGACTAGCTGGGACTTTTAGTGACGAAATATTTTTCCTATCGCCATAAACTCCTATCACTAAAGGTCCAGTGCCAACAAAGGTAAAACTTAAAGGAAGCTCTTTAGCAACGGGATGAACAAGGCGTCACTAACGGACCTGACGTAGAAAATAAATAAAATACTTATTTTACTCCTAAAAATACGTATAAATACTAAATAAACTACCTAAAATTCATAAAAATATGAACAATAAATATAAACATCAAATTAAAAATTAACCATTTACATTAATATATTAAATAAGTAATTTGCAAATTAATAATAAGATTGGTATAAGAAAAACAAATAAGCAAATATTTAACAAATTAACAAAAATAAAACAATTAATTTACTAACTAAACAATAAGTAAATTGACAAAATTAGTTAACTAATTACCATATTTATGAATTAATTAACAATTAATTAGCAAATATGTGAAATTAATAGCATTTTTAATAGATCTACAAAATTAATAAGAAAATAAACCAAAAAATATTATTTACATAATTAATTAAAAATTTGTTATTGAAATTTAGGGTTTTTAGGGGCCATCATAGGATAAGGATTTGACGCTCTACAAATTTTTTCCATTTTTTGATATTTTTAGAATTTTTTTAAGTTAAAAATGTTGATTTTCCATGGAAAAGTAAAGAAGAAGAAGAAGAAGAAGAAGAAGAAGAAGAAGAAGAAGAAGAAGAAGAAGAAGAAGAAGAAACATGTGAGGGCCAAAGAGAGATAGAAAGAGAGTCAAGTCTTCAAAAGCAAGAGAGAGAGAAGAGGATTGGCCTTAATGGCTAAGAAAAGCCTTAAATAAGGGTTCAAAAACCCAAAAAAAAATCCAAAATGGGATATATTTTAAAACTAAGTTCTTTTCCTCATTTTTTTTCCTCATGTTTTAGGGTGTATTTTGCATCTTTTGGATGAGTCACAGACCCAATCTGTGAATCAACTCATGAACTCAGTCTTTGAGTCAACTCATGAGTCCGATCCATGAGTTAACATTGACTCTTCCCTCTTTTCTCAATCGACTGACCTCTGACTTGAAATATTTTGCCATTTGTAGGCCCAAAGATGACCTTTTCTTGACCAGATATCTTTTAGACACTTGTATTCCCTATGTATCTTTTATGTTCTTATGTGTGTAGGAGAAAGTATAGGAAACATGGAGAAAAGGCAACAATTAAGCAAAGAGCAAAGTCCCTATCGTAGGCACAGTGATGGTCGTGAGCGTAACAAAGCAAGGCAGCAAAAAATAAAGTCAAAGTAGAAGAAAAGTTAAGATTTGAGGGAACGTCTCATGTTGCAAGTGCGACAACCTTCGTGGGCATGACAGAGAAAGCCATTAAAGTAGTTAATTTTGAAAAGATACATCAAGAGGCATGATTTTTCCACCAAAGGTGGAGGCACTTCAAGGGACACATTGCTTGCAGGACTATAAATGCAATGGC